>REGM01000007.1:2943657-2971015 GCA_004194415.1 Aurelia aurita
GGGGGGGGGGGGGGAGCTGAAAATTATTTCGAGGGAACTATATTTAAAATCATTAAAGCAACGCGACGCAATCGTGGCCAAGGAGGGAAGAAACTTCTTTTAATTTATTTTAAAAGTAGTACTGATTTGAAAAATATACCAATCAGGAGTTATTGTGGCGAAATTTAACTGTTTTCCCTTCTCTAAGAGCACTAGACCAATAATGCTTTTAACGTATTCTTGTTACATCTTTAATACCCGAAATCTTTAATATTCTTTAAATATGAATAAATATGTTGTTTTTATATTCTTTAATCTTCAACATGCTACATCTTTAATATTCTTTTCTACATCTTTAATACCCAAAATTATTTTGCAAAAATAGCAAAAACAACAATCTCGAGTACATTTTATCTGATGCAATGAGCAATTACGTTTGTACTGTTTATTTCATAGGAACCGATATTGCTTGGAGAAGCTGTCATTTCGCAGAGAGATGGTGAGTACAAAAACTTTAAATTATAATCCATGCGTTGCTGCATCAGTCTTTTCGTACTAAAATCGATACAACGTTACCTTCTGTAAAAGTTGTTTTCTTCTTACAAAAAACTTTGCTATGCATATGTGGTGTTCCAAAATAGAAATTTCCCAACATTCGATTGCTTCCCATTAAAAAATTTTAAAAAGTGATAGAATCTTGAAATACTTGATCGTACAATTGATTTATACATCTTTGCGGTTAAAGAGCTTCCTCGTACAGGGTGGATGGAAAGTTTCTAACCCCTGCCCTTTCCAAACGTTGTGGTAGGCAGTAGTAGAACAAATATACAGGACATCGATCTATTTCACATTTAATGTCATTCCTGTTCAAGTCATTGTTGCATATAGATAATACCTAATTTGGGCATTGTTTCATGTTGAGGTAACATATTTCACACCAACCTCGAACCTAGGGTAACAATGGGCGGCCATTTGTATCATGTGCGCTGAAGGGAGGCTGCAGACATTGATAGCCCTGGAATCGAGGTTGATTTCACACACACAGCTCAGTTTTTAGGTACTGCACATTTTTGAAGAATGATATTTTGTTTAATGAGCATTATGCTGAAAACAGTCTCTACAATTCGATTCAATTCAATTTAACTTTTTTCATAGAATACAGGGCTAAATGCTATTACAGGTATATATAAAAGATCTGTATCCTGTACGAC
Organism: Aurelia aurita; assembly: GCA_004194415.1. Lineage (NCBI taxonomy): Eukaryota > Metazoa > Cnidaria > Scyphozoa > Semaeostomeae > Ulmaridae > Aurelia > Aurelia aurita. The sequence goes on from REGM01000007.1 coordinate 2,944,848, forward strand.
CAAAGTAAAGAATAGCTTATCTAGCTTTGGCCGTTAAATTAAAGTTAGTTGACGGAGATAAATAGCTAACTCAGAGCTGCATATGCAGGGGACTGGGTAAGATAAAAATAGATCTGGTATCTTAGCCAATGAAAATTGACCAACTTTGTGTGATCAACAATTTCACGTGATCAGTTTGTTTCTGTGGTTCCAATTTCACGTGATCACTTCAGTCACGCGTGAAAAGGCAAGCGCTGATTGGTCAATTGAATTGTGTACTAAATTTCAATTGAGTTGAATTGAAATTATTTTTGGAACGACGTTGGCTTTAGCTCCGTCAACTAACTTTAAAGTGTTGTAAAAAAGAAAAAGAAAGATAACCCGTAAATATGACTTAATAAACGTGGTACCAGTTGCTGAAGTAGTAGAAGGATGACTGAAAAACTGCAATGATTAAAATTTGGGTGGTTAGACACTGCATGTGTGCTTTTGTGGAGGAGCGCCGCAACTAATACGCTTCTGCGGAGGATTTTTTATCTATATAGTTCTGCGGAGGAGGTAGCGAAAACAACAAAACCTCCTTAACAACAGAACTTTCAAAATGGCGGCTGACACAAAGATAGGAAACTGAATCACTGTTATCATGAAGGCAATGTAAGTACAACTGCGGTGTCTAACTACCCATGATTAAGATTTAATTAAAAAGTTAAAAGCATAGCCTTGATATGTTTCCAAAAGGGTATGACTTCAATAGCTATTGCAAAATTAGTAAACCAAAACTTGTTCGCAAAAGTATAATTAAAAATTGATAGGGCGTCAGCAATTTTCCGTCCACTCTATACACTTAGAAAACCTTATAAAGTCTTCAAATTTAAACGCTTTCTGATAGCAATTAGCAAAAGTCTTTTGCGATCTGAATGCATTCAAATTTAAAGAATTTATTTTATACCTTGTTGCACTGTTTAGGCCCACTTGTCACACCCTTCTAAATTTCATCAATCGAAGTTCATAACTCAGAAAGTCCTTAAGTTTTTTGCAAGGAATGAGATGTAAAAATCTTATTTATAGGTTTAGAAATAGGTAAATTCGCAATTCATTAGGTCTCCTTCACTATTCCACAAAGCATGACCAACCGCAGGGACATTTTTTAACACCCAGTAGTTCGTATTAAACTGTGTTTGAAAATCTCCTAAATCGAGCTTGTCTTCTTTTTCTCGATTCATTTATACTATCAGATGAATTAGAAATTCAAGATAAAGATTTGATGCAAATAAAAGTATATCTAAAAGTTATTTATTGCCAGAAATGGTTGCGAAAGTATCTGCTAAAATGTTAATGAGTTGATCCTTTGAAACCTTTCTCAAAATGACTGGAGTTTATTTCAAGCGAATTTTCAGGCAGCGGCAAGTTCGACTGAACCTCGTTTAAGTTACTAGACACATGAATTGCTGAATAGTTTGTGGGACAGGGTGGGACAACTTGTTATTTGGTGGTTGAAAGAACCCACACAATATTTTGGTAAAGGAGCAAAGAGACGAGAGATATTATTCTTTTTTTATGAAGTATCAGTTTGTGTCTAGACTAGTTTGGTGCTTAAGACCAACCAAAGATCCCTTTCCAGAAACAGATACTTTCTTTTATTTGATATTTAGTAGGTTCCAAATCTTTAAAAAGGTCAGTGTAAAATTATATGACCTATTTCTTTGAATGGAATAGCTCGAAAGAAACTTTAGCTACTTTGCTATAATTCTACCGTTGGACTTTTCAGAAATCTTCCATATTTTCAGAATTAGAGAGTTTTTCTTCTTTTTTATAAATTCAAGAAAAATGTTGGAAAAAACTTGAAAGCATCGTAATTTCTAAACTTTGTGAGGAAATATAGAATAATTTTCAAGAAAACTACAGTTTATGAATGTCTACAATATGGTATCAAGCAAAATTCTGTCAGTCTTCTGGTTTACGATTTAGAAAGTTGATGACATCAAATCCTCAAATAAGTTGAAATATAAAATACGCCGTAATTACGAACAATATAGAAGATTTCTGAAAGGTGGAACTGTAAAATTATAGTAAAGTAGCTAAAGTTCCTTTCAAGCCATTCAATTTAAAGAAGTAGGTCATGGAATTTTACACCAACCTTTTTAAAGATTTGGAACATATGCTTTCAGTCTGATATGGTCGTTTGTGTCCTTTTGAATCGTTTGGGTCGCTAGGGTCATTGGAAAACGTGTTTCTACAAACTCGTTTGAGTCATCTCAGATTAGGTTGTTGCAGTTGCTGGAATCACTGGGGTCATTTGGCAAGTACTTGGTATAAGACCAAACCAAATGTCCTGAAACCATCCTTGACTAGTCATTTGAGTCAATGGGAACAAGGACAAACGACTCAAAAGACCAAAAGACTGAATATGAACATGGGTCATCTGGGTCGTTGGGATAGAAACTGGTACTCGAACTGGAATTCTAGTCCCATTAGAAAACTTCATAAGATCGATATCCAAGCTTTGATCTCGATTGTGTGAATTCCAAAATCCACAATTTGTCGGAAAAACATGGCTTATTCCAGATTGCTAGAGTGAAAGAAATTCTGTTAAATTTGCTCGTGATTTTTTATGATTTACTTTCTTTGCAGATGTTAAAATGGCTTTCGAAATTTCTCCAATATTCAAGGAACCATTGACATTTTTGGTAAGTTTCATTCAAATTCATGCTCATTTTTGAAAGGGCTTTCAAAGGTAAATTAATAATAATAATAATGATAACAATAATGAAATCAAGATCAGTAAATCCACAGAGTGGCTCTTCACCTGGTCGCTACGAACTACTTTACATGTATTCAGAAGGAGAATCTAGTTAAAATATTTACAATATCAAAGCTACTTTTTAAAGGAATAGACAAATATTTAATTCATTCTAGTGTTAAAGTAATAATCTTTTCTTCACTTCATTGTATAAATTATTACGCGTTTTTGTCGAAAATTCGGTTATAGTCTTAGCAGTTTATTAAAAAGTTCTGCCACATCGTTCCTAAATGTGTTGGAATCACGTGACGAAGCCATGAGCGGCCCATAACTTATCTTAAGTTTCTGGTATTTTCTTTCCGCGATATATCAATGTATTCGGGCTTTCGTTGATCAAAAACGTACTTAAATTCGTGTCACCAAGGGTTTTAGCTGGACTCACTACATAGTCCCAATTATCGCAACAACAACAACTNGGAGGAGGTAGCGAAAACAACAAAACCTCCTTAACAACAGAACTTTCAAAATGGCGGCTGACACAAAGATAGGAAACTGAATCACTGTTATCATGAAGGCAATGTAAGTACAACTGCGGTGTCTAACTACCCATGATTAAGATTTAATTAAAAAGTTAAAAGCATAGCCTTGATATGTTTCCAAAAGGGTATGACTTCAATAGCTATTGCAAAATTAGTAAACCAAAACTTGTTCGCAAAAGTATAATTAAAAATTGATAGGGCGTCAGCAACTTTCCGTCCACTCTATACACTTAGAAAACCTTATAAAGTCTTCAAATTTAAACGCTTTCTGATAGCAATTAGCAAAAGCCTTTTGCGATCTGAATGCATTCAAATTTAAAGAATTTATTTTATACCTAGTTGCACTGTTTAGGCCCACTTATCACACCCTTCTAAATTTCATCAATCGAAGTTCATAACTCAGAAAGTCCTTAAGTTTTTTGCAAGGAATGAGATGTAAAAATCTTATTTATAGGTTTAGAAATGGGTAAATTCGCAATTCGTTAGGTCTCCTTCACTATTCCACAAAGCATGGCCAACCGCAGGGACAGTTTTTAACACCCAGGAGTTCGTATTAAACTGTGTTTGAAAATCTCCTAAATCGAGCTTGTCTTCTTTTTCTCGATTCATTTATACTATCAAATGAATTAGAAATTCAAGATAAAGATTTGATGCAAATAAAAGTATATCTAAAAGTTATTTATTGCCAGAAATGGTTGCGAAAAGTATCTGCTAAAATGTTAATGAGTTGAGACCTTTCCCAACAATGACTGGAGTTCATTTCAAGCGAATTTTCAGGCAGCGGCAAGTTCGACTGAACCTCGTTTAAGTTACTAGACACATGAATTGATGAATAGTTCGTGGGACAGGGTGGGACAACTTGTTATTTGGTGGTTGAAAGAACCCACACAATATTTTGGTAAAGGAGCAAAGAGACGAGAGATATTATTCTTTTTTATGAAGTATCAGTTTGTGTCTAGACTAGTTTGGTGCTTAAGACCAACCAATGATCCCTTCCAGAAACAGATACTTTCTTTTATTTGATATTTAGTAGGTTCCAAATCTTTAAAAAGGTTGGTGCAAAATTATATGACCTATTCTTTGAATGGAATAGCTCGAAAGAAACTTTAGCTACTTTGCTATAATTCTACCTTTGGACTTTTCAGAAATCTTCCATATTTTCAGAATTAGAGAGTTTTTCTTCTTTTTTATAAATTCAAGAAAAATGTTGGAAAAAACTTGAAAGCATTGTAATTTCTAAACTTTGTGAGGAAATATAGAATAATTTTCAAGAAAACTACAGTTTATGAATGTCTACAATATGGTATCAAGCAAAATTCTGTCAGTCTTCTGGTTTACGATTTAGAAAGTTGATGACATCAAATCCTCAAATAAGTTGAAATATAAAATACGCCGTAATTACGAACAATATAGAAGATTTCTGAAAGGTGGAACTGTAAAATTATAGTAAAGTAGCTAAAGTTCCTGTCGAGCCATTCAATTCAAAGAAATATGTCATAGAATTTTACACCAACTTTTTTAAAGATTTGGAACCTATGCTTGGTCGTTTGTGTCTTTTGAATCGTTTGGGTCGCTAGGGTCACTGGAAAACGTGTTTCTACAAAGTCGTTTGAGTCATTAAGCCTGGTTCACATTAGGTTGTTGCAGTTGCTGGAATCGCTGGGGTCATTTGGCAAGTACTTGGTATAAGACCAAACCAAATGTCCCGAAACCATCCTTGACTAGTCATTTGGGTCGTTGGGAAAGAACAAACGACTCTAAAGACCAAAAGACTGAATATGAACATGGGTCATCTGGGTCGTTGGGATAGAAACTGGTACTCGAACTGGAATTCTAATCCCATTAGAAAACTTCATAAGATCGATATCCAAGCTTTGATCTCGATTGTGTGAATTCCACAATCCACAATTTGTCATAAAAACATGGCTTATTCCAGATTGCTAGAATGAAAGAAATTCTGTTAAATTTGTTCGTGATTTTTTATGATTTACTTTCNATTTGGCAAGTACTTGGTATAAGACCAAACCAAATGTCCTGAAACCATCCTTGACTAGTCATTTGAGTCAATGGGAACAAGGACAAACGACTCAAAAGACCAAAAGACTGAATATGAACATGGGTCATCTGGGTCGTTGGGATAGAAACTGGTACTCGAACTGGAATTCTAGTCCCATTAGAAAACTTCATAAGATCGATATCCAAGCTTTGATCTCGATTGTGTGAATTCCAAAATCCACAATTTGTCGGAAAAACATGGCTTATTCCAGATTGCTAGAGTGAAAGAAATTCTGTTAAATTTGCTCGTGATTTTTTATGATTTACTTTCTTTGCAGATGTTAAAATGGCTTTCGAAATTTCTCCAATATTCAAGGAACCATTGACATTTTTGGTAAGTTTCATTCAAATTCATGCTCATTTTTGAAAGGGCTTTCAAAGGTAAATTAATAATAATAATAATGATAACAATAATGAAATCAAGATCAGTAAATCCACAGAGTGGCTCTTCACCTGGTCGCTACGAACTACTTTACATGTATTCAGAAGGAGAATCTAGTTAAAATATTTACAATATCAAAGCTACTTTTTAAAGGAATAGACAAATATTTAATTCATTCTAGTGTTAAAGTAATAATCTTTTCTTCACTTCATTGTATAAATTATTACGCGTTTTTGTCGAAAATTCGGTTATAGTCTTAGCAGTTTATTAAAAAGTTCTGCCACATCGTTCCTAAATGTGTTGGAATCACGTGACGAAGCCATGAGCGGCCCATAACTTATCTTAAGTTTCTGGTATTTTCTTTCCGCGATATATCAATGTATTCGGGCTTTCGTTGATCAAAAACGTACTTAAATTCGTGTCACCAAGGGTTTTAGCTGGACTCACTACATAGTCCCAATTATCGCAACAACAACAACTCTTTTTTTACACTTTTTGCCCTTTTTTTAATGTACAAAAAAATAAAATGCAAGTTTCTTTCAATATTTAGTTGGTTTTGACATTGATTTTGACAACAAAAGAACTGCTCTTTTTAGAGTAACCACTGATTTTGCATTTCCTGTGCCATAAATCAGCAACCACTTGTCAGATTGACCCAAACAAGGTCCCAAACTCTAAGTTGAAGCCTATCCTATACAACTGTGTAAAAACGGGACCATTGAAATTACAGCTCCTCCGTAGCAGCCGCACAAACAAGGAACAATTTTTTGGGACACCCTGTAGGTTTATTATGAGAAGTGTCACAGAAGTTACATCATACTCGAGTTCGAAGATTCTTCCTTTTTGAAATCTCCTGAAATGCAAATTAGTTGAAAATACTCATAACGGATTGTTATTTTGAAAATCAATCTGCTTGCATCGCTTGCAGTCAATAAATTCCATAATGCAATCTCTTGAGTTGCTTCATGTTAATATTTATCGGTGTTTGCACTTTGTAAAACTTACATTAAAAAAGGTATTACTATTAGTCCCAGCTCCCCCTAGCTCTTCTCTTAGAAGCAGTTGACAAAGCTGTGTTTCAATTTCAATCAGTTACAGAGTTTCTTTTTCCATTCAAGGCTGGAGACGAAGCAACATGTCAAAAATGGCTCAGAAATATGAACTATTATGCAAAAGATCTAGGATTATGGAGAAGGCGTCGCAATGCAAAAGCAAACATCATGATTCAAAGCATGTCATAGGGTTCAATCCCTGTTCAATTCTCTGCTGATCTTCGTCTTAAAGTATTGTGTCAGTCACTCTTCTTTACGGGGTTTTGGAACCCACCCTGAAAGTTTCCATCGCAGTACTCTCTGCTTAGACCTACTACCTGAAGCCCATCATTGCCTGGGACTGTTCCTAATTGAAGTCCGTTTCATAGTACGTTATTTTGGAAAACACGGTGTCCTGTAAACAGGCTATAGAAATGGTACACAGTAGAAAATATTGTCCAACGGGAATCTCTCCAAACTTCCTCATTTCAAGTCGCCAGTTGATTTGAGCAACTCTATGGAGGACCATGGTTGGATAAGAGCCTTTAAGTTTACGTGGCTCTAAAAACAGAATTTGAAAAGAATCCGCGGTATCTGCCAGTTTGTTTTGGAGAAACAAAGTAATGATTTGCAATCAAGTCAGTGTCGAGGTCGGCTTACAGTTCAATTTCGTCGTTTTTGCACCTTATCTGACAGTTTTGCTGTGGCCAGTGGCAGATAAAAGTAAAGAGTACATGGCTTCTGTTCTTTCATGCCATGCTCTTTGTATGGTCAAGAGATGTCGAGTAATGATGACCCCGCCAAATAGGAGAAAGAATTCTCCGTTGTAATGTCTTGCGAATTTTCTGGAAATTGTCTTTCACTCAGTTATCATCAAATTGACATTAATCTTTGTCCAGCACAACAGCGAAAGAAAAAGAAACCGCCCTAAAAAGCTTTAAAATTGGACATGATTTATTTGAGGAATCACCATGAATGACCATGAATCACCATGAATGACAGCAAGATTTGAAAGATTTCCAATCTAAAACTGTTTCATCTCAACTCTCTAAGAAGCATCAAACATCAACTTAATATTTAATTCATTTTGATTTTCATTTCAAGGCAAATGACCTGCGTTTTATGTGAAGAAATTATCGTCTCTAACAGCCTTGATTATTCAATATCTGAATAAAACTGTGAAGCTTAAAAGACCAAAAAATAAGCTCAGCAGATGCCACAATATTAAGGGCAGGATCATCCTGTAACTCCCTCATTAGTAGGATAAGTCCATAAACGAGCAATTGTTACTGGTTTTTTATGCAGCGATTTGTTCAGCATTTTAACTCTGAGCCCTGTAACCTGCTTCGAAACGGACTTAAGCTGAATCACGTTTAAAGCGTTATTCTTAAGGCCGTCCAGATTTGACTCATTACACGAGCCTTATTTTGGCCTAGATGCGAATCTCTTTTAACCAGCAGCAATAAGAAGCACTTCTGGTCTGAATTCATCTTTGGGAAAGAATCGCTAAAGCATTAAAGAAATTAAAAGAAATTAAGGGAGTCATAATATTGCGTATTAACTCTGTTAACAGAAATTTATCGACATTCTTTGGCCAGTATCAGACTAAAATTTTTCCTGAACATTATTCGGTCATTCAAGGTGGCTTTAAAAGTTAAAAAATGCATCGAGTAACCGAAGTTGTACCAAATATTTTGATATGACACTGGGCAGATAAAATGGGTAATTTTCTGTTAATAGAGTTAATGCCCGTAATTATGTTAACAGAGTTGATACGCAGGGTGAACGATTTCTTGATGATGCAAATGCCAGTGAATGTGTAACTGAAGATGGGTCTCACCCTTCGTACTGGTACACGCTTCCTCCAATTTCAAAATATAGAAGATCCTATCTAAGCTTGTTGATTGAGTCAAACAAATATTCCAATGTTTGCCGAGCTGTGATCTAATGATTTATCGAAAAGTTTCCATGAACCACACATAATGTTCTAGCAAAATGGCATATACTTAGATTAACAAATTTATTACATTGAAAATACTGACACCAGTCTAAACGTATTTGTTGGGGAAACGAACAGGCTAAATTGTGAGCCTCAAGGAATCCCCCAGAAAGGGCTCCAGATCGCATGCGCACTAACGATTTATTTCACTTACGTAATATGCAAATTAGCTTGGCCGTTGAGAACAAGAAAAGAAACAATAGCAACGATGCGCATGACAACTGGAGCCCCAACGTTGATTCGCTCACAACAAAGCTGAAACACAAAGGGTCAAAACAACAGGGTCAGCACTTCGTCTCCCCAACAAGTATTGGTGATTATGTTTGGAACAATTGTCTAGAGATCTTGAAAAAGTATCGACCTACAGAAATGTCAGAAATGTCNCGCATGCGCACTAACGATTTATTTCACTTACGTAATATGCAAATTAGCTTGGCCGTTGAGAACAAGAAAAGAAACAATAGCAACGATGCGCATGACAACTGGAGCCCCAACGTTGATTCGCTCACAACAAAGCTGAAACACAAAGGGTCAAAACAACAGGGTCAGCACTTCGTCTCCCCAACAAGTATTGGTGATTATGTTTGGAACAATTGTCTAGAGATCTTGAAAAAGTATCGACCTACAGAAATGTCAGAAATGTCGTCCACTTTCGTTCACTTTTCAATGTAGTTGTGTTTTAATTGTAAATGTCAGGTGCAATGTGGCAAGAAGCTGAAAAAATGGCTACCGGGTGAGTCAGAAAAATGTTTAGCCATTTGATAGCCTGTAGCTCTCAAACCATTTATCAGATTCTTATAAACTGATAATACATGTGTTGCTAACATATCAGGGATTTTATTTAAACCTGTTTTGAGATGAAGCATTTTTAAATTTCTCATCTAAGCTGATATATGTTAGCTACACAAACATTACCAGTTTATACAAATCTGACAAATGGTTTGAGAGCTACAGGCTTTCAAACGTCTGTAGATTTTTGACTCATCCGGTAGAGAAAATGATAAGTGTTGACAAGTATATAGGGGTGACAAGACAAGGACGAAGCTACTCTATAGTTTGTTCGACGAACGAGATTTTTGTAAATTTTTGGCAATGCCAAATAACCTTGTTTCAGAGCATAGTTTCCAAATCTTTAAAAAGATCGGTGTAAAATTCTGTGACCTCTTTCTTTTAATTTAATAGCTTGAAAGGAACTTTAGCTACTTTGCTATAGTTCTATCGTTGGAATTTTCAGAAATCTTTAATATTTTCAGAATTAGGGGGTTTTTCTTCTTTTTTAAAATTAAAGAAAAATTTGGAAATAATTTTAAAATATCGTAATTTCTAAACTTTTTGAGGGAACGTAGAATATTGTTCAAGAAAACCATAGTTTATCAATGTCTGCAATATGATATCAAGCACAATTCTTCCACTCTTTTGGTTTACGATTTAGAAATTTGATGACGTTACATCTTCAAAAGAGTTGAAATATAAAATACGCTGTAATTTCGAAAAATATTGAAGATTTCAAGAAAGTCCAACGGTAGAATTATAGCAAAGTAGCTAGAGTTTCCTTTAAGCCATTCAATTAAAAGAAATTGGTCATAGAATTTTACACCGACCTTTTTATAGTTTTTTTAAAGATTTGGAACCTATGCTCTTGTGCAGACGAAAAGGTAGCATATCTGTAGATACTTAGAAGACGTTTCAATTTTTTTGTAAGTTTTACAGAGATCTATTTTTATAACTATAAGAAACTAACATCTTTATGTAAAATATTGATAAAGTGTGTTTTGTGAAATTGTGTTTTAACTTATTGTAATAAGCTTAGCTTTTGTACAAAGTACGGCGACACGAAACAAGAAAATTGTGGCGAAATTTTGCTTGCTTTTTTCACTGTTAACTGTCTTTAAATCTCATTATAACTGAGATGTTTGGGTTAAAAGATTTTGTTCCTTGGACCCTCTCAAGAATATATTGAAACGCCTGGTGATAAGTCGAGTGACGTTGAAAATACGAGAAAATGAATTCGGGTGATACGAGCAACCAAGGAATGCTTGTAGAGTCGAAACCACACAGCCGAAATATTGTAAATCTACTTTCTGTGAACATGTGCTTCGAAACAAAAAACGTGCTTATAAGAAACTCGGACCAGCCTACACGGTGTGTCAAAAAGCAAGGGTGGGCATGTGCTGTGTTTTTGGTGGTCCTATGTATGTCTTGAAAAAACGATTTCACCAACCCATTTTTCAGTGTACCTGTACAAATTGCGCTCTTAAAAAGACTGGTTTTGGGGACATAGATTTTTATAATACTCCGATAAAACCAAATTTTGACGACAAATATTGACCAACATCCAAGACAATGAACAATCCAAGTTAGTTGCAAAATAATATTGTTGACAAGAATTCAAAATAAACCTCATTTTAGGGATAGACATTAACATAGTATAGGTGAAATAAACCTTTTATGTGGACATACATAGGACCACTGTCTTCACTGCAACATGCCCACCCTTGAAAAAGCTTGCACCTTTTGAAAATGGTAGAAATATTTTTGATTGAACGATCTGAGAAATTCTTGCTTTAATCTGTCGATGAAAGTCTAACTTAAATTTAGAACCACGTTTAATTATCTATGTCAACATCTAGTTGTCGAAGTAGCTATCAGTACGTCACACTTTTATACAGCTTTCTTCAGGCCGGCCATCTTGGAATTTGAGCATGGGAAGTGTTTCTTTCTTAAGTTACGCCCTGAAGTTGCTTAAAGGGAAGGGCCAAACTAGCACAGAAACAAAGCCTTTCTATCTTAGTACTGGAATTAAGTTATTGGGAGGCTGAAAATCGCAGTCAGAGCACGGGCTTTAGGAAACTCTGAATTAAAAATTAGATTTTCCAATGATACATCGAGTTTTCTTCTTTTTCATTTCATTCGTGATACATCGAGCGCGAAGCGCGCGGCAGAGTGACGTGACCTAGAGCCATTATGCCACTCAAGTGTGGCAAACGAACGGGAGAAGGAGAGAATTTTTCTCTGGAGTTTCCGTTTGAGTGGCATAATGAAAACATCAGAACTTAATGGTAACCAACTCATTTATGACTTTATAGACCAATGTTTATCAAACACATACAAAAATAAGGACATATCAAATGAAACTCAGTCATGACAGTTTATAGTATAACATGATTCGATTGTTGTTATTGTTGATTTTCCGTTAATAAATTCATTGTTCTGTTTGTCATTGACTTCTTATCATGTATATAACATTGTATGATTTAGTATCTTCGTTGTTGTTTTGTTAATAAATTGATTGTTCTAGTTTGCTTCATTCAATAGCTGTTTAAAGTATACATAATAACATGTACTAGGCTATTGTTTNGGACATAGATTTTTATAATACTCCGATAAAACCAAATTTTGACGACAAATATTGACCAACATCCAAGACAATGAACAATCCAAGTTAGTTGCAAAATAATATTGTTGACAAGAATTCAAAATAAACCTCATTTTAGGGATAGACATTAACATAGTATAGGTGAAATAAACCTTTTATGTGGACATACATAGGACCACTGTCTTCACTGCAACATGCCCACCCTTGAAAAAGCTTGCACCTTTTGAAAATGGTAGAAATATTTTTGATTGAACGATCTGAGAAATTCTTGCTTTAATCTGTCGATGAAAGTATAACTTAAATTTAGAACCACGTTTAATTATCTATGTCAACATCTAGTTGTCGAAGTAGCTATCAGTACGTCACACTTTTATACAGCTTTCTTCAGGCCGGCCATCTTGGAATTTGAGCATGGGAAGTGTTTCTTTCTTAAGTTGCGCCCTGAAGTTGCTTAAAGGGAAGGGCCACACTAGCACAGAAACAAAGCCTTTCTATCTTAGTACTGGAATTAAGTTATTGGGAGGCTGAAAATCGCAGTCAGAGCATTTCCTAATGGTCGTCTTAGGGGGGTCATTAATTATCCCTTTGGCTGCGAAAGGATTGAGACAAAAGAATTATTACAGACTATCCGATGGATAAAATACCGACCAGCCTTTTATATAGGCCTAAAAAAGCTTTGAAACCGACTTCATGTTACGATCACCTTTACTTCACCTAAATACCAACAGAGATACCCAAACTTGGTCTTTGAACTTTTATCGATAACTTAAAGACAAATGACGGATATATAGCGCCTAGTTTAAAAATAGGACAAAAGATGTCTGAGTGGCTTCATTGTCCAGTACATTTGATAATCTCTCGAGGTCATCAAATACAATGGAACACAATAGGCTTTATTTGGATTGCCCAGGCCCCTGATTTAAGTCGCCTTATATCTCCGTCATTTGTCTTTAAAGCAAGATCGGTCTGTTATTAATGTCAACAACTTGCAAAATGTGTAAGTATTATTTGCCTCATCCGGTATAGTACTGAAATTTTCTTCAATTCTGTAAGAAAACTTTCAACGTATTAATGCTAAAGATTTCGTCATTTGTTTCTTAGTTTATTGGTGCATGAATTATGATGCTCTGAACTGCTATAAATACGTTTCTTGGCAAATAAAACAACTACTGCCATACTATATCTTTGCCAATAAAGCTTTTAAGAGTTTCTGCTTCTCAAACATAGAACTAGGTTTTCTTAACTTTTTTACCATCCTAGTACTAAAATCTGTCTCACAGTTCTGTCAGGCGAGATTTGCAATAACGCAAAATTACCCATGCGAATTACTTAATGCCTTCATGCGAACATTTTCGCCTGAAATGTAATACGAGACAAACTTTACTAGCCGAGTATTTAGTAGCCTGCGCATTGTAAATAGTTGGTATTAATTAGTTTCTTACAACTATGTCACACCAACTTTTAATAATGATTATGATTTGATTTGATTTGATTTGATGATTTGAGCCTCAACACTCCTCAGCCTAAGTGAGGCGGAGGAGTGTTGAGGCTGCGCGCAGGCTAAGTATTCAGCTCAAAACCCTAGAATACGCACATGTCTAGGCAAAAACCAAAAACAAAGCCCCGTTGTTCGGTAACAAAAATAACACCGGTTTTCGCAATTGCAATACAAGAATGCAACGAAACGACCAAAAACGAACGTATATCAGCATGGATAATATAGGCCCGAGCAAAATTTCTATATTCAGCAAAAAAGTTTCGATTTTTGTCTCCAAAGGATAGAGTTTGGACCAAAGATCTGAAAAAGTTTGCTTTAACTCTCAATTTCTCTTGCAGTGGTTTAACTGATAAACCTTGAAATTAGGTTGGTTTCTTTGTAGCATTCGGTGTGTGGTTGCCTTGGCTAAAGGACCTAAAGGCGATAGTAATAATGATATGCGGGTGAGTCAGCAAACGTTATGGAAGTTTGAGAAATAAAACAACATTTTAATTTTGTAAGACATGTTTCGATACTCTTGTACCATTTTAAGTTACGAATGAAATAAGATATAAATTACAACTTATTTATAGAACTACACTGCAAAATTTAATCTTACATTCTACAGGGCATCCCAAAAAAGTTGTGCCCCATTTGTGCGGCTGCTGTGGAGAAACTGTAACTTCTATTGTCCCGTTGTTGATACAGTTGCATTGGATATACTTCAACTTAGAGTTCGAGACCTTGTTCTAGTCAATCGGACAAGTCGTTGCTGATTTATGGCGCAAGAAAGTAAAAAAAGTGAAAACTTCAAAATCAGCACTTTCTTTGTTCTCCAAAAATGCCAAAATCAAGTAAATACTACAAGAAAGGGTTCTACAGCCGTATTAGAAGTTTTTCTACAGTTGCTAAAGAGTTAATTGTATTGTTTTCTGATAACACAACACCATTAACCCATTGCAAAATGCATAAACAATTCAAATGAAATGCTAGAACCTTTTTCCTGGAATATATACTTGATTTTGAAATTTTTGGAGAACAAAGAAAGTACTCTTTTTGACATTTTTACTTTCTTGCGCCACAAATCAGCAACCACTTAAGCGATTGGCTAGAACAAGATCTCAAACTCTAAGTTGAAGCCTATTCTATGCAACCGTACCAAAAATGGGACAATAGAAGTTACAGCTCTTCCACAGCAGCCGCACAAACGTGGCACATTTTTTTTGGGACACCCTGTATAAGCTTCGGATACTATTGCCGTTTAACCTCTCGGTGAAAGTTTTAACTTTGACCACGACATGAAAGTTCAGGCTTTCTTGTCACAGAAAGCTTTAAAGTTAAAGCTTACAATGAAGGACCGACCGAAAGTAAAACAGGGATAAGAAGTGTAGGCCTATGTTGCTCTGCAAGTGGTATGAACGAAAAGAGTTGTCAACTCGCTGCCAGTCCACTTTGGCGGAATAGCGAAATATTCTAGCTAACTCGGCGGCCTTTTCTGATCATTCCTTCAAAGTGGCATGGTATTTTGATCCTTTAATAATTCTCAAACTTCCCAAAATTATATAGCTAAAGGATTATGATATGGTACTCTTTTCATGTATTTTGGTTTTTGAAGATTTCACGAGAATTATATTCGGGAGTTTATACGAAAGAAGGAGGTTTCGTCTTGGCCCCAGAATGTCATGGCCTTTTGAATATTTTTTCAAATGTAGCCTATACAATGCAACAATAGTTGGTTTGCAAGGTGCAAAATGACGTTCTGGTTGGCGCTTCCGTCCTCGTTTCGTCGTTTCGTAAAATCTCTATTCATGATATGGGGGGATTTTCAAGGAGACAATAAAACCTTGCATAAAAAAACCTGTGATTTTCTGTAGCGGGCTGAAATGGTTCTTATACATTTATATAACGGTTCTGATATGTTAATGTAAGGTGCGTAATTGACCCAAAATCAGCCTGGAGATTCTTAATCCGAGGTTTCTTTTATGCATCCTTTTTACCGCATATGGCATTAATCATGTGTGACCATAGCATGGGTGTGACAGACACCCCTGTGACACTCTAATGGCTTTCTGAACGAATGGTTTGCTAAGTCTCCGGTACCGGTACCTAGAGGATAAGTCTCCGGTCCATGTGGTATAAAAATAAAACTACAAGACAGGTTCTAGAAACGTATACATTTGCTTGATGTTTTCATCTGGCATTGGTCACAGCAAAGGCGGATAGAATCGAAGGACGAACGAAAAGGAGAAACGACTGCCATCTGTTTAGCTCATCAAATCTTACCCAAAAAGATAACTTTTGCCCAAATTTTAGACCCAAAAAAGTAACCTGAGCATCCCTACCCCAAATATATATGAGTACCCCCCTGGGACGAAACTACGCTTCTTTCTCTGTTTTCCAACACCGTCATTTTCTCTGAAATCACTCCGGGCTTTATCAGTTTCTACGAGTTTCTAAAACAATACAACAGGCTTGCGGTTTTCTGCCTTGGTATTAATAAGGCTCTTTCGTTCATTATCTTTCTAAGTTTTATCACATTACTGTCTCAGAAGGTTCAAACGTTATCTGGTCTCACATGGTCCCAAATCAGTAATTTGCGCTTGTGTCATTGATCCGGAAAGCACTGTAGACTTTTCTGTATGCCAGGGAAGAGCGCATCAGCTGATGAGGAATTAGCGGAAGTTGAAACACTGTTGCAAAAGAACCTGAAATAAAAGTTCGTTCCCCGGCTGAGATCAGCACTGCGATGATCCCGTCTGTCAATTACAGATAAGTCTTGGATAAAATATATTTAGAAGTTAATCGCAGGATCTCACAAGTAAATCTTGTTGTTCTACACATCGCTTCAAATTTCTGCAAAGTTGGCAGCTAGAATCTAAGCTTAGCTGGTCCTTGTTGCAATATTGAAGTTGTCGCGCAAGGCGATCTAACAATCAACGCCTGATAGAAGGCGAGGGAGATAGTTGAAGCAAGCGGTTGGAGCTATCGTCACATTTATTGGCGCAAAAAGTACCCACAGGCTTAACAGTTCCGCCTTTTGGAGCAGCAGATAAGAGACCAGAGAAGACGCATCTACGAGTCAACGAGGCATGGCGAAATCTATGAGTTTGGGTAAGTCGTTTAACAATTGAACAATCGTTTTTGAATAGACCGATTGAATTGAACCACCAGCTAAACACTGCAAACAATTTCTATATTGGTTTTACGAGCAGGAAGAAATCACAGATTTTGCTTGCTCTAGTAACTTTACGCATGTTTACGAGCTAACTCATTTCATGTATGGGCGATATTACGCCTCATGTGTTACGATTAGTATATAGCTAATATCAATTACATACTTCATATATTCATTATCAGACATAAAGATTTAATTTTGGATAGAGATTTAGAGATTTTAAGCAATATGGATAGGAAATAATTCAAAATTTAAATTACGAGAATTTCATCACGAACGTAAAGAAAGGCAACGGGGGTGTAAAGGCCTCGCAGTTGTTCGTAATGGCGTCGAGGGGGAAGTATGCACCCCTAACCGCTGCTGGCGAAAATGGTAATAAATCTAAATATGTCTCCGATACAGATGAAAGCAGGGAATCAGAACCAAGAAGAGGGATTTTACGTGGCAGAAGAAGATATTATTTGGCAGGCTTCGCCGCTATTTTGGTGATTGGTGTTGTTACTTTGGCTGCTGTATTCGGCACGAACTCAGGTATAACCGCACTCTTTCCCTCTCACTGTTTTGGCGTTGCTCTTTTATTTATCAATCAGAATCTCACCGAAATGAGATAAGGTGTTGAATTATTAGGATATCAAGCTTTGCTTTATTATTTCGCCCAATGTAAGTCAGACAGATTTAATGGCTTTATAAATAATTTATACTTTCTCAGTTGCACCTGCCTGCTTTTTCCGCCTACAGGAAGACTTGTGATTAGCTTAGGCCCATTTCAGTTGCGAACTTTTAAGTCGAATTATTTGGTTTAGCAGCCGCTTAAATCGTTATAAACAGCCTCATTGTATCAATAAAGGATTGCTTTAATATTGAACTGGTTTGCTTAGACTAATATGAAGGATATTATTGCCAGGGATGTTAAGTCTGGAAGATGTTGCTTCAAAATTAGACACTATTATTAGACCAATGGCATAAACATTGCAGACCACACCTCACTTCACATCGCGTGTGCACTAATAGAGGCACTTCACTGGCGATGTAGTGTGGGTTTTTCGAAACTACACTGCTTCGATTGAAAGCAGAATTCAGTTATTTGATTTTTTATTTTCGGATTGTATGTAACATATCCAAAAATAAACGAACAACTACATCACCAGAGGACCACATCAGCCAGTCATCAGCCTTGTCTTGTGCTGGATGGCTACCACTAAATAAATTGTCCTGCTTTACCAAAAATAATGTATGTAATGTATATTCAGCTATAATATGAACGAACAACTATGCTGTCTTCATCTCCATTTTTGGCTACAATTTGTTTTATTATCAGTAAGTTTTGGAAAGAAATAAAAGGTACTTGAGTAATGTCTAAACATTGGAAAGGCTTCAAAAACTTTGTTTTGAAATGTTGATGAGGGCACAGTTAGTAAGCATGAAGATTGTTATGGAACCTTTAAGAAACTCGCAAGAAACTCTGAGTACTGAAAATCTGATAATTTTAAGAAACTTTCAGTACTGGCAAAAATTCTTAGTTGCTTATAAAAAAAATATGTGTGTGTTTATTCTTGTTTCTTCTCTTTTGGATCTTATCTGATAATTTGCTGTGACCAGTGTCAGATGAAAATATTTAGCGAATGGTTCTGTTATTCAACCCAATTTTCACTATCCACAATGCAATGTTTTATTTATACTGTCCAAAACTTTTTGTCCAAATTTGTTGAAAAGGCATCCAAAGTGTTCTGCCAAAATTACTTGATAATATTGAAATTTCGGCCCCAATGGGATTCTACCCAACTGGATCTGTACCCAAACTGCAACGGATATGGCTTATGTTTACATGAGATCCAATGGATCTGAACCCATTTGGATGTGCTATCCATACTCATGGGGTTGCTTCTGAAAGTGATCGACTCCAAACTGGTACAGATTGAAAGCCAGGCAAGAAAATTCAAAGGCTTTGTTGACTTTTCAAAAGGCACAATTTACATAAAAATAAAACATAGTTGTACCAGGGTGCTACAAACAGTTCTGGGTCCGTTCCCATGTAGACGCCCATTGAAAAAGTGGATAGGATCCGCGATAGGATCCAAATGGATTCGATCCCATCTGGATCGGATTCTGTGTAAACTGGGCCTTACTCTAAATCAAAGGAGAATATGTTGCAACATGTGGGCTGCAGCAACTGAAAAAGTGTGATCCTGCTGGGAATCAATCCAGAGATCTTCAGGTCTCCAAAAATTCTCACAAAACTACTAGGCCACTCAGACACAATAGAATTGTTGGGGAAATCTTGAAGTCAGTCTTATCTCTGGTCTACACCATAATAGAAGCCATTTTTTTGTTTCTTGCTGTTTCATCACATCCATGAATCAGCGTAATGAGCCGGGCCAGGAGGGCAGCAGCCCCCTAACATTGGAAATATTTACAAAAATCAGCCATGTTTGGGCAAAAAGCCATCTTAAGTTGGGCAAATGTTAGCAAACAATGGATTTTTTGTTGGGCAGCCCCCCAGATTGTATCTTCCTAATACTTATGGATCCGTGCATTCATACACATATTAATGTATATTGTGTATATTTTATTTACAGTAATATTTCTTGGTTCAAGAAGTGCACGCTCCTCAACTAAAATCACCTTTTTAGAGGCTATGAATGGCAAATTTGGAGCTGGAGGGTATTATTTGACATGGATTACAGGTGAGTTTGCACATTGCACAATTTGATTTTTGGTGACCAGCTTCTGAGTTACTACTGCTGTGAAATTCATGATTTGATAAAATTTCATAATAACAAGATTTTATAGATTAAAAAATAATGAGTTAAAACGTTACTTAAGTGCCTAAGAAAGAGTAAAAGTTATTTTAAAAGGGCGGAAGCAAGATAATTGCTCAAAAATTTGAATTTCTCAAGAAACCTTAGGTGTATATATGCATCTTAATCTACAGTATCTATATAATTATTTATCTGCTAAATCTTCATGTAGTACAGGCAGTGGTAGATCCAGCATAAAGTTGAAGGGGGCAAGAACTTTGAGTGGGGGCGCTAAAAAGGTAACAAGAGATAAGTGTGCTGAATGTGCATGAAGGTTTTTCAGCTGCTTGGTAAGAATATATAAGTCGGTTTTTCGACTAGAAAATGCCTGTATTGTTTGCATTTTCTCATGCTCTTTAGTTGAAACAGTTTAGAAAAGTGGTTTAGTGTCACGATAGGGGTGCAATTCTTGGCAAACGGGGGTGCCAAGCAGAGTTTCCTATCAACAGGGGCACTTTGCCCCCTTGCCCCTTAAAGCTGCCGTTGTAAACAGAAATGCCATGAAGAAAATTATGTTCCAGACAAAGTGCCTAATCCATTTTGCTCCACAGAAATGATTGCATAAGAATGGAGGAATTTGTAGAACGAAAGATTCAAGTATATATTTAACTTCCTGTATGTTGAGGTGACTGATTTCTTGATAAAACACTCATCTGATTCAAATGAGGAGAGCACGACATTGCAAAATACATCAATATGATATAGCCAGAAACTGCTAACAAAGCAACCCCTGTCTCAAGACCACCAAGCAGATTTTGTGTAACCATTGAGGGTTGAGGTGTACAAGATTTTTTAGGAACAATATACTCCTTGATCAATGGTAATTGTGCTTATAACTTTAGATCCTGATTTTTGCATAGCATGACTCAAAACTTTAAAAAAGACTAACTAAAATTGCATATGAAGTACTGTAAACAAGTTGAAATGAAATTGACACAAGTTACCAGTAGGCTGGTATTATTTGACGAAAGATAATGTTGGCCTTTCATTTTGTTGAAGAATGTATTTTTTGTTATCCTTGTTATGCACTGCTTAGAAACAGTGGCTGTGGGGTTAGATATTTTACGATTTTTTTGCAGATGACACATATTTGCATGACAGTGCTGGTGTAAAGCAATACAACTTAACTAGCAACAGTTCATCAACATTTCTTTCAAGTGATATAACTGTGAGTTTTTATGATTGCCTTTTATTTACAGTTGAATCCTGCGATCTTCAACTCTTTGGGAAATGAAAATTTATTTGGGGTAGCGATGTGTCAAAATAACCAAAATTTGGTTATTTTGACCAAAAGGTATCACTATAAGTCTAGGAGTTGAGAATATACAGAGGAAAGCTCACAACTTGCAGAACATGATCCCTTTGCACTTGGAGTGATGTGATATGACAAGGCCCAAATAAAACTTTGTCTGTTGAAGGTGTTGTGGCACTGTGTTGTAATCCACAGACATTGCAGCCAGAACAGTCCGGTGGACCAGGTTTGAAACCCACCAACATTTATTGAGCATCACAGCAAGGGGTTGCGGTCTCAATCAGATCTTCTCTACTTCTGCGATCCCAGCGCTTGGTGCTGAATACTGCAACTTCACCATCACTGTCTGTCTAGCAAAGCTAGTGTATGTGCACAAAACATGGCTTTATATGTGTGTAGCATTTACAAAATGTTTCATTTGTGAATTTTTTGACTTGATGCTACCATAGCGCGGAGACGTTTTGAAAGGTTTTAATTTTTCTGATAATTCTTTGCTTGTTTGTTCCATTTTATAGGCAACACATGGTACATCCTACAAATTATCCAAGGACAACGAATGGGTCCTCTTCAAAGAGAACACTACTGCTGTAAGTGTCTTTGAAAATATTTTAATATGTCAAGACAACTTTAAATCTTTATATACTGGGTGAGTCAAAAAGATGTATCCACTCTTTGAAAAATCATACTGCACAAACTATTAAATTTATTTGAAAAATACCAAGTCCATCGCCTAACTGAGAGGTTTCAACTTAATTTTGGGAATTTTTTGTATAATTTACAGTAAGTCTTGCTCTCGAATGAAGAATAGTATTTGCCAAAATTTGGTTGAGACATGGTTGGCTAAACTTCTTCAAAATCTTTGTTTAATCGATATGTGTGAACCAAAGTGCAGTGCACTGTTTAATTATCTGAAAATCAAGCATATTGTTTTCCTTTCCTTTGTCAAAGAAACTTGAAAACACATGTCGAGCACTGATTATTGTAAACGTTGTTTTGTTCAACAAGTCTTGAAAATTTTTAATATTAAAGTCATCGTGTCTAATTTCCCAAGTCGTTTCTTTGAATTTAACTTTCCAGCTGTGCAACAAATGTACAGAAATTGTCTAATTTAATTCACTTCAACTAATGAATCATTGTTTAACTTTAAATTATTTTATCCACAGCTGTACAGACATTCTATGCTTTCTGATTATTATTTTGGAAAAGTTGGTGCCACGTAAGTTGGATTTCCTCACTTGCCCTTTCATTTGTAAAGAACTTATTAATATGATTTTAAACTGGAGATGTGCTATTTTTGGATCCATTTGTCATAACTAAAATTTTACGAAAAGGAGTGTTTTCACTATATGGTATCTAAAATGTTAGACCAACCAGCCTTTTTCAACCAGCATGTTTCACACAACGTATCATCTCTTTGTTGTCACCATTTTCATGGGCCGTGATAATGGCGACAACAAATGCCAACTAGGGAGATGGCATAAAATTCTGGTTAAATAAACTAAAATGCCAAGATTGAAACCACTAAACATGAGAAATTTTTACCAATTTTTGATGTTGATGAAAACGGGATCTCGTAAATGCAGTAATTTTGCAATTAAACACACTTAAATAGGATATTTTGTAAGATGGGCAAACATTGAAAGTCCTATCCACATTTAACCTTCAAGATTTCTTAGTTGGGTCAAACTTCTTAGTTAAAGTCAGTCTCACATTAGATGTCAGGTAAGATTTACGATAAAGCTAACTTACTCATGCAAAACTCTTTCTATTGTTTTTACTCGCAGATATTTTCGCCTGTCATCTAATGTGGGACAGACTTTAGAACATTTTCCCCAGATTGATTTGTAATGAACATGCCAAAGTTTTAGGGTGACTACTCTTTCTGTCAATGAATGCTGTTCTCAACAAAGATTTTATTGCATCTCTGAACAGCTCTGTTTTGCATGTGGCAAGACTGATTTAGTCACGTCCCAGGTGAGCCAGGCAAAGTTCCCACTTTTGAAAATTCATAGCACCAATATTACTGCATGGATTGGAATGAATCGAAGTTTGCTTGATAGCCGAAAGATTGAAGTATGTTTGTAATTGTTCTCGTGATTTTTTTAGCACTGAATGTTTAGGTAAATTCGACTTTACAAACATTTATTGGTTGCAAAATGCCCGAAAAAGAGCTTAAAATGCTTTAACAAATCGTAAAGAAACTCCTCGCACAGAACGATAGAGAAAGTATTCACGTTTAAGAGATATCGTCTGCACATTTATTGTCTTGAGATTTTAAAAACTTCGGTACTGTATTTGTTTGAAAATCTATGTGCTATAACACTTGATGGAGATGGAATGCCCTTGCGTATTTTTCTGTGTGAAGCGATTCCGTACGATTTGATCAAGTGTTTTGAGCTTTTTTTGAGGCATTTTGCAACCAAAAAAATGTTGTAAAATCAAATTTGCCAATACTTTTAGTGCTCATAAAAGTGCGAGAAGATCACAAAGATGCTTCTTCTTTCGGCTATTAAGTAGAAGGCGATTCATTCAAATCCATCTAGTAGTCTTGGTGCTATGAACTTTTAAAAGTTGGGATTTTTTTCTGGCTAACCCGGTATATTTCAGTTTTTTTAAGGACTGGTTTTTTCCCATCAGGCTCCTCAACTAATTAATCAACTGTTGTTTGGTTTCTTTGAACAATCGAGGTAAAAGGTTTAGAGGGCCAGCCAGAGAGTAATCTGAATGAATAAAGTGTAGAGAAAGAAGGACGGTCTGTGTAGCATAGACGTTAAATCTTTAAAAGGATTGCATAAATGTTTTATGTATCTTCCGTTTGATTTGATGGCTTGAAAGGAACTTCATGTACTTTGCTATGATTTTTATGTGCGATTTTTGATATCTTGATTATTTTCAGAATTACTTTGTTTTTCTTTTTATTGAAAGAATTCACGAAAAGTCTTGAAAAAATGAAATGATCGTAAATTCTAATTTGATGGAGGAAAAACGGTACTATCTTCAAGAAAGCCATAGTTTATGAAGGTCTATAATATGGCGATAAGTAGGAATCTGTGGCTCTTATGGTTCACGATTTAGCAATTTGATGACGTCACAACCTCAAATCTGGTCGAAACATAAACGGCGCTGCAATTCTGAAAGTAATCAAGATATAAAAAATCGCACGAATAGATAGAATTACTGTATGTCAAAGCAGCTCAAGTTCCTTTCAAGCCATTAAATCAAACGGAAGATGCATTAACCATTTGTGAAGCAATCTTTTGCAAAGATTTTACGCCTATGCTGGTCTGTGTAGATGTTTTCTTTAACCTGTTTATAGGTCATTTCTTTGATCTCTGTTGATCAATTTTAGGCAAGTGGCTATATGTATATATCCTTCATATTTTTAGAACAATGGAAAGGCTGGCCCTTCCAGGTGGTTCCAAAGAAAACATCCGCTATGCGACTTGGTGTGGCGCTAGTAACTCCATTGTAAGTATTTCTGCAGTTTTACTATCCACTTAAAGGCTCTTATCCAACCATGGTCCTTTGTTGCGTGCTCTGTTCTATTAAAAGAACAATTTTTTTGGTCTACGAAAATGGCTTCAATAGAAATCTACCCGCAAAGGCTGCTGGTTGAACAAGAGCCTTTAGAGCGATTAAGTCTTTTAAGTCAGGAGCTGTAAGCTTTGAGATGCTTGCTTAGAGGGACCCAAGAACCTTTCCCAATTAAACATCCTTGTGCCCCCCGGAGGGGGTACATAACATATTGAGGGTTCATAGGGGTATGTGCCGCCCACGCCCATGTGGGTTGGTTTTTGGGCCAAAAATTCTCTAAACAAGGGTACTGTAATTTTCAGCAGATTTTCCTCAGATATTGGTTACCTGAAATCGGCAAAAAATATTTAAAACCGGGTAGTTTTCCGCTAAAATTCGTCATAAAAGTGGGTACAAAGGCAAATTTTGGTAACTAGAAGTGGGTAGCTTTCTGAAAATCGGATGCCAGACCCCCGTCCAAGCACAAGTCGTGTACCTCCCCCGGGCCTCGTGCATTATGCTAGTGAAATCTTTTCGAAAGTAAAATAACTAAAAGAAAATGTTTCTTAGCATAAGTTAAAATAGGTCGTTGTTAATATAGAAAAAGAACACCCTGAATGTAACAGATTGCGATTTGTATGTAGACGACGTCTCGATAAATTTGTTCTAAAACTATAAAATTTACCATTTCCAGAGATCCCGATCCGTTTTTCGTGATACTCACTCATAGCTTGTAGAATAGGGGAATAACTGCAGGTGACTGGGAGCACAAA
Source organism: Aurelia aurita (assembly GCA_004194415.1). Lineage (NCBI taxonomy): Eukaryota > Metazoa > Cnidaria > Scyphozoa > Semaeostomeae > Ulmaridae > Aurelia > Aurelia aurita. Next base: position 2,969,937 of record REGM01000007.1, read on the forward strand.
ATTCTGATTGGAGCCTTATAAAGCTGTGAGCAAATTTGAAATTTGTAAAGATTCAAAAGAGTTACAAACTGAAGCATCAAGAACCATATCGCTGCAAAAATAAAGTAATTGTATGTTTTTTAGAGCAGATGATGTGTGATAACTTGCTGAGACCAGTATCAGAGGGAAGTACATTCAGCACATGATTATGTTACTCAAAGCGATTGTCAACTCGTGTTGATTTCCCAAATGATAAGAGTATCAGCATTTGGATTCGTAGGAGATTTCCATTTGTTGACAGTAGTTTCTTTACTTTTTAGGTTTTTGTATTCAGAAATAACATTTACTACAAACAGCAAGCAAGTTCGCCTACATCTTATCAAATTACGAAGGATGGAATCCCAAAATCGATTTTTAATGGTGTCCCTGATTGGGTTTATGAAGGTAAATTTTCTCTAGTGGGAACCAAGCTTCATGGTTTCTTATGACTGATCTTCAAAGATGACCAAGGTTCAATTAGGAGACCTCAAAGTGAGAATGTTGATCAACCAATTGAGTTCGAATTTCCTTAGCTAGTGTAAAGTTTAATAATCTTCAAGTTGTACAGAACTTGACGTGAAATAGTGGAATCAGCCACAACCTTAATTTTCGATCTTATCTGACGATTTGCTGTGATAAATCTAAAAAATATCAAGGAATTGATTGCATTACTTAACGCAATATTTAACTACTTTCAACTTTGTCCTTCCCCCCTTTTTGACCATATTGAGCTTTGTGTGTTTTTATATTTTGGCGAATAAATACTTACTTACTGTGGTATGAAGTAGCCTGCATATTTATCACTTTCCATTTTCAGAGGAAATTCTTGCAACTGATCACGCATTGGAATGCTCTGAAGATGGAAAATATCTGATTTTCACCAAATTTAATTCAAGCATGGTTCGATATTTCAAATTCACAAAATACGGACCAAGGACAAATGCGTACACACACATTGAGAAGATTGCCTACCCAAAAGTAAGTGCATGATTAGTAGTACAGTCAATTTATTTTGAGCATTATTCGGAGGGGGGGGGGGGGGGGGTGGCTTGACTTATATT
>REGM01000007.1:2971332-3010225 GCA_004194415.1 Aurelia aurita
GTGGGGGGGGGTGGGGTGGTAGCTTGACCTATCATCTGACGGAGACGTGTTATTTTGCCCAAAACATTGATACCCATAACTCCGTAAATTTTTGAGAATTGTAGGGTCATAATTTCGCAAATTTAATGAAAGTTTGGGCCATAATTCTGCAAATTGTAAAACATTTGCTGTACTTTTTATACCTTTGCAACTTTCTCTCCAGAACAGGACCCATAATTCTGCAAATTGTAAAACATTTGCTGTACTTTCTATACCTTTGCAACTTTCTCTCCAGAACAGGACCCATAATTCTGCAAAATGTTTTAAAATGATACCCATAATTCCGTAAAATGTCTGAAAATGATACTCATAATTCCTCCACTTTTTATAAAAGTACCCCTACGAATGTTTGTTTTTTAGCCTGGATATGAAAATCCTGTTGTGTCATTATTTGCTGTCAATTTGGATGATATTGTAAAGTCAATGGGAAAAACTGTAAATCTGATTCCATTAGCAGTACCTGATGAATTTAAAGGAAGGTAAGTAATAGAAATGTGTTAATTTTGCTTAGTAGTAATTTAAACTTCTTTCAACACTTTTTATTATCAGGGCTGTGTGGCGATTTTGCTTCGCTTTGTTATTTGCGAAGCAAGCGTGTTGACTGCACATCCAAAAGACCTTTTAGCTATTCTACAAAAAGGTACATTGTTATGCCATATGGGTGGTTAGACACTGCATGTGTGCTTTTATGGAGGAGCACCGAAACTAATATGCTTCTGCGGAGGAAAAGTTTTCTCTATATAGTTCTGCGGAGGAGGTAGCGAAAGATAGAAAGGAAAAACAACGGAACCTCATTAACAACAGAACTTTCAAAATGGCGGCTAGCACAAGGATAGGAAACAGAATCATTCTTATCATGAAGGCAATGCAAGTACAACTGCGGTGTCTAACTACCCATGGTTATACATTTTTATTCGAAATTTTTGATTGAGTGGCGCTATAGCTTCTATCACTGCTGTTCACATTCGAAGATTTCTCAGATTTCTACAAAATATATAAAAATATCGTTCGATCGAGACTCTTTTGTAGAATAGTTAAAATGTCTATTCGATAATTATGTTTTTGAAGCGGAAGTATTTTTTGTTGGTTCTTGTGGAAAACTTTCCTGCTTTTTACCACGATCTTGAGAATTTGTGTGTAAAAAAGATGCTGAGCACCTTCTTGGGATAGCTTGTACGGCCTCAAAGCAAGTAAGGTAGAGAAAAACTGGAGTTTGGAGATGCTTTATCTCCAATTATTATTGTTAAACAATTTTCAATACTGCTCCAAGCAAATGAGATGCTAAGGTGAAGAATTAGAGTATCAGCAGAGCAGTTACTATCCTCTTTTGTGGATCCTATCTGACTACAATGCCTGCCAAAAGTCTTGGAACACCTCAGCTAATTTTGCCTTGTTATGCGATTTCCCCCTCTCCCCCTTGGAACAATGTTGTTCTGCGACGATAAAATGAGGCTGACAGGACGATTCGCGACTCTGACGGAATGCTAGGACAATGACCTTGCAAATCAACATTGTTTGGGGGGAGGGGGTGCTTCAACTANGATGCTAAGGTGAAGAATTAGAGTATCAGCAGAGCAGTTACTATCCTCTTTTGTGGATCCTATCTGACTACAATGCCTGCCAAAAGTCTTGGAACACCTCAGCTAATTTTGCCTTGTTATGCGATTTCCCCCTCTCCCCCTTGGAACAATGTTGTTCTGCGACGATAAAATGAGGCTGACAGGACGATTCGCGACTCTGACGGAATGCTAGGACAATGACCTTGCAAATCAACATTGTTGGGGGGGGGGGGTGCCTCAACTAATCTCTACGGATAGAATTGCAGAAAAGTGTGTCATTATCAAGAAATGGCCTAAGAAATTGTTCCAAGAAGTTTTGGCAGCTATTGTAGTTGCTGTGACTGATGTGAAATGGTTCCATTAGTCAACGCTACATGCTCTTTCTTTCCACAACAGAGACAACTACTACTACATAATGAAATTCGTAACTGGTGAAAACAGCAAAACAAAACCACAAGTTTATGTAAGCTGGATGAACAGAGCTCAAAACCATACCATCACTTCGTATTATAATTTAGTGGCTGCTACATCCAAAAAGGTATGTGAAAATACTGTTCCACATCAGAGCAATACTTTACTGCAAGGTTTTGCCAAGTCTAAGTAGGGTATAGTAATATTTCTGGGTCTGAGTATTGCTGAAAGCGATATTTTTGGGTCCAAGTAAACTGAAAATATGGTCATGATGATTTTTGGGATCAAATGTAGTTATACTGATGTTTTGGGTTCGTTCATAAGGCTATCCTGATAATCTTGATCTCAATTTGCATCGTTTAAGGAGATTTGACGGTCGTTTACAGGTGTCAAGTATAATATGAGCTGATGTTTTTGGGTTGCAATGAAGCTGAACTGATATTTTTGGGGTTCCTAAAATTTCTCAGACAGCCCCCCGTATGTGTATGTGCTGAGTGTCCTCCTTGTGATGGAAAATAAGTAACTTATGTATGTCTGCCATTTAAGCGGTATATCACCACTTCAAGGATTTCATCACAAATGCATGCCGTCTTCTGAGTCCATCAATTTTCTAGAAGAAAAACAATAAATTTGATTAACCATTATTATTAGATGTTTTGCTTATACTTTCGAAATTTGCCAGCTTTAACTGTTGTTATGATTTACACTGATCTTGAGAAGTAGTTGAGCAAGGTATTTGCAGGTATTTCGAGACACAAGTGGAGCTAATTATTGTTGCTGTTCATCTTATTTTAGGTCGAAGAGCACAAGGTGACAAATGGATGGGTTGATGATGATGTGAGTACATGAAATTCGATGCTTTGATTTTCAAGACTTGTTAATGTTGCTGTTTGCAACCCAGTTACAAAAGGGTATCATGACTGTGGTGACGGCGATAATGAAAGTTTGAAATGACAGAATGTTTATTTTATTTGTAAACCAAAGTAGGATTTTTCACATTAGTTTAAGGCTCCTTGCTATAGTTTTACATCAATTTAAAACTCCCTGCTATAAATTTAAGACACTTCGATTCAATACAAGGCCTTTTCTCCGGCTACGATTGTATCCGGCTATTTGGTATTGAAACTCTTGTGCAATTTCTTCCTTGAAAGACATGTTGTTAGTCTAATTATCTAACTACAAGCTGAAACGATAATGGGCCTGAGTTATCGAGAGGAAAACGTCGATACAAATAAGATTAAGTATTGGGGAATTTGGAACAGTATTTATCCCTGATTATCACATGATTGAAAGGTCAGGTGTATATTTTTAATGGGTTTCTTTCATTCTCACAGTACCCCAAACCGAAATTCTCTGCTGATGGAAAATACTTCATCAATTTATTGCCCAAAGATGAAGGAAGTGCTGGTTATTTTCGACATGTAGCAAAAGTGCAAACAGAGGTACGTGAACGATGTTAAGCTGATATAACTAACTGTGTAACGGATGAGTAAAAGAAAACGTTCCCCGTATATTGTTGATGTGCCCTGAATGGGTGAAACTTGATCATCATTTTCATCCCATTTTGAAGGCTTTTCTGAAGGGTCTACTCCAGGAAATCTCCCATAACTTCGGAGAGAACTGACCGATCTGAGCTAGGTAATTTTTTAAAGATCTTATGGAACATGTCCGCTATTAAACAAAACATTTGACAGTATTAAATTGCTGGAAAAAACTCTGTCCTCCTGCGAAGCTATGTCAGCATTATTGTCCCGCCTCACAATGGGATGGTGCCATGGTACACAGAGTACTTAATTTTTTTTTTTTCTGAGATCATTGTTAAAGTTTTTGTTAAGTGCCATTCATAGCCAGAACCAGATGACGTCATGTCTATTTCTGCTATGGATGGCACAAAATATTGTATTTTGTTGTTGTTATTACTTTAGTTTTTAACAGTAATATAAACAAAATTGTCCTGCCTATGCCGCTGGTGTAGATGTGGAAGTAATTGCTCCTTACCCTTCTCACCTGAGTTGCAAACTCGTTTCCTATCCCTTCCTTTTCCTTCTTTCTCTCGTTTTCCTAGCGATACGGAAGTTTATTTCCTCCTAAAATCTTAACCTTCCTACGAGATGTCTTCGCAACTTTGCGTATTTTTTCCAACTCTGTTGCTTTGATATCCAGGGAACAGCAGCCTTAAAAAATTTGTGTTATTTTACACGGCCGGTACCGTATAATGAGGCTCTTGGTTTTCTATTTTTGACCGTTTGTTTGGATATAATTTGATGTTAATGCCAACAAGATATTCTGATAGCAATAAACAGCAATGTATTTTCAAGGAATTTCCTGCATAGCTAAAGAACGTTTCTTGTATTCTTTTACTGATTACATCTAACGTAGATAGAATAACTATTTGAATTAGTTTTTGGCAAGTAAACTAAGTTTATAGTTACCAATTTGGTCTTGCAGGGTGCTGCTAGTGTTATTTTCTTGACATCTGGCAAATGGGAGGCACAAGATGTTGTTTGTTTTGATCCAAAGGGACAGATTGTGTAAGTTGATTCTTAAATTGCTTGGTTAACAGCATTTTTCTTTTGATTCCAGTTTCATTGCCAATTTTGCTCCTTTCTTATATGCATAATCCCGTTTGTATTTTGGATTATGGTAGAATAATAAGACATGCTTGATAGAGTTTGTATCAGAATCACTCGACATCTGCCAGGAGACTGTTAAGGGAATGCCTTTACTAAAATCAAATGTGCTTCAGGATCAGGTACTATTTGAAGGGCCACAGTATGGAAAGAAGCATTCAAAAAAGTTACAATAGACACGATTCCGCTAAAGATAGCGCTGAAGAACTTTTTACCAAGATGCATTGCGTTCTTATTAAGAGCCATTGACGATTCAATTAGGATTCGATTAAAGAACGCAAGGCATCTTGGTAAAAGTTCCTCGCCGCCATCTTTAACGTAATCCTGTATTAAGATCGATGTTCTTATGAGTGTAATGAACGCACTGAAGGATGAATTTTCTATATCAGGCAATTTATTGTCCCAAAAACTGAATGCAAATGTTTTTGAAATTATACCAGAAGAAAATAGATAAACTTTAAAATCATTATTTATTTTCGTCGCTTTTTATGTGCAAGAGTGCCAATTAAGTCTTTGAAATATTAGTTTTTTATTTATTATGACCAGGTTGGTCAATGAAATTTTGTTCTTTCATAGGTACTACCGAAGTACAGAATCGAATCCAGCAGAGCGTCATATTTACAGTGTGAACGTAGTTACAAAGGAGAAGAAATGTGTCACTTGCGCTTTTTCAAATGGTATATAATTTATTTCTTAAATCTCGATTCTCTTGTAAATTCTTTTCAACATTTAATCACAGGGAGGCCAGGAATAATTGGCAAGCTTACAAAAATTAAATTGTGTCAAATAAAGCTGCGAAGGATTCGCGGAGCAAAGAGCTGCGAGGAAACAGCGAAAAATTCCCTTGCAGCTCTTTGCACCACGAACCCTTCGCAGCTTCCTACGCAGCTTTATTGGAGACAATTTTATTTTTGTAAGTTTGCTAATTATTCCTGGTCTCCCTGTGATTTAACTTTCACGTTGTACTCCCGATCTAGACTTATAATCTGATTCGTTGCTTTTGCTGCAAACGTTTATGTATGTATGTATCAATTTGCCACAAAAGTAATTTACAATGATTAAAAGATAATAAAATAGATACAATTTAATTTAATATAATATAATGTTAATAATACATGTTAAAAACGCCCCTAATTATAGTGGCAAGGATAGCATTAAAAGGTCAAGTTGACCTTATTTCCATAATGGTCCCCTTAGAGGTGGTTGCATAAACAGAAAAGCTGAAAAAATGGATTTTGTATGTGCTTATGGATAAAGCATAATTTAGTAAGGCCGAATCATGAATGCGGGAGAGGACGTGATGTCTTAGTAGAACACATATACGTCATTTTCTTCTCTCTGTATATTTTGGAAAAAATTGTCTTTGATCTTGTGTTTAAACGAGTTGATATTGTTTGTGTTTAAACGAGTTGATATTGTTTGTGGATTTTAAATCAGAAGATGGACTAATCCATACTTTTGGCCCCAGGTAAGATAGGCAAANCCTTATTTCCATAATGGTCCCCTTAGAGGTGGTTGCATAAACAGAAAAGCTGAAAAAATGGATTTTGTATGTGCTTATGGATAAAGCATAATTTAGTAAGGCCGAATCATGAATGCGGGAGAGGACGTGATGTCTTAGTAGAACACATATACGTCATTTTCTTCTCTCTGTATATTTTGGAAAAAATTGTCTTTGATCTTGTGTTTAAACGAGTTGATATTGTTTGTGTTTAAACGAGTTGATATTGTTTGTGGATTTTAAATCAGAAGATGGACTAATCCATACTTTTGGCCCCAGGTAAGATAGGCAAACGTTTCTGAATTGATTTTCCTATTCGCTGGAACTACGACTCATAAACCGGGACAAACGGCCCTAACTTTTTGCGGCTGCCATGATTCTCGATGACATGATTGGGTAAAAGCTGTAAACAAGCTCGAGATCATTTTCCAGCATTTTGTTAAACAGTCTCAGAGCCATGTTGAAGAAAAACATTATGTATTCGCGAGCATTTTTGTTTTGATGTTGAAACAAAGTGGAGGAAGGGAGTATCATCAATGCTATCAAAGATGAATCTAATTTAGGTTGAGAGATTTTCAAAGATTTTTTGTCGCACCATCTCGAGACTTTATTGTTTCTGCTCCAACTGGTGCTGAGAACAAGTTTTGTTTCGCATTTTTAGCAATGTTTTCCAAAGGCGCAAAATTGGTTGTCCGGTCTTAGTGACATTTTGTGCATTAGTGATGGTTTGTGGTTGTTGTTGTAGATGTATAGCGAAGCAAGGACTCTTGTCTTTAGTCTAATCCTATCCAAAAGAAAATTCATGGTCTTTTGCTCCCTGTGGTATCGTCTTTGTAGTGTTATAAAGTAGTTGATATGGAAGTAATCAACCTGGTTTCCAAGGGTATCTGTTGTAAATCTAGGCTAGCTCAATGTAGGCGTTGCAGTTTACGGAAAACCTTCATTGACATTGGGTACGAGGTTGGGAGGTAACTTGTTTTTGTTAAATTTTTAATTGGATATTTAAAAAAATATATTAACTTAGGCAAAGTATTCGCTAGTTCCACCTCAAGCAAACTGCAGGTATTGCCATTCGCCAAAATCCAACAAACTTTATGATTGATCTCTTCTATTTTCAGAGGATAGAAAATGCAGTTACTACTACCCTCAATTTAGCAAGGGATGTTCATGGGTTAACTTAAAATGCCAAGGTAAGTAACATTATTAAATTCATTGCTCATTCTTGCAAATTTTGTCAAATCACATGCATGTCTAAATCAGTCTCTTGGCTACAAAAAAGCGAAACAGTTTTGAAAATAGCGCAAGAAGATTATTTATATTGGCTATCAAATATGCAAAAACATTTTGTACACCCCCGGCATTGGATGCATATCTTGTGGTAACGATTATCAAAATTTATTGATTTATAATTTCGGATAATTTTGATTTAATTTCAGGGCCAGGAATTCCTTCAACGAAGCTCAGAAACTTGAAGAATGGCAAAGGTACAGCTGATTCAGTATTGATCCTTGTTCTACTATTAGGTCTCTGATTAATTGTTTTGCAGAAGAAAGGATCCGTGTTAAAGGGCATGTGTCACGATTGGTTGAAAGTAAACAAAACAGAAAACAAAGTAAAACAGCGCTTATGAATAGATATCAGAACGAGGCTGAATTTCTATTGCAATAAAAAAGACACAAGAACAAAAGTTTTCTTTGTTTCAGGGTAACCAATAACGTGAGTGACACATGTCCTTCCGCGAATATCTGCGAATATCTGCAGTCTCGCATTTGTCTGTTTGATTTAAAATGGACTATTCTTAACATAAATGTAATAATGGGAATATGGTTAGCCATCTAAACATTCAAATAGAATTTATTGATGATATTTAGTTGATGGTTTTAGCAAAGAACAACCAATGCTTTATTTCGCTCCATTTCGTTGTTATTTTTAGTCGCCGCCTTGTATGGTAGGAGATAAAGCTAGGATGTAGAGAGGTTAAAGAACGCCAATCAACCAGCATCCTTTGCGCGCTTCGCTTGTTGCCTTTCGACTGCAGCGGCCATTTTCATATGACAACATTCTCTGCAAAGCGCGACCGCAAAGGATGCTGGTTGACCGGCGTTCTTTAAGTTGCGTGATGAATACCAACAAGATTGATAATCATTATCATTATCATTATATGTTTAAAGTGCATAACTATAATACAATATTCTATACACTTTACAATTTAAAAACCTATTACGAAATATCATACGCTAATTTAAATAAATGAGTCTTTAAGATCGATTTAAAACTTTCAATGTTGTCAGTAGCACGGACTTCAATCGGAAGACTGTTCCAGAGACTAGCTGCCGCATATGCAAAAGTTNGAGTTGACCTTATTTCCATAATGGTCCCCTTAGAGGTGGTTGCATAAACAGAAAAACTGAAAAAATAGATTTTTATGTGCTTATGGATAAAGCATAATTTAGTAAGGCCGAATCATGAATGCGAGAGAGGACGTGCAGTCTTAGTAGAACACATATACGTCATTTTCTTCTCTCTGTATATTTTGGGAAAAATTGTCTTTGATCTTGTGTTTAAACGAGTTGATATTGTTTGTGTTTAAACGAGTTGATATTGTTTGTGGATTTTAAATCAGAAGATAGACTATTCCATATTTTTGGCCCCAGGTAAGATAGGCAAAATGTTTGAATTAATTTTCCTATTCGCTGGAACTACGACTCATAAACCGGGACAAACGGCCCTAACTTTTTGGGGCGGCCATAATTCTCGATGACATGATTGGGTAAAAGCTGTAAACAAGCTCGAGATCATTTCCCAGCATTTTGTGAAACAGTCTCAGAGCCATGTTGAAGAATAATGTTATGTATTCGCTAGCATTTTTGTTTTGATTTTGAAACAAAATGGAGGAAGGGAGTATCATCAATGCTATCAAAGATGAATCTAATTTAAAGTTAGGAGATTTTCAGAGATTTTGTCTTACTAAATTAAGACGTTCTTGTTTGTGCCCCAACTGGTGCTTAGAACAAGTTTTGTTTCACATTCTTAGCAATGTGTTCCAAAGGCACCAAAATTGGTTGTCGGTGTCGTGGTTTTTGAACAGTTTGTGCATGAGTCTTTGTTGAATGGTGGTGTGTGGTTGTTGTTGTAGATGTATAGTGAAGCAAAGGGCTCTTGTCGTTAAATCTAGTCCCTATCGTTAAAACTTAGGCAGAGTACTGGCTAGTTCACGTCAAGCAAACTGCAGGTATTGCCATTCTCCAAAACCCAACAAACTTTTTAGCCATTACTCTTCTTCATGTTACGTTTTGTATTTACTTCCCATGTTTTGTTCTCAAAGCGGCTCAGACTAGATCAGCTTTGCTTTTTCTGACTCGTATAAGTTATACGTTGTATTTAGTATTTCTTTTAAACAAAGTTTGAATTGAATTGAATGGAGGAAGCTAAGCATCAAACTTAAACCAAGGGATGGGTTACAACAGTAATGCTGGAACAGGTATGAAAATTTGTGCCAAAGAGCAATCTTTTCTGGGTTGTTTCAGAATGTGTCAAAGTTCTTGAGACATCTCATTACAAAACGTGCAAAATATATACAAAACGTATTCTTAATGTTAGACTGATTACATGAGTCTCAGTTTTCCGCATTGAATAGAATGATAGTTATGGCTTCAAACTGAGACTCATGACAATACAGCTTCAAAACAGATACTACTTTGGCCTAATGCGCCGCATTTAGGGCGCATCCAATCAAATCTCGACTTTCTTAATAAGGTTAGACCACGTTCCTATTCTTAGCGTTTGATTGGCGGATTAGATCAAAGTTCGACTTTTCGAAGCGAGGTGACGCTCGAAGGATAGAAGACGTTCGACTTTTCTTCAGATTTTAGTCCGTGTTTAGAATCTGTTTGGTTGTGAGTCCTTGTATGAGAGAAAATAAAAACATCAGATTAAAAACATTGAACGAATACAAGGAATCACGTCGTCAGTCTATTCTTAATGTTACGTTTTGTATTTATTTCGCACGTTTTGTTCTCAAAGCGGCCCAGACTAGATAAGCTTTGCTTTTTCTGAGTCGTATAAGTTATATGTTGCATTTAGTATTTCTTATAAACAAAATTTGAATTGGATTGAATATGACAGATCTCTTCTATTTTCAGAGGATAGAAAATGCAGTTACTACTACCCTCAATTTAGCAAGGGATGTTCATGGGTTAACTTAAAATGCCAAGGTAAGTAACATTATTAAATTCATTGCTCATTCTTGCAAATTTTGTCAAATCACATGCATGTCTAAATCATTCTCTTGGCTACAAAAAAGCGAAACAGTTTTGAAAATAGCGCGAGAAGATTATTTATATTGGCTATCAAATATGCAAAAACATTTTGTACACCCGGCATAGGATGCATATCTTGTGGTAACGATTATCAAAATTTATTGATTTATCATTTCGGATAATTTTGATTTAATTTCAGGGCCAGGAATTCCTTCAACGAAGCTCAGAAACTTGAAGAATGGCAAAGGTAGGGCTGATTCAGTATTAAGCCTTGTTCTACTATTAGGCCTCTGATTAATTGTTTTGCAGAAGAAAGGATCCGTGTTAAAGGGCATGTGTCACGATTGGTTGAAAGTAAACAAAACAGAAAACAAAGCAAAACAGCGCTTATGAATAGATATCAGAACGAGGCTGAATTTCTATTCAACAAAAAAGACACGAGAACAAAAATTGTCTTTGTTTCAGGGTAGCCAATAACGTGCGTGACACATGTCCTTTAATCCGCGAATATCTGCAATCTCGTATTTGTCTGTGTGATTTAAAATGGACTATTCTTAACATAAATGTAATAATGGGAATATGGTTAGCCATCTGAACATTCAAATAGAATTTATTGATGATATTTAGTTGATGGTTTTAGCAAAGAACAACCAATGCTTTATTTCGCTCCATTTCGTTGTTATTTTTAGTCGCCGCCTTGTATGGTAGGAGATAAAGCTAGGATGTAGAGAGGTTAAGTTGCGTGATGAATACCAACAAGATTGATAGTCATTATCATTATCATTATATGTTTAAAGTGCATAACTATAATACAATATTCTATACACTTTACAATTTAAAAAACCTGTTACAAAATATCATACGCNGCTTTATTTCGCTCCATTTCGTTGTTATTTTTAGTCGCCGCCTTGTATGGTAGGAGATAAAGCTAGGATGTAGAGAGGTTAAAGAACGCCAATCAACCAGCATCCTTTGCGCGCTTCGCTTGTTGCCTTTCGACTGCAGCGGCCATTTTCATATGACAACATTCTCTGCAAAGCGCGACCGCAAAGGATGCTGGTTGACCGGCGTTCTTTAAGTTGCGTGATGAATACCAACAAGATTGATAATCATTATCATTATCATTATATGTTTAAAGTGCATAACTATAATACAATATTCTATACACTTTACAATTTAAAAAACCTGTTACAAAATATCATACGCTAATTTAAATAAATGAATTTTAATATCACAGCCAGTATAAGTTGGAAGATGGAGAATCAGACAGTTTTGATATAAAGAGAGGAGTGAGGCAGGGATGTATACTATCGCCAAAATTATTTAATCTATATACAGAAGATATATTCAAGCAAGCTGACAAGTTACGTGGTGTAGACATTGGAGGGAAAAATATAACAAATCTTAGATATGCAGATGACACTGCCTTACTTGCGGAGTCGGAAAAGGGTCTGCAACTAATTGTAGATGTGGTCAAAACAGAAAGTATGAGAAAAGGTTTGAAAGCGAATGCGAAGAAGACAGAGACAATCGTAATCAGTCGAGACTCAGAGAAACCGAAGATCGAGATCACGGCGGATGAAACATCTCTAGAGCAAGTGGACACATTTAAGTACCTAGGGCAAATGATTACATCTGATGGTAGAACAGATACTGCGATAAGACAACGTATGGAAATCGCAAGACAGTCTTTCCTAAATATGAGTGATGTTTTAACAGCAAAGAACATTGAGATCGAGACAAGAAATGCTTAGCCAGATGCTATGTTTTATCAACAATTTTATATGCAAGTGAAACCTGGACGCTAATCGCTGATACAGGGAAGAAAATAAACAGTTTTGAAATGTGGATGTACCGAAAAATGCTTAAGATCACATCAACGACTAAGTCACACAACAAATGAGGCAGTCTTGAAACATGTCAAAGAAATATGACTGTCATTGGAAAAGAACATAAAAATGAGAAAGACGCAATATTTTTGTCATTTAATAAGAAAAGACGAAAGTCAAAAATTGTTGTTGGAAGGAAGAGTAGGTGCAAAAAGACCAAGGGGACGTCCCCGTAAAAGCGTGGATTAAAAACGTCATGGAATGGACCTAACTGAAGTTTGTGCAATGCGTAAGAGAAGCTGAAGACCGTGACTACTGGAGGCGATTAACGACGAATCTTCCACAGGAAGCAGTCAATTCAATTCAATTCAACTTTTTTCAGTCACTGAATGACGATGATGAATTTAAATAAAAAAGTCTTTAACCTCGATTTTAAATTTCCAATATTGTCAGTAGCATGGATTTCTACCGGAAGTCTGTTCGAGAGACTAGCTGCGGCATGAGCAAAAATTCGAGCACCTAATGTTTTGTTCTTGAAGTGGGGCACTTTTAGCAGCAATGCATTACTCGATCTTCACTCCGTTGAGGCTCATTCCTGACCACCATATCCCGTAAATACACAGGTGCCTTGCCTATCAAGGTGAGTAAAATAGAAGCTAAACCCTTTTTGCAGTTTGTTTTCTCAGACGGAGAGAAGTTCACAAAACCGAATTAACTGATGTCTAAGGACTTCCAAGCGTGCATTAAGTTTTCTTGGCTTCCGACAGTGACTGATTTATTTTCTTTCCTTTCAGTTATTGTCATGGAAACTAACAAAGCTTTAGAAGAAAGTCTGAGATCTCGATCACTACCTATTCGTGAACGATACACTGTTAAGAGTGATGGTTTTGGTAAGGAGGTTTCTTTGCATTTTTTTTACAGAAGTGTTTACAAACTTTCTTGTCTCGTATCAAACTGTCATGGTTAATTCTTGATAAGGGTGTTATTGAGAATGATGATTGTCATAGAACCGACCTGTAAAGTTGTTTGAAAGGAATCGAAATGTTCAAGGTGGCCCGGGCCAAGTGGTAAGAATAGCCTATTGTATTTGATACTTTTAGCACGTGCGTATGGATATATAGGCGTTTCCTTTAACCTATTCATAGTGGCTGCTCAACATACCTATGTCGATTCCGTTTTAGCTTGAATACAAGCAACGCTTGTTTGGCAAACTCGCAGATATGCTCCTCAAACAAACGTTTTAACGTTTTGCCATTCTGCAAAATTTCCGTGACAGACTCGGTTTGTTACAAGTTAAAAGGTTGTTTGTATTTCCTCAAAACATTGGTAAAAAGTTCTTCTTTATGTGCGCGTCAAGCAATCCCTATATGTCTGGCCACACTTCTAAAACATCTTGTGACAGGGCAAAATTGGAAAAGTTCCTTCAAAGTTATCGTCAAATAAATCTTTGATCGTTTCGCCAGGGTTGAACACTTTTCCTTGCTCGTTGAATGTAATGGCAAAAAAGTTACTATCTATTTAGAATGTTGTTGTTTCTTGCATCTAATATCTTTGCAAATTTTGCCAATTCCTCGTTCTATTTCACTTAGACATTCCAGTTCAAGAACTGCGTCCACCAGATTTCAAATCCAACAAGAAATATGCCACTCTTTTTTCTGTGTAAGTTTTCTATTCTTTGCTCTTGATTCGCAAGTCGAGTAAAAAGTAAATTTCTTTAAGACAGATCAAATGTAACATTTCCTATTTAGCTTCCTAAATGGAACAACGATCAAAGATCACAGTACAACGATCAAAGGTCGAAGTGCAACGATCAAAGATCGGTTTGGTTCAATAGTAAACATTTGAAAATTGCATTGAGTAACAGAAGCATTTGCTAACTGTGTCTGCATTTTTGTCAGCATTTTTGATTGTTTTTATATTTCTTTTCTTAGGTATGGTGGTCCTGGCACACAAAAGGTGGGATCATAGCTCTACTTTCTCCTTTTATTTATTCTTCTTTACTTATTTATTTATTTATTCTGTCAGGACCATTCCATTGCAGTGTAATTTCAACTTGTGTTCTTTTTGCTCACGTTCATAATGGGCCTAGCCACATTGCCAATGTTACGAGCAGTGCAGAAAACTGAGGATTGCATTACTTGCCTTGAAGACACTTGGTATGTGAGTCAGTTGGTTAGTAAAAGATTATAAAGTTTCCATGATGGCTGGTTGTTTTTTGTCTCTGTTGCGTCTTGTTCACTGCCATCTTGATCAACACTTCCACCGTAGCTAAGCTTCAGCTTCCTGCATCTAATGGAATTGAATTCCCATGCAACGTGTAAATTCGGATTTTGCACGTGACCCATCCGTGTACGCCTTTTAATCATCAAAAGTTCAATTGAAAACGACTGATAAAACCTCACAGTACTTGATAACATTTCACCTTGAAAGTACTGTTTCCAAGATTTATAGATCCTCAACATCTTCCCCGATTCAAATTGTACTTACAAAAATAATTAGAATTATTGAAACAGTCTTCTTGCTATACAGAAGTGTAAGATTGCTTTGAATAGCGAAACCGTTATGAAATAATTGAAAGCTTTTTCTTCTGACACTCATCAGATTATAAAACATCAGATATATGCGAAGATGAAACGAGAATTTGATGAAAAAGAATTTATGGATAATATCTGTTGTTTCGTCCGACACTCGTCAAGCTTTCATTATTTTTCATCATTTGTTGTTGTTGCGTTCGGTTACTCAAATTTTCAGGACGCAGGGATACAAGGAGAACCAGACACACAGGGATACGAGGAAAACGGCAACATGGCACGGGCATAGGGACACAAGGAGGAAAAACTGTTGTAGGAACAACTACCGCGTTTCTTAACGCCCATGATATTATCATAAAGATCAGTATAATATAGACTCAAGTCGAGTGAAAATATAATTTCTCTAATTTTAGGTGAACAATATGTTTGGTGTCTCATGGGATGAATTTCTCGTCACAAATTACGACCTTATTGTTGTTTATTTTGATGCAAGAGGATGTGGTTACTATGGTGACAAGTACGTATGCAATTTTACATCTTTAAAGACCCTCTGCTAACCACGTGGCTTTGCACGCCGTTGCTATCCCAGAATGCACTGCAAATTGACTTTCAGATTATCTGAAAGTCTATGATGCTAGGCCAGTGTTGTGCTGTTTTCTCATGCGCAGCACGCAAAGCCTCGTGGTTATGAGAGGGTCTTTAAGCCATGGCCAAACGACCAAACAGTGCTTGCCAAACATTTGAGACGCGCTTACGAAGCAAGATTTTTATCAGTTTGGCCACCTCGCATAACATCGCTTGCCAAACAGTTTTTGCTTGTGAAAAGCAGAAATGTTTTTGATCTTTTGCAAAAGCAATGCCCAACATATTCTGTCTACCTCTGCTTGTCAAGCAATGTTTTGCGAGGTGGCCTAACGGACAAACACCTTGCTTGGCAAGCAAATGTCAAATGTTTCGCGAACAGTGTTTGCTCGTTTGTTTTTTGTTTTTTGTTTATTTTCCATTAACAATTTTACAATAAATATTGCGGATTTCACTACTTACAATCTACTTTACAATACTACAAGGACGATACCAACGAGGAGCAGAAAACTACGACTACCCCGCGGCCATTACACGAAAAAACGTAAAACAAATAANAGTGTTGAATATTGTTGAGTGTAGAAATTAGCCTATGTATGTCGTTAATTCGTGCAGAAACTCGATTCCTTTTTGAAATAATCACACTTTATTAACTGCTTTTCTCTGCCCAGATTTACCCAGATAGAACACACGCTATAAGCAGTGGCGGTTCATATTGGCATCTCTTCAAGCTACTCACACACTTTTTTGCGAAACATCTGCATTTAGAATTAAGCTGACCTAATTCTAATTGGTTTGTCATATTCTCATATCATCATTTTCCGATTTACCATTATCTACGAATCGACACTGTGACATCTCGACAACACTTTTACGATATTTACGACTGAATAAAGCCAAATTTAAAGACTTAAGACTCGCTGTACAAGTTTACGTTACAAATGTGGGTCATAGCAGTTAACAATTATTGACGAAGCGACACTGCGACATCTCTTTACGATATTTACGACTGAACACAGGCTCCTTTCATCCTTCAATATTTTGAAGGAAGTTTGAAATTTTGTTGGGAAAAATTCGGTTGCACAATAGGACTGCTGACAGTAAGACTACCTACCATTGACTCCACAACTACGTTTGTCGACAAAAGCACTGCCCTTCATTTCTTGATTAAAATCTATTCTAATATAATCTAACATCATCTAACATAATCGCGCAATTCTCATACCCTCCTTTACGCAAATCTCAACGTACGTAACCTAACAAGTCCTGGATGAGATTAATACATATGCGAGTCTTTTCTCGATCTAACCTAGCTACGTAACCCAACGTAACCTAACTTTTGTTTGCTTGATCTCCAGCTTTGCGACTAAACCAGTTTGCACTAGCAAGCACGGGTCTGTGCGATCGCACGTGAGATTTCATAACTGATGAAATCATGTCAAACTCACTTATCTTCCCAATAGTACTGAATTTATATACTTCTCGCTATCTAATATTAACTAACATTTCTATTGCAATCTTGCAAGAGCTATTATACCTGATACAATGCTACTAAATCTACGTTTCTGTGTAGTCGTACTAAAATGATATTCTTATGGTAATCTAACAATATCTAACCTATCTGGTGCAATCCTACACGAGCTATCTAATATGATTTAATGCTGCTAATCTAATACATCTTCCGGCGGAAGCAAACTAATCCAAATGAATTCAAAGTGAATCTATCTAACGAATAGGCGATTTTGAATTGTAGATTTATACAGACAAGCGGCATGGAATTCGCGGCAAAACAACCAGATCCCATTTATTTCGAATGTGGCTAGAGTTCCTTGAGAAGAATCTGAAACTGTATTGAAAACAATGGGACAGTTTGAAGATTGGTAGGATATAGGTACTGATCGAAGTTTGAAACAACACACACAAACATTTCATTCTACTAAAGAATTATATGAATAAAGCATGGACCACTAAAGAGATACTAAACACTGAGTGATTGATTGATTGATTGATTGATTGATTGATTGATTGATTGAACTGATTGATTGAACTGATTGAATTGATCGACTGATTGAATTGATCGACTGATTGAATTGATCGACTGATTTTGGAGGGCCCCTCAAAAAGCAACTTCTGCTGAAGGGCAACCCTCTTTAAAAGAATGAAATATGGAAATATGAAATATGATTGATTGTTTTAGTACAGTAAACCAAATAAATTTGATTGAAAGTGATTAAGTATTTTGTAAGTTTTTGAAATTATCTAAGGGTAAAAATTGAATTCAGTCAGATTTTAAATCAGATTCAACTTACAAGTGGCGATTCAAAAATTCCTAACCTTCATGTTAAATCACAAAAATTGCAAAAATTGTTTATGAAGAAAATATTCATGACAAAATTTTTTTTAAATCAAGAACATCTCCCCTACGTAGATTGCTTGAAAAGTACTCTATGTTCCTTTCTCTAAACTTAAGGGGACTGTTGTACTCTTCCTAGATGCGCTTATTGTTCCTCTCTCTCCTGTCTTTAAAAATGGCGTGTTCTTCCTTCTTAAACTGTTCTCTTTGAATTTCATGTCAAAACTGGCAAAAATGTCCTGTCTTACTTTGCTAGGTTTTTGTCTCTGTTGCATCTTGTTCACTGCCCCCTTGATCACCGCTTCCACCACAGCTTTGCTTCGGCCTCCTGTACCTAATTGAATTGAGCATTCCATTCGCGGTGCTAACATTAACCGTAAACGCGAATTATTTCGCTGTTAAACTTATCCATAAAGCTGTTATGCCGTTGCCTCTTTCATCAGGATTATTTTTGCGATAAGCCAGTTTATTTTGATAAATTTTGATAAAATTAAACCTCCTTTATTTACAGGTAAATCAAGAATTTCCGTAGTCAATAAACTTTATTCATATAAATATGATAAATCGATGTAATTATTAAAACAAAATCGTTTTTAATGTTTGTCGTATTTTTAAAAATCAGTAGATAACTTTGTTAGCTTTGTTAAATTACTTTAACATTTTAAAATGATAACATATGAATTCCTTTGCAGATAAAATTTTGTATAAAATATTAAAGTCTGTTACAAAATAAATGTTGGGTGATGTTTGCGATAAAGCAAAATTAGTCTTCCAAAACTCGTTAAATGTTTGTTTGGCGACTTTAGCGCCTGCCATTCATTTTGAGACATGCTTTAATGTTGCTAAAATAACTGTTGATTTGGTGTATTATAAAGAAATACATATCATGTTAACCTTGATTATAAATGCACACCAAACACATGCATACATAACCGTTGATTTGATGCATTATAAATAAATACATGTTATGTTAACCTTGATTATAAATGCACACCAAACACATGCATACATAACCGTTGATTTGGTGTATTATAAATAAATACATATCATGTTAACCTTGATTATAAATGCACACCAAACACATGCATACATAACCGTTGATTTGATGCATTATAAATAAATACATGTTATGTTAACCTTGATTATAAAATGTCTTAAATGCACACCAAACATGCATACACAGACAAGACGAAGACATTTCTTAATGTTTTTCTTGTTGTTGTTGAATCTCNTGGCGACTTTAGCGCCTGCCATTCATTTTGAGACATGCTTTAATGTTGCTAAAATAACCTTTGATTTGGTGTATTATAAATAAATACATGTTATGTTAACCTTGATTGTAAATGCACACCAAACACATGCATACATAACCGTTGATTTGATGCATTATAAATAAATACATGTTATGTTAACCTTGATTATAAATGCACACCAAACACATGCATACATAACCGTTGATTTGATGCATTATAAATAAATACATGTTATGTTAACCTTGATTATAAAATGTCTTAAATGCACACCAAACATGCATACACAGACCAGACGAAGACATTTCTTAATGTTTTTCTTGTTGTTGTTGAATCTCATGGGTGAAAGGACACTTTGTACTCTGAGAAAATACACGACGAATGCGTAAACATGATCCCGCAAGGCACCTGTAAAAATGTGTGTTGGTGAGAGGATTTCAGATAACAGAGTTCCCTGCAGAATATATTATCAAGGCCGCGCTTCGTACTGCTGGTGTCACAAAATTTCACGATTGCTTGTTTAGATTCGACTCATTTGCAAAGTTGGTAACAAGAATCAGCATATTTCTGTAATTGAATTTGTCCTTTCACCCATGAAAAGCAAATCGTGATACGCATTTATATGCTCACGACCTTTTTCAGTTTCATTTTGTCAAACTATTTGCAAGTAAGTGTTTTTCTTGACAAGTGAAATTTCCGAATTTTATGAAGAACATCTGGACATATGAAGAACATTTGTAGAAGTTTGCACAATTTTTAATGTTATTAAAAAAAAGGAGAATACATCTAAGAAAGTTAGAGCATCCTTGACTCAGAGTTGCGTTATCAGATACCAAGAAATAGTTTGTTGTTTATTCCAAGAAGACGATTCGTTAGGACTGAGCCATTATTTCATTACAAAATTTATCGTAGAGAATTCTGAGCATTTTCTGTAAGCAAGTAACTGCTGTTTCAATTTAAAATTCTAATTTTCTTGTCTTTGATTTTTCAGCTTTATCCAGACAACAAACATGGCATTAATGGCAATGGCTCATCTCAACATTTATTCACAATGCTAACTAAATTCTTAGAAACAACTCTTCCGATGTCAACTTAAACTCCGTTTATATATCTTCATTCTTCGCGTAAGTTCCTACGTGATCTAAAGACCCAGAGCATTATCGGTGCGCTGTAGTCCTAGTCGGATCTCCTAGGATTTGATAATTGCTAACCAAACCTATGAAGGATAATAAGTTTGATTTCAAACTAAGGCCGTATGTTGTTTTGTGGACGAATTTTGCTTCAGGAGACATCAGATTTCAAACCCAGTCAGATAATAACCTAATCCTTGTATTTTTTGCATCATATTTTAAGCCAGGTCCGAACCGATATGAAAGAACAACTCGAAGATGGCTGTCCGATTAAATAAGCCCATACCAGTCAATGTTATTTTTAGTTTGTTAGTTTGATATTGAAATCATTTTCAAAGCATTTCTGATGTAAAGTCACCTTTGGAATTAGATATCTCAGAATAGGAGTTGCAAAATAATGTGATCATGTATTCTTTCACGGTTCATTTCCATCTAATTCTCATCGTTGCAAAATCTCCACAGGAAATTGTAGCTCCGTTGATAAATTTACGAGTTTTGAAATATTTTCAACGAAGATGGTCTTGCTAAAATGTGTGTAGGCCTAGTTTAGATTGTCCATAGTTAAGAATTCAGAATTTTGGTCTTTAACCTTCTGATTAAAAATAGAACATCAGTGAATGAAAGATTATTGTACGATTTTCGTTAACTGAAATAAGGAGTAGAATTTTAATGAAGGATTTTGTGATTTACAAATTTGCACAAGCAAATGTTTTTAAAGTGAATTTGATGGAAATGAACTTAGTGCAATCTTTTCTCGGTCTTTTCCTGTTCATCTTAACATGATCATTTAACTGTAATTTTTATGGGGATTTGTTTATATTGTTTTGCTGAAGTATGCGAATGATTATCTTATCTATTTTTATACTTTGTTTTTGTGTATTTTCATTTGGGTTTAGAGTATCTCAGTATGTAAAGGCAACAATGTATATGTGTGTAATAATGTATCTCCTGGTGGAAAGCGCAGTGTGACGAGAAATCGAAGGATGAGGCAAGCGACGACAATCATAGTAAATTTAATCAGAAAAGTGTAGCCATCCCCAGGTACCACATTATTTGTGCTATGTTCTCTAACTTCCCCTTCAAATTTAGGATGCAGACGTCCCTTTCTTCTAACTTTTAACTTTGTAACTTAATTTGTAAAATCCATCTGTCTAATTTTGTCTGGTTGTTCAATGCATCACAAGTAGAAGGTTATTAGAAAGTTAAAAGGAAGAGGGAGTTTTGAACCAATCACATTCTTTCACGTCAGCGATAGAAGTTAGGACTTCACTAACCATAATTTTTTAGTTTCGGTAAGAATTAGTCCCCGATAATTTCTTCAGATAATTTCTGCAGATTTTTACCCTTGTTCATGCTTTTGAGTTTGAAGCATCGTTGTTGTCATTTAATTTTTTTATCAACTGACGAATTTTAACTTCTTATCTTTGATTGCCATTAGTGGTATCATTCTGCAGTAGCTGACTCTAATTTTAGCAAGAATCTATTCGAGCAAGGCTAGTTCCTTAAGAATCCTTTTTCGTTGATGTTTCAGTGAAATATTTTTTTATACGTGAATGTAGTCGGAATATGGTGTACTTATACTCGATGATCGATATATTTTGGTAGAAAATTGATGCTTTTCTCTTGCATTTTCCTTTTTTGAAGTAGCTTTGAATAACGTAACTAATTATTTTGAAGAAAATTGTCTGGTGATATTCGAAAGCAGAGGAAATTGAACGCAGTTGGCTCCAATTTTAAAACCGAGAAGGACCGAAAAAGTAGGAAAACTGGGGGAATTCGAAAAAGGGTTAATTTTCCATTTTTTTTAACTGCTCCAAAAGAGCAGGAGAAAAAGTCGGTAGTAATAACAGTGCCTTCGGTTGAAATAATCCAAACAGCCAGACCTTTACCGTTTCTTTTTCGAATGATTAACGAATAGAGACGATATAAAATCGATATCTACAATGGTTGCTTCAGTTCTCACTCAGTTACGAGCTTGTAAGATACGGTCATGAGATTCCCTAAACTCAGAGCGAATTTTTATCCTATACGGCAAAAAACAAGGTGTCAATTTCCATTGTTTACCATTTTTTTGCCCGACTTAGGGTGGACTTTTGCCCGAAAACGGCTGATTTTGGTAAATTTTTCCAACGTTGGGGGAGCTGCAGCCCCCTGGCTCCTACGCCTATGTGTTTGTTTTATGAAGATTTCTTTACAAAAATGAGATCCTGCTCGTTCAATTCTTGAAAGCTTTGCAGATTGAGTTATTCCAAGGCGCATTTCACTCCCAAAAATCTCGTACACCTTTGGCAAAAGTCCTTTTGTTTTCACGAAAAATCCATGAAAAATGCTCAAGAATCCTTTTGTTTTGAACAAATCCCGTACGCTTTTTTGAAAACTAAAATGCCCCTCTAGTTATTCTATGATCGATTTTCTTGTTTTGCTTGAAATGACGTCATGGAATCACAGGGATGCAATGGTTACATGATTCAATCCAATTCAACTACAGTATCAAACAGGAAAGAAACGTCGAAGGCGAGAAGAAAAGCAAAGTTTCATTGAAGTTTTCACAACCATTTGCAGCCATGGGTGGAGGCGATTTAGTAAGAAATAACTTTATAAATGTTGAATAATCCTTAAAGATTGTTTTTGTCTCAAATACAAAGTAAATCACCGATTTTAGAGGCGTGAAACAGACGCTCGAAAGCTAGGAAAAAATGGGCCTAAAAATGTNATTGTTTTTGTCTCAAATACAAAGTAAATCACCGATTTTAGAGGCGTGAAACAGACGCTCGAAAGCTAGGAAAAAATGGGCCTAAAAATGTGCGAGTTTGTCATCATAATAGATAGTACTGAAGGAGCAAAGATGGCTGGAAATGAATAGAGTTTCATTATACTTACCCAAAGGCGTTTTGTCTTATTACAGAAATGACAAATGGATGTGAAAATAATTTAGAATCGGTTGGATTGCAGATGCAGGTGAAAAGCCTAATTTTGCTGTGAATTGATGAATGCCCCTGTCTGTTTTTGTTGACCAGATGGTAAACGGTTTTCATCATGACTTGAATAAATTAATTAATTAAAAGTTTTGAGATTCCATGCTAGTTACAAGATCAACACTACCATGGCCTAATATTATATTGAACTTTCATTAATTAATTTACCAATAACTGGTTGCACTCTCCATTTGATTTGATGTGCTAAACAAGTAAATAAACATGGTCTGTTCAGTTCAGTTTCATGTTTATGTTAGAAGAAATTTGTTGGCCATGTTCATGCTGGGCATAAGAAATTTTAAATCTAGAGTGGCTGCCAGGTAGAAATGTCATTACGGAGCAGAGGAATGTGGTAAGAGTCAATGATTTAGAAAGCCAAGTCACATATATAGATTTTACGAACAGAGATAAAATGCTTGTGTTCTGGTATAGGAAGGCAGTTTTAGGTTGTTGAAGAGATTCGAAAGTACGATGTAATGATATATGTATAAAAACAAGTAAGTTCTGGCTGCAAAATAGCCTGCCTTGGAAGCCCTTTTGTCTTTTGTAAATTTTGTTTCTATTATATAAACAACCATAAAATGATTTCTCAGCCAAGCAAAACATCTGTTCGTCAATATGGTACACAACAGGCTGGCAAGGATAATATGTTTTTAACTAAAAGAAAACACCAATCAATATGGTCTCAGATCAGTACGTTCCTGTGGAGCTAAGTGCTGTAGAATGACATTCCAGTAGATATAAAAAGGTCACCTTCTATCAACATCTTTCGTCAAAAAGTCAAAGTCTTCCTTTTTAAAAATAACTATTTAAGCCGTCGCCATTTACTCATGGGTTTTTCTTGATTATACTTTAAAATTCACATATTTCTGAAAAGGGGGTGCTCTCTCCTTGATTACTATTACTACTGAGACAGTTCCTCCTTAAAGTGAATGACCTGAGCTATAAGGCGCCAGTCTATAAATAGGACANAAGTCATCGTCATTTGGACTTTCTACAGTCGTTCTACTGCACATTTTCGGGTGATGAAGTTGAATGCAATACCCATATCCAGCTTTATTTATATATTCTACTGTTTGAATAAAAGAGGAGGAGAGAAAGTTTGTTACTTGTGGTTAGGGTCTAAGGCTGGGTGGGTGCCAGACTGCTAACTTTGTCTCTTGCAGGGAAGAAATTCTGTGTGCACTTCATCTTCAAATTAAAGTGAATGACCTGAGCTATAAGGCAGCCAGTCTATAAATAGGACAAAGACAAACCAAAACATGTCGTTGTGTTCTTTGGCTTTGCTTTCTTTCCCCACACCTTGAATGATCAAATACAATAGGCTATTTATAAACCTATGAGATCTCATCTTTTAACTCAGGTCATTCACTTTAAGAACTTAAGAATTCCCCTTCATACAAATTCTCTAGTAATGTATCTTTCTTTTATTCTTATGTGTATTGTCTGCATCTTTGTATTTTTAATCAGAATCAGAGCGCAATAAGCCATCATAGTTTGTGCCTTTCTTACATGATATAACATTTTAAAAGTGATTCAAATAGACGTAACATGGACCTGATAATCATCCTAGCTTACGATTTCAGTTTTGCAAATCTGAGGTATTCCTGTGATAGCGAAAATCAGTAAAGAAAAAGCTATTTTTGTATGATATTCAAATTTTTGATGAGTTTTTAAACACAAAATGTTCTGTGGTTTACCTGGTAGCCTTTTTTCAAAACAGCAGATGTTTTCTTGGCTGGTCTGGACAAATAGTTCAAAGAGATAGCTGATTCTGATGAAATTCTTTTGCCATTTTTCATGAAATTTATTCACTGCATGTGGCTGACTTTTCATCTTGATTTGAATGGGGGATCAAAATTGTTTTCTTGTGGTACAAATTGGCTGAGTTGCTGTAAAAAGGAAGCAGTATTAAATGCTTTTTGGTATAACATCACACTATGAAGTGTTTGGTGAGAGGATTCGTACTGTGGGGGAGTTGGGAGTTGGAACATTTTCTAATTTCAACAGCGCACTTGTCCTTTTTTTACTTTTGCATCTTTGGTGAGAAATTTGATTCTAATGAACTTTATTTATTTATAGAATATGAAAAAACATTTCCATCCTCTCACGATGCAAAATCTTGAGAGGGTGTGGAAAGCAGAACAAAAAGCCAGAGATGAGGCGGCAAAATTGGAACAACTACAAAAGGAACTGCAGGAGGAAAGACGGAGAGAGGCATTGCAACAACATGCAGTTGAACAGGGAATAGCAAAGTGAGTTATTCTTCAAGACACATGTCTTATGATTATTGAACAGAATAGATATCAAATCTCAGGCTTCCTCAGGAATTTTGCGTGTTTAAGTGAATTGCTCTGCTAACACACAGCCAATTTGGACATGTGACGAGGTCGCAAATTGCTAGCGAAGATCTCATCTATATTATAAAGTTCAAATTAAAATTTTTGAAATTGAGGCTCCTCCACAGGAACTGTTCAAACACTTATACTTTTTTTTGGGACACCCGGTAGATCAGGACAGAACGGCTTTATTCTTTTTTTCGTGAAAAGTTCCCTTGGTAACAGTTGTGTCAGTTCATTTCAGTTTTTCTTGAGTCCGAGGACTAGCATTAATGTTAAACTTTCAAAGTGATCAGTGCTGAGTTTTTTATTACTCTAAATTTTAGGAAGAAGAATGAGAAGCTTGATTGGATGTATGCTGGACCGCAAGTGAACCATGAAGAATACCTTTTGGGAAGAAAAATTGACAAGAACGTTGAAGTTTTGAAAGAGGATGATAGCCAGCAGGTGATTGTCAAAATATCATTTTGTAGATTTAAAGCAGAATTAAGAAATTTTCTTACTTACAATAGATTATTATTGCAAAACATGTGTGAAACTATAAGCGAAAGGCCAGGAATACCCAACTAAGCTGACGTGTTTTTTTTGCTTAATTATGAAATATCAGGACCCCAAGGTTCAAGTCCCCCCCCCACCTCTCTACAGACGTTAGGAGCCACCGCAAGTAAGTAACGATCTTGAATATACCTTTTAGCTATTCTACAAAAGAGTCTGGATCAAGCAATATCTTTTATACATTTTGCATAAATCTGATGAATTTTGGAATGCCCACAACAGTGATAACTGCTCTAACGTCGCTCAATCGAATAAGATGTCTAAAAATATTGCTCGATCCAGGCTCTTTCGTAGAATGGCTAAAAGGCTAAAACTGCTCCTTCGCAAGCTTCTTTCAAAATTAGACTAAAATTGTTCTTGAAAGATCAAAGAGGTCGATCTTCTAAACCAACGTTCAGCACATACGTATGACTTCTGAGTCCCTTTCTTTTTATAAATTTTCTTTTATATATATAGGATGTTAAAGTTGATTTTTGTTACGTAGCAATTCACGTATTAGGTTACTTTGCTTTTAAGCAGGGCACATTGAAAATCAGCCATGTAAATTTTACTGAATGTATTTAACCCTGTTCAAATAAATTAAAATGAAATGAAATTAGTTGTAAGCACCGTAAACACGTTGAAAATAGACTTTTATTAGCTTACTGCAGTGCCCTTAGCCAACTGTAAATAAGTGAATTTCAGAACTCTGACTGTATCTTTAAAAAAGAATAGCTACTAATTTTTGTCATCTATTCCTTCATTTCGCAGAATGAAAGCCCAGGTGCAAGTTTTGTGCCTGACATTAAAGACCCAATTAAGGACATGGCTGCCAAAATCAAGGAAGATCCACTATTTCTAATTAGAAAGAAAGAAGAAGAAAGCAAAAAAGAACTTGTTCAAAATCCGATCAAATTGAGAAAATTAAAAGAAATGTTAAATATTAGTGTCGGTGATAAAAAGAAACATAAAAAGAGTAAGAAAAATAAAAAAGGAAAGCATAAGAAACATAAGAAAGAACGAAAAAGAAGAGGTGATGACAGTGACTCTGATGCTGAAAGTGATAGAGATGGAGAGAGGCATAGGGAACAGGAGCATACACAGAGACATGGTAGGGAAGTAGTAATTGGAGACAGGAGAGAGAAGAATGGGGACATCAGGAGAGATAGAGATGGGGGATATAGAGAGGGACAAAGAAGGAGAAATGATGAAAATGAATCGGAGGATGAGAGTGGCGGAGATAGAGAGAAGCATAGGGAACGGGAGCATGTACAGAGAACCGGAAGACAGCAGAGAACCGGTGACCATAAAGAAAGAAATGAGGACATCAGAAGTGACAGAGATGGGAAATATAGAGAGGGACAAAGAAGGAGAAATAATGAAAATGAATCGGAGGATGAGAGTGGCAGAGATGGAGAGAAGCATAGGGAACGGGAGCATGTACAGAGAAGTGGAAGACAGCAGAGAACCGGTGACCATAAAGAAAGAATTGAGGACATCAGAAGTGACAGAGTTTGGAAATATAGAGAGGGACAAAGAAGGAGAAATGATGAAATTGAATCGGAGGATGAGAGTGGCAGAGATAGAGAGAAGCATAGGGAACGGGAGCATGTACAGAGAAGTGGGAGGCAGCAGAGAACTGGGGACCGTAAAGAAAGAAATGAGGACATCAGAAGTGACAGAGATGGGAAATATAGAGAGGGACAAAGAAGGAGAAATAATGAAAACGAATCGGAGGATGAGAGTGGCAGAGATGGAGAGAAGCATAGGGAACGGGAGCATGTACAGAGAAGTGGAAGACAGCAGAGAACCGGTGACCATAAAGAAAGAATTGAGGACATCAGAAGTGACAGAGTTTGGAAATATAGAGAGGGACAAAGAAGGAGAAATGATGAAATTGAATCGGAGGATGAGAGTGGCAGAGATAGAGAGAAGCATAGGGAACGGGAGCATGTACAGAGAAGTGGGAGGCAGCAGAGAACTGGGGACCGTAAAGAAAGAAATGAGGACATCAGAAGTGACAGAGATGGGAAATATAGAGAGGGACAAAGAAGGAGAAATAATGAAAACGAATCGGAGGATGAGAGTGGCAGAGATGGAGAGAAGCATAGGGAACGGGAGCATGTACAGAGAAGTGGAAGACAGCAGAGAACCGGTGACCATAAAGAAAGAATTGAGGACATCAGAAGTGACAGAGTTTGGAAATATAGAGAGGGACAAAGAAGGAGAAATGATGAAATTGAATCGGAGGATGAGAGTGGCAGAGATAGAGAGAAGCATAGGGAACGGGAGCATGTACAGAGAAGTGGGAGGCAGCAGAGAACTGGGGACCGTAAAGAAAGAAATGAGGACATCAGAAGTGACAGAGATGGGAAATATAGAGAGGGACAAAGAAGGAGAAATAATGAAAACGAATCGGAGGATGAGAGTGGCAGAGATGGAGAGAAGCATAGGGAACGGAAACATGTACAGAAAAGTGGCGGACAGCAGAGAACCGGTGACCATAAAGAAAGAAATGGGGACAACAGAGGTGACAAAAATGGGGATAAGAGGTATAAGCGAGATGTGAGGGAAAGGTCAGATTCAGACAGTGATGGGGAAAGGTACACACAACGAAAGGCATTTCCGGATCACAATGGTGGAGTTAGTGAAAAGAAATCTAGAATGACGAAGAGACAAAGAGACATATCAGAATCAGATAATGAAAATTACGAAAAACAAATGCAGGGGAAAAGGGGTCATGAGAACGACAGGGAGAGAAAGGAAGGGCATATTGAAGGGATGAAACAGAGAAGACGGCAGAGGGAGATATCAGAATCTGAGAGCTCTGATAGTGATGTTGAAAATAATAAGTCTACGAGAAACGGAGGCAGAGATCATGAAGAGGATTATAGACGGGGAAATGGGAAGATGCACAATTCAAAGGGTCGAGATTTGCGTCAACATGAAGAGGCCGAAAGTCCGGATGAGAGGAGAAGAGGGCCAGAAAAGGGAAAATCAGAACAGGGGCATATTCGGAGAAAAAATGTTGACGAAAGGCGAGTTGATAGAAGGAAGTCAGAAGATAGAAGGAAACTTCAGAAGAAGAGAGACGAAACAAGTGATAGTGAT
Organism: Aurelia aurita; assembly: GCA_004194415.1. Classification (NCBI taxonomy): domain Eukaryota; kingdom Metazoa; phylum Cnidaria; class Scyphozoa; order Semaeostomeae; family Ulmaridae; genus Aurelia; species Aurelia aurita. Next base: position 3,000,366 of record REGM01000007.1, read on the forward strand.
AATAGTTCTGCTGATGAAAGGAAAATTCGAAAGATGCATGGTGGTGATTCTAAGATAAAGAATGGAAGAGATTCAACACATGGTCCTAGAGAATATGGCCTTATACACCCTAAAGCGAAGAATAAAGATGTTTCACAAGGTCATGAGGAATCTAGGAGAAGATTAAGTAAGCGAGCTCACGATTCTGAATTAGATTCACCTAACCCTGCAGTAAAGAGGAAAAAGGATTCTGGTAATCATAGGAATCGTAGTGGATCACGATCACGATTAAGGCATGATCCAAGTTCAGATTCTGAATCAACTGGGAAGAATTCTCATAAAGATCGAAGGCTTAAGGATGTTAGACGAAGCAAATATGATTCTGAATCAGAATCGGATTCTGGTAGAAAGAAAACAGTCGTAAAGAAATCAGCTGCACCTCCACCTCGAATGATTTCCACTAATATTTCAAAGTAATTCAATTTCAGTTTACACTTGCTATTTCACTTGACTTCAGATTTTACCTAGAAATTCCCTTACCCTTATTATGCATTTCTAGGTTGTTTTGTCATAGAAACCACGTCTCTAGATACATTTGCATTGCAAAGCCTTTTTGTGTAAGAGAATAAAGCACAGAGTGAAAACGAATTCAAAGCAGTTTTAAAGACTTCTCTTTGAACAAAGATAGTAGTTATGAATTGGTAGTGAATACACAGGAAAGGAATTGTTAACAGTATGGTCCATAGCAACGGCTATTCGCCCCCTTTCCCCCCTATCAAGGCCTCTGATTTACCCCTCTTTGTTTTGATTTGCAGAAAGTTGACCGCAGAGGAACTCGAAAAGAGGAGACAGGAAATGATGGATAACGCAAAGTAAGTTCGAATTAGATTTTCACCCAAAGAAATAACCTGATGGCTTTATGCAGTTTTTAGGCCATCAAATTTCTATTGCCTTAAAGACCCATAGGTAACCACGATCCTTTGCGGCCGCAAAGTCGAATTTCGTAGGTATGAAGGTCGTTTCTGGCCTTGGTTCTGTTTGTTTTGTAGTCATTCGGCTCGCGAAGGATCATGGTAGCAATGGGTCTTTGTGTTGAAGTTACAACTTCGATGTGATGCAGCAAGTTGAGACAGCCTTCACAAATTGTGGGAACATCTTCTAATTTTCTTTTCAGAAGGTTTTGGTTTCAAGTCTCCTTGGAAATATTTTTGAAACGAAAATGGGCTGGATTAAATCAGAAAATGGGAAGAAATAGCTTAGAAATGGCAACACCAGCCTCTGGTAAACTGACACGGAAACTTGGATAATGTTGTCTATATAGCGTACATAGACGTGAAATTCGATGCTTATATATTCCTCTTTTACCATACTTGCCATTTTTGTTTTGTCCTTCGTCAGCTCCTTTATTTGTCGTTTCAGATGGCGAGATGATCAGAGGGGCAAAAACGTAAAGAAATACAAGGTAATATCTTGCCATTTTTTACTGAAAAGTGACACTTTTAAAGGGTCTGTTTCAACCAGCATGCCTTGCACGTGCCATCTCTTGGTTGGCCTTTGTTGTTGCCATGTTCACGGGCCATGAGAATGGCGACAACAAAGACCAACCAAGAGATGGCACGTGCAAGGCATGCTGGTTGAAACATACCCTTTAAGAAAATGTTATTAGTTCGAACCTTTTATACTCTCGGACAACGAGTAACTGCCTTTTTAGCACCATGTCTGTCTATCGTCTATCGTGCCTTTTTGGGGACCCCTCTGAAGTCTGGGCCTGACGAAGTCTGCCTCCTGTCCCCCCTGGGCGGGTCTGAGTCCAAGTTTGAGTACATGCGTTTTGTTGATTTGCTATCAGCATCTTGAGATGAAAAAGCAACGTGGTTTAACTAGTAATATTCATAGCACGAAAGAGTATGCCTTTCTGTAATACAGAGAGGATTCAGGGGTGCTTTCACCGTTTTATTTCATTCTAAATTTTTGTTACAGATGGAAGATGAAAAAGAAGAAAATGAAATCAAAGATCGAATGAAAGGTTTTGATCGAGATGCAAAGGCAAAATTTATTCAGTAAGCAACTTATTCACAATTATTTTCCTATTTATAATGCCTTGCAGGTTTGGGCTATATGGAGGACTCTGGACATTGTAAATCCCTTTAATGTCCGCGTAAATTTCATTTAATTCAGAAGCTGAACAGTAGACATTACCAATCTCGTATAATTTTGTGCATCATTCAAATATCTGTTGCGCTGCTTCTGAATTAAATAAATGAAAGGTAGGCGGCAGATGTTTAGATATATCGTTACTCTCCTCCGCGCGGACCACGAAATCACAGACCATGGAACTGCGGAACATGCAGAATAAATAAAGAAACCTCGCGGAGGAGAGTAATATATCGTTCTTCTTTCGAAATATACTCATTTCTTCTCTTGAAGAAGAAAGAAGAAGATGAGGCATTGGCTGAGGAAGTACGAGAATACTAATTAAATACATTTCCGGTTCGAGATATTCTCACTGATGATTTTTATCTCACTGAGTGAGATTACTCTAATCTCACTGGTGTGAACTAGCTTTAAGGACGCCTTTTCGCTGCACAACGACTGATTTACACTCTCCGTCGCAGAGGCTGTTGTTTGTAAACGAGCAGAACGTGAAGCTCCGCTCTATGCGCCTTCGGTGCGGATCATTTCATTTCATCCGTCCTCCGGTAATACAGCCTCTGCGAAGGAGAGTGACTGATTTACCTACCTATAGTTCAGGACAAATTTTGCGGTCTGCTTTGTTTACATCTGTGGCTTGATTACTTAGCCGTTGAATTGCCTTTGTTTGAAATCGCTAATCGTTTGTACTGACGTGTCAATTAAAGACAATTGATTCTATTGTTACAAAATATGCCCTTGCCCCCNCAGTGTCTTCGGCCTCCCTTCAGCGCACGGCCGCCCATTGTTACCCTGGGCTCGAGGTTGGTCTGCTGACATACCGCTTCGCAAAAGGGGGTGCTTTCAAAAATATGCAAAATTTGTGGCCCAGTATTTAACTATAGTCTCCTTATAAAAAGAAGACTATTGGTTGTAGAAGCAATATCTCAAATTCGTTTAGAACAGAGGGAATGATTTAATTATTTCTCCCTAGTAGAAATCACTCATAGCCTGGTTCGATAAAAAGCGTACAAGACTTCTCTAATTTATTTCTTTGTGGGAGAAAGTTTCTATGTCTTCTAGTTAACAGATTCTCGTTCGTTACAGTCCCAGTAGACTTTTGCGTACAAGAATTGGTGTAACTTTAAAAACAGCCGAGATATAAAGATGATAGTTTCTTACCGGTTTCAATACTTTCTGGTCAGTAGTCTTGACTGTGCTACACATAAGCTTGGAGTGAGTACTCTAAATTTGTATCATTCACTTAAATGTGTTTTGTGCTTGCGTGAAAGAATTTCATTGATACAAAAACCGACTTAAAGTTCTTGTAACCCTTTGAAACTGTTGATTAACAAGGACTACGAATTAAGGTGCCTAGCAGACTGCACGAAATTTGCAGGGATTTACATTTTCATGGCTGCCCCCACGCGATCACGGAAAACGATGAACATTCAATTTACGCCAACCATTGAAAATTAGTTCTTCTGTAAGCCACCTTAAAAGTTAAATCATGCTGAAATTCAAGGATTGTTTGATTTGGAGACATACTTTTTGATGAAGAATTTAGATTGGATGATTTCAAATTGTTGCTATTTATTTTTTCGGATTTTTTTACCATAGTGTGACCAGTGTCAGAGCAAAGGAAGCTATTTCGCAAATAATCTCCTAACCTACTGTGATTTTCATATTTGTTAACTCCTCAAGGCTGAGATGAAGGCTATATGGACCATTTCTAGCTTACAGGTGTTTTTTAAGAGAAACTCTTTACAAGAAATCAATCTCTCATTCAAAACAATTTCAAGTAACTCACAAGAAACCCTAAGTGCTCAGAATGGGAAAATTTTACGAACCTTTTAATATTTCTGCATAAAAATGCGTGCATTTAATCACGAGATTACGATCCTCTTTCATGAAGACAATTTGATTTGGATCTTCATTCGTGCGCATTTTCAGCGTAGGTTCAAAATCTTTAAAAAGGTTGGTGTAAAATTATATGACCTATTTCTTTGAATTAAATAGCTTGAAAGAAACTTTAGCTACATTGCTTGCTATAATTCTACCATTGGAATTTTTAGAAATCTTCAATATTTTCAGAATTAGAATGTTTTCCTTCTTTTTAAGAATTCAAGAAAAAAAATTAAAAAAACGAACTTTAAATTATCGTAATTTCTAAACTTCTTGAGGAAACATAGAATAATTTTCTAGAAAGCCATAGTTTATGAATGTCTACAATATGGTATCAAGGAAAAATCTTTCACTGTTATGGTTTACGATTTGGAAATTTTAAAATGTCACATCCTCAAATGAGTTGAAATCATCCTCAAATGAGTTGAAATATGAAATACGCTGTAATATCGAAAAATATTGAAGATTTCTGAAAAGTCCAACTGTAGAATTATGGCAAGGGAGCGAAAGTATCTTTTAAGCCATTCAATTCAAAGAAATAGGTCATAGAATTTTACACCAGCCGTTTTGTACCAATTTAAAGATTTGGAACCTCACGTTCTCAGGCTATCAGACAGTAATCTCTGAAACAGCAGACGAAGCCATTCATGTTAGTAAAATAAAGAAACAAAATAAATGCAAAAAGAAAAGAAGTTGTTTTGTGTTAACTTTTCGTGTCCTTGTGAGGTTAATGACTTGAAAGATATAACGAGAAAAGCATGAAAGAAAAAGATGATATTCGTGTTGCGCATCAAAATGGTTCGGCTTTCGTGATCTGTGCTATCATGTAAGAAAGTATTCAGCAGTATTCTTTATGTCTCCAGATATCACCTGAAGGTCGATGAGGTCATCACGTGATGGTCCATCCCCGGGGTCCATCTCAAAGCTACCCTGGGTGCCAGAGCCTTACTTTAAAAATAAAAAAATTAAAATAAAAAAAATTAGAAAAATTTAGATAAAAAAAAATTAAGAGAAGAAAAGGAAAAACCCCTTTACTTTCTCTCTTTTCTCTGTTTCTCTCCTTTTTCCTATGAGACTCTGGCACCGAGGGTATCTCAAAGCATTGTGGGGGAATTCATAAGAGCATTTTGACCAACAGAACAAGACAAGTTTGAAACAAAACATCCTCGATATCTATGGCTTGTTTTCGGATACCCTAACTACAACGTTTAGACCCCGTTTACACTGTACCGGTACAACGTACAACTTTGGAATCGTAGCAAAAGTGTAACGGATCATCCTCCCGTTTACAATTGTTCTTGCTAATCCGTAACTAACATTTTTGCTCCTCCTCTCTATAGAAAATGCGAGGAAAATGTTGGTCTGGAGCAGTATAAACCCCGTATAAACGCTCTTGGACCGCAACATTTGTGTAGCGGGTCAAAACTGTACCGGTACACTACAGTGTAAACGTGGTCTTGGGTCTTAGTGAGGTTTGATAAATTTTGAATGATAGAGATACGGTTGAATTTTGGCGACGCAAAATTTGTGAGACAGCATCCCTCGATAGAGCCCATCTAACTTTTTCAGGTCAAATCAATAAATTTCATTTGTAGAACTGTTAGCTTAACACATTGGGAATAAGACTATGGACTTCAAATTAAGTGATTGTTGCATGCAAAATTCTTGTGCTTATGACTCAGATATGGTCTCATTTATTGGTTTTTTGGATTACTCGGGCTGCAACTTCCAGCACGCAAAGAAGTGTATGTTATAGCGTGTTTTCTTTATGAGCAGTTTGTTTGGACCACACAGATAGACGGATCATCTCAAAACCAGGTATACGAATCTATATGCTTTCGACCATAACGCTCAAACTTGAGCATCAAACGGACAACACCTTGGAGTTTATCAACAAAATTTTGGATTTCGCCTCAGCTTTAGCGAGTTTTTTTAAATATTTAAGACGTCAATTATACGTCAGCCCATTCCTGCGCTCCTCTCTAAAACACCACTCTCTGAGAATGTTGGACCGATTTCTTTGTTTATTTATTCAATGATTCGCAGAAATTCGTTGCCTTCCCATCATTATTGTTTCCAAATTGGAGTCTGTTTCAAATTAGATGTCACGAGAGATTTGCAAAAACTCAAAATTAACCGTGCAAAACACTTCAATTGTTTTTATTCGCGAACATTTTCACCTGACACCTAATTTGAGACAGATTTAGTCTATTCTAGTTTATCCAATTAGACTCATTAAATAAGACCACGACTTTCGCTTCTTGATGTTGTTTTATCGCTATTGGCAAATCAGTCGAAGAAGCGCACAGTGATCCAGAGCAATATGGAAATACCAAAAAATTAATTTTGAAGAATGACTTTGGCTCTTTTTTTAATTGAAAGTTAACACATGGATTAGTTTAATACAAAAAACCTCATTTTAATCGGAGTCCTACTCGCTGAGCTAAAAATACACAAAGTTAACGTAAACAAATGAAATGCAACATTTAATCAATTTCAGGATGAAATCTACTATTGTCTACAAAACAGTGAATTTTCAAATGCCTGTAGAATCGCTTTGCCAACTCTGATTTATACGAACTTTTTTTTACCTAAATAAGGAAGACTCTGACTATATTGTGACCAAAAATATATATTTTCGCGATTTTCTTTCTTTTCAATTTCCACGAATGCGGAACAGTACCACTTTCGAAAATTTAGGCCTAAAAATTGTAAATATTTGAAAAAACCNGACGATTCGCAGAAATTCGTTGCCTTCCCATCATTATTGTTTCCAAATTGGAGTCTGTCTCAAATTAGATGTCACGAGAGATTTGCAAAAACGCAAAATTAACCGTGCAAAACACTTCAATTGTTTTTATTCGCGAACATTTTCACCTGACACCTAATTTGAGACAGATCTAGTCTATTCTAGTTTATCCAATTAGACTCATTAAATAAGACCACGACTTTCGCTTCTTGATGTTGTTTTTATCGCTATTGGCAAATCAGTCGAAGAAGCGGAGACAAGACTTTTGTAATGATTCTAGTGTCCGATCAAGATCCTGCATCCTAGGTCCTGTTCCAAGTTTTCCTCTCCTGTATGAATGCTTTCACAGAAACGAGGCGCAGTCATTTTGGCGGGAAGAAGAGAAAGAAAATGGCGCCTGCAGAGAACGCAGCTTCTGCAGCAGCACAATTTTCACAAACTGATCTACCAGAATTACTGCCACAGTATTATAAAAGACTGTTCCCGTATAATGAATTTTACAATTGGTTGTCATATGGGATTGGTAAGATATAGATTACATATGCGGCCTTTTTGAGAGAGGGAAAAGACAAAGAGCAAGCATTTTATTTTTTAGGGCAATATATTATGAAGATGAAGGCTTTGATCGATCTCATCTGTGCCCATACATAAATGAGCAGCATTGTTGAAAATTTAACCATCAAGGCAAAAGCACTAAACTTTACTAAACTACAGAAAAACTGAAATAATATTTTGCGAAGGAAGATGCTTGTTTGCATAAATTGAAATAGAAGATCAAATTGAATATTGTCGCTGTGAATAATATATAAAATTAAACCGAAAAGAGCTAGTTTTCCAAACAAAGTTGCTTCTCCAAATAGCTACAAAAATATATTTTATGACAATAAACTTAAAGCCTGGTTTCCGTTTAGTTGTTGACAATCTTTCAGGATCTTTGACAATCTTTCAGGATAGTTGGATCTTTGAATTACTGATGATCTTTGTGGGTCGTTGACAATCTTTGCCAGACTGGAAAGTTTGTAGAGCACGCTCAAGATTTTGCACACGCAGGAACTTACATGGTTTTCGATCTGAGTTGCACAGTCGCCAATAAACAAAAGATCTCTTCTTTATAACCTAATGTTCTCAACCGCGGAAACTACGAAATTTCCGCGCAAATCGTGCTTAGGCCATCTCAACTTGCACCTTGCGCGTGCAAAATACAAACTTTCCAGTCTGGGATCTTTCGGGATCGCTGGAATTTTGGACAAATCATAGTGGGCTTTTTTATCCTGCCATTGATGCTACCCCTAACCCTCTTCTAACCCTCTTCTATCTGGGGACTATGATGATACTGTTAACAGTGTCAAGTTTAGGTTTAAGACCATTGAAGTGCAGGAAATCAGGGATGCAATTGCCAAGACTAAAACTTCAAAGAGCTTTGGGAATGATAATATCTCCTGCTATTTCCTAAAACTAGCCTTGCCTTTTATTGAAAACTCTTTGGCATGTTTGTTTAATACATCACTTGTAACTAGCCAATTTCCAGACTCATGGAAACTGGCCAGAGTTACGCCAATTTTCAAGGAGGGAGATAAAACTGAAAAGTCGAATTACCGCCCTATTTCAGTTTTGCCGGTCATCTCAAGGCTCTTTGAAAGACTTGTGGCCAACCAATTGTACCAACACATGAATGATAATGGGTACTTTTCTTCAGAACAGTCAGGCTTTTTGCGCCTTCATTCTACTGTAACATGTTTGCTTAAAAACACTGATGACTGGTACAATGGGCTGGATCTCGGGAAGTTAGTGGGACTGGTATTTATTGACCTCAAAAAGGCATTTGACACGGTTGACCATGACATACTATGCAAAAAGCTAGAGTACTATGGTATTCAGCAGCAGCAGTTAGCATGGTTCAAATCCTACCTTTCCAATCGGAAGCAATTCTCCAGGGTCAATGGTGTTGACTCATCAATTGAGGAAATAAATGTTGGTGTACCACAAGGCTCATGTCTTGGACCCCTTCTATTCCTCATTTATATTAATGACCTCCCACGAGCTGTCCGGAACTCAAGTGTGTCCATGTATGCTGATGACACGAGCCTTTGCCATCAATCCTCTGACATCACTCAGCTGAATGAGGCCATCAACAGTGACCTTACACAAGTTGAGAAATGGCTTAAAGGCAACAAACTCTCACTTAATGTAATGAAAACACATTCCATGCTCATTTCCACAAAACCGAAGCATAAAACTCTGAAAAATCAAAGTGAATCTTTGGAGCTAAAAATTCGGGACAATGAGCTGGAAGTTGTGCAAAAAACCAAATATCTTGGTGTACAGATTGACAACACCTTGGATTGGAAGGAACAGATTAAGACAGTTTCTTCCAAGGTCTCCAGAGGAATTGGCTTTTTGAAGCATGCAAAATCCTTTCTGCCAGAAGAAACTCTGAAGACTATGTACACAGGTATTGTGGAGCCACACTTTCGCTATTGTTGTTCTGTTTGGGGCTGCTGTGGTGTGACTGAGATCAACCAGTTGCAAAAATTACAAAACCGTGCTGCGCGTATTGTAACTGGCAGCAGTTTTGATGCCCCAGGCCTGCCACTCATAAAGAAACTTGGCTGGAAGACCATAGATGAGCTAATTGCCAGTGAGTCTAATATCATGGTCTTCAAATCTCTTCATGAGCTGGCTCCACAATATATGTGTAATCTTTTCACAAAAACATCCCAGCTGACCTCCAGGAATCTTAGGAATACAGCAACTGACCTAAGGTTACCAAAGAAAAACTCCAAAAATGGACAAAAATGTTTTTCGTTTAGAAGTGCCAAGTCTTGGAATGGCCTCACAGCTGAGTGTAAGCAGGCATCCTCCCTGAACAGCTTTAAACAAAGTCTTGTTTAGTTGTACATAGGTGTTGCCATTTGGACTTTCTTTTATAGTAGATATTTATTTTAGATTGTAATAGGGTTTTAATAGTATATATATATTGAATTGTAATTAGGTTAATTTAGTTTATATAATATTTATTTTTGTAAGTTTTTATAAATGGAGGGCCCCTTGAAAATCAACATTGTTGAAGGGCTTCCCTCCTTAAACATGTGAAATA
>REGM01000007.1:3010717-3055315 GCA_004194415.1 Aurelia aurita
TAAAAAAAAAATAATAAGAGGGGGGAGATGTTTATTCTGGACTTGAGAGTTGCTTTAGAATGAAACCAGGAAATGTTCACTTTATGCAAACAATATACAGTAGCTAACCAGCATTTTGTGGCTTGCTTTCATTCGCTTCATTTTGAGGCTATTATTCCAGATTTCAGCTCCCTCTTTTTTCTCATTTAGATCCACATCTTTATTATGCAAGAAGAGAATTCTCCTTCACCTTGAAAGATGATGTGTACATCCGATATTTGTCATTTGCTGACCAAGAGGAAATGGAAAAAGAAATTCTGAAAAGGGAACCTTACAAAATTGATATTGGAGCTGTTTTCTCTCTAAAGGTAAATTTGATTTGCTAGGGTAGCTGATTGAAAGGAGTACAGTATAGGTCTTGTGAACATTAACATATGAAAAGAATTCTCAAGAATTTTGAAGAATTTTCAACAATTCTTCACATTTAGAAACTGTAAAAAAGGTGCGAGAAGAAGCTGTAAAAATTATTTAAACATGAAGTTCTAACATTAGGCGTACTGTACGGAAAGATTGAATCTGTGTGGGGGGCTTTCCCAAAAAATATTCATTGTTTACAAGCATTTTGCCTAACTGGAGGTGGATCTTTTGCCTGAATATGGGCAGTTTTGCAAATTTTTCCAAAGCCTCTGGCTTGTACCCTTATTATTTTTTCAACAACTCGAAATTTTCCGAAGAATAGATAAGAACTCTTAGGAATTCTCAGACAAGAAAACTGTAGATTTGTTTCGCCAATGATCTTAGCAGATCCTGCTGTTCTGTGCTAAATTATATTTTGGTAATTTCATTTCATTTCAATTCCTTTTATTACATACCACAAAACACACTTAGCTGTTCCATGTTATTTTTCCTCCAAATTGTCGCTGCCCTCTTGCAGCCTCTTCAGCCATATCAAATTACCAAAATATAATTCAAGAATTTATATATGTTTAGAATTTTTTATGCCGTCTTTCATAAGAATTTTAACACAGTTTGGTATCTTGGTTCATTCAGAGATTTATTCCTGATTGTCTTTATTTGTTTTTACAGCCAAAAGACCACAAAACTGTAGTTAGTGGGTTTTATGCAGAAGAAAAAGAATTAGTTTTTGATATTGACATGACTGATTACGATGAAGTTAGAACTTGTTGTAGGTGAGATGAACAATTTTGCTTGTTGTGATTGAATTTCATTTTGACACAACTTTCTGCATCATGTCTTACAATAATATATTTTCTGTTTGGGGTTAAATTATAGATATTTTTGGTAATGGCAAGGTGTGACATGCAATGGTTGTAGTAAGTGGGAAAAATCAGCGACGTAGGAACCGGGGGGCACTGGGGGCACATGCCCCCCCCAAGATTTTGCAATAAACAAAAAAGTGCCCTTTTTTCAGGAAATGCCCCTTATAGCTTAATGAAAAATGTGTCCTTGGAGTGCCGTGCCCCTCCAAGTTTAAGATGCTTCCTACGGCCCTGGGAAAAATCCCTCATTTATTATCAAAATTTGGTTTCCAGTTTGTCCAAATCCTTTTTCCAAATTGTTGAAAAATCATACCTTTTAAAAGACCATTCATTTTTTCAAATAGCCTTTTTCAAACTTTTTCTTGCAGTGGTGCAGCAATTTGTCCAAAATGCTGGCCTTTGATGACTCTGGCAATTAAAATTCTTGACAGAGCTCTACAGGGTAAGGCAGATTACATTTTTTTTCTATTTCATCATTCACAATTTGTCCATCATTCGTTTTAAATTGTACATATACTGTAAGCTGTTTAAGCATAGGTTTCGAATCTTTAAAAAGGTCGGTGTAAAATTATGTGACCTATTTCTTTGAATGGAATGGCTTGAAAGAAACTTTAGCTACTTTGTAATAATTCTACCGTTGGACTTTTCAGAAATCTTCAAAATTTTCAGAATTAGAATGCTTTTCTTCTTTTTTAAGAATTCAAGAAAAAATTTGAAAAAAAGTTAAAACCATCGTAATTTCTAAACTTTTTGCGGAAACATCGAATAATTTTCCAGAAAAACAAAGTTTATATGAACCTCTACAATATGGTATCAAGTAAGAGTCTTTCACTCTTCTGGTTTGCGATTTAGAAATTTGATGACGTCAAATCCTCAAATGAAATACGCTGTAATTTCGAAAATATTCAAGATTTCTGGAAAGTCCATTGGTAGAGTTATAGCAAAGTAGCTAACGTTTCTTTCAAGCCATTCGATTCAAAGAAATATGTCACTGAATTTTACACCAACCTTTTTACGCCAATATAAAGATTTGGAACCTATGCTAGCTGTTTACACATAGCAGGTTTAAAACAGCTTATCATGATACAACACAAATTTCAAGCCATTTGAGCGAAAAAACTCATTAAAGAGATAAGATGATATACATCAAATGGTAATAAGGTTCAGACAAACAATTTTGCAACAAAATTTTTCGTGCAAAGGTTTGCAGATGTTTTTCACAGAACTTCAGATGTTTAAAAAAAATTTTGGAGGACTTTGAAGAATGAGTTGGTTTACTTGGCCCTTGTTTTATAAAAACGCTACAAGTTTGCAGGTTGTAAGAACAATTACTAATGAAGAAGAAATTCAAAACTTTCAAACATTCGCTAGTATATTTTTGAATTCTTGTCTTAATATTTTATATACTACGGATTAGAAGCTCTTGAATTATCATTGCAAGTTTACAGATTTTTTGTTACAATTTTTCAAAGGGGTCCTTGACAGAAATTTCCATATAAGCAATGATTACTGAAATAAATTTTGCTGAAAAAATGAGCATAGCCTCCAAATCTTTGGCATCTTTAGAAAAACATTGCACGGATGGTTAATGCATCTTTCCTTTTATTTTCTGACTTGAAAGGATCGTCAGGTACGTTTCTATAATCCTACATGCAGCAGTTCTGATATCTTGATTATTTTCAGATTTACAGCGTCTTCTTTGCTTGGGCCAGTTTTGAGAATGTGACGTCATCAAAATGCTAAATCGTAAACTAGAAAAGCTACAGATTTCTGCTTACTGCCATATTATAGACCTTCATAAACTATGGTTTTCTTGAAGATTGTACCGTTTTTCATATTTTTATTTAGGATCTACGACTATTTTAAATTTTTTCAAAACTTTTCACGAGTTCTTCCAATAGGAAGAAAACCGCTGTAATTCTGAAAATAATCAATATATCAGAACTACTGCATGTAGGATTATAGAAACGTACCTGAAGATCCTTTCAAGCCATAAAATAAAAGGAAAGATGCATTAACCATCCGTGCAATGTTTTTTAAAGATTTGGAGGCTATGCTGAAAAAATGTACTGTCGTTTCACTCAGTAGCTCTCAACAGATTCCGTTCCTATACACATTTTTGTAATCATTAAAAATGCTTTCTTGTAATTTCTCTTCACTTCAAATATTTAGAAATTAAATATTTTTGACCATAAAAATGTTGGATCTGAGAATTTTTGAACATTTGAAACGTCCAAAAACATTAAGATCTGAATTTTGTGCATCAAATGTACTTTTTAGCAAAACTATTTAACATTGTAAACACAAATTATTTTATTTACGTTTCAGACGATTTTGGATTCAAGCATCGCATGTGGGTATACAGTGGTCGTAGAGGAGTGCATTGTTGGGTTTGTGATGAACAAGCAAGAAAATTAACACAGGCTGCCAGATCAGCAGTTGCTGAATATTTGAATCTCATCAAAGTTTGTACCTTACTTTTATAGTTGTTTCATTAGATTGTATTTTGTCTGTTTTAAATTGAAAGCAGAATGTTTTAATGGTAGATAATTGAAGTTACATGCATACATCTTTGGAACAGACTTGAAGACAAGAGGGTGACATCACTGCTCCTAATGCTTGAAACAACGATATGACATTTTCCCTGAAAAGTTTCTTTGAAAATTTGTGTAATACTCGTAAAATCTGTTCAAGTAGTGAATGTTAGAAAGGAAGTATCTTAACAAAGAAATAGTAATAAAAATCAAATAAATTAAATGTCAGAAAAGTTGGACAATAGTTTTAAAGTTTTGTTTAATTTAATTTTAAAGTTTAAAGATCCGTAGCTAACCATGATCCTTTGCAACCCCAAAGTCGACTTTCGTATGATATGAAAGTCGTTTCTGGTCTAAATTCTGTTTGTTTTGCCTTTCATTCGGCGCACAAAGGATCATGGTTGGCAATGGGCCTTCAAGCAACTAACATCTAGTCTGTAATGTTGATGCTTTTCTTTCATTCCATGGAGTCAATTCTGTATCTTGATATCAACATTTATTGTTCATGAAACAACTTTTAATTTGTCCCCAATGTTTGGTTATAGGGCGGAGAAAATCAAATGAAGAAAGTAAATTTTGGAAGAAGTATTCATCCATCAATAAAGTAAGTTTTGTTTGCATATATGGTTAAAGAAGTGATTGTCAAGTGACCCCATTGGGTGTTGTAATTCGGTCTTCAATTGGTGATGAAATGAGATTTAGAGGCCTTTACATGAGAAATTTCAGCCTGTGCTGAGTTCAACACGTGCTGAGTTTCAACTCGGTTGACGGTGTAAGCCTTCATCGCGTTTACACGAAGGAGGGCGAGTTGAAACTCAACACAGGCTGAACTCAACTCGCCTACTCAGCCTGTGCTGAAATTTCAGCATGGGTTGAGATTAGTGAAAATATCCATGTAAACACAAATAATTTCAGCTCGGGGCGTGTTGAAATCAAAGATTAGAATGTGAACAAAGGAAATCGAATCTATTTCCGCAATCAATCAACTTTTTGAATGGGGTTCGCATTCCTGCTTCTATTGTTTGCGACCGCATTCATGTCATGTGACCTTATCTCAGCCCGTGTTGAGATATCATGTAAACGCAAAGCAAAATAAACAATGCTGTTAAAACTCAGCCCGTGTTGAACTCAGCATGGGCTGAAATTTCTCTTAGCTTGGCGGTAACTTGCCTGGCCTCAAAAAAGGAACCAATATAGAGTCATGATCAGCTGACCAGAGTTAACGTAAAATTNAATCAACTTTTTGAATGGGGTTCGCATTCCTGCTTCTATTGTTTGCGACCGCATTCATGTCATGTGACCTTATCTCAGCCCGTGTTGAGATATCATGTAAACGCAAAGCAAAATAAACAATGCTGTTAAAACTCAGCCCGTGTTGAACTCAGCATGGGCTGAAATTTCTCTTAGCTTGGCGGTAACTTGCCTGGCCTCAAAAAAGGAACCAATATAGAGTCATGATCAGCTGACCAGAGTTAACGTAAAATTAACCTGATTCTGAGTTGTAAGAAGTTGCTCCTGTAAAGAACGGTAATTATATATTAAAAAAGCAAGCAATGAAAAATTTTTATGAACTAACTAAAACCTTCTATCATGATTGTGTTCTCCAAAGTTTACCTTAATTTGACACGAGGGAAATAGGGGCCGGTTTTTGTTGAAAAGACTTTCCTTGATGTTTGATTCAAAAAGGGTCAGATGATGTACATCATGTAACTCTTCATATTAAGTTTTGAATGACTAATCAAGTATTACTCTTTGCTAACTTCAGGAGTGCACTCGAATATGTAAAAGAATTTTTCCTCAAGCGATTTCTTGAAGACCAAGGGACTTTGGACACACCTGAGCAATGGAAAAGTCTATTGATGATTGTACCTGATGAGGGTATCCTTTCATTTCTTTGTCAACTCAACAGCTAGGTTATGTGGAATGTAACAAATTACAACATTAAAAAAGCTCTAATATCGTGCTTATGAAAAATGTTCCAATTTTTCAAAAATGTTTTCGTAATTTTAAATATCTTTTCTAACTTTTTTTGGGCAATTATGTCGGTGACCAGTTCAATTTCAAATGTATCTTAATAGACCTTTTAGCTATTCTGCAAAAGATTCTGGACTAAGCGATATTTTTGTACATTTTTATGCGAAAGGATCGATTGATCGGTGTCAGAGCTTCTATCACTGTTGTGCACATTCGAAAATTAGTCAGATTTCTACAACATGTAGACTAGAAAAATATCGATCGATCCAGACTGTTTTTTGGAGTAGCCAAAAGGTCTATTCTGCAAAACATGAAAGGGATTGAAATTTTCATTTTTTATTTTTTTATATTTTTTTGTATTGCTCCCTAGCATCCGAAGGTAGTTTTAGGACACTGAGAAGCTAAGCTTATCGAAGCAGTGTCCTGGTCCTTCCTCTCGATGTGACCACACCTCGCGATTCCTTTAGCCTGGAATTACAGAGAGTTGGCGACTCTCCTCACTCTACGTAGCAGGTTCGACAGGGCTGGGACTCGAACCACCAACCCTCAGGTTGGTAGTCAAGCGCGCTACCATTGAGCCATCCCCGCTTATATTTTCAATTTTCATTTCAATGCACGATAATGCACGATACCGGGTGTCCCAAAAAGAAGTATACAGATTTGGTCAATCCTAACGATCACAATTTAGCATGAATCAATCCGAAATCATTTTTAAAACCTTACTCGATAGTTAACTTGAACATAGATACCTTGTTTGTTGACATTGGTGCTTTGAGAGTAGAGATATTAATCTTCAAAGGACAAATTTGTCCCTACCTCCAAACCAGAGCTTTGGCGTTTTGGCCTAAACAAATTCACAATTTGTTTCACTTAAAATGAATTGAGTTTAATTGGGAGCTCCCTTGATGATAAGCCCCATGTAAATTGTATTTTGTGAAACGCATTTGTTGTGCAGTTTTTAATTTTTCTCCTCCTGTTTCAAATTTGTCAAGTCTATTGTTGATTTATTCGCTGTGCTTCAAGAATTTGCTTAGGCCAAAACGCCCAAGCTCTGGTTTGGAGGTGGAGGCAAATTTTTCCTTTGAAGATTAATATCTCTACTCTCAAAGCATCAATGTCAACAAACAAGGTATCTATGTTCAAGTTAACTATCGAGTAATGTTTTAAAAATGATTTCGGATTGATTTATGCTAAATTCTGATCGTTAGGGTTGACCAAATCTGTATACTTTTTTTTGGGACACCCGGTAGTTATAATAAAGACTAGGTTTTTAGGTTTTAGCGTATTTACATGAAAATATTAGTAAAACCAAGAAGTCATTACGTAGTACAGCTCTTTTTTGTATGTTACCTTTTTCATCAGCCTATTTCTTGTTTTGAGTCAAATGTCAAATTTCTTGACAAGTTGGAAAGGTATTCGGGATAAAATGAACAAACTTTGGCTAGATCATTCATCAGATGTTACTGGTAGACAGAAATGGAAAGAATTATGCAAGGAGATTAATAACTCTAGGGTGAGTTGAGTTTTCTTTTTGAGAAACCAATATCCAGATTTGTTGATGCTTTATGGATGGTATAGCAGTGAGGTTTTGAAAGCTTGAGTTAATTGCTACGAGGCGTGTGCGGATGAGCGTTATAGTTTAGTGGAATCGAGCTCGGCAAGGCGTTTGTTTGCTTGTGTTAATTCAATGCAACGAAGGTAAGTTGTTGAATTACCAAGCAATATGATTTAATATTTCCTCTTGATTAGCCACTGTTGTTTTTAACACAAATACCTTTTAATAGTTAAGGAAAAGTGCATTGTTTTGATACAAATATTGATATCTCTTGTTTTGTTCAAAATGTAAACAAATTACTCAATAACAAGCATCGTATTTAACATTTAAAGTTTCTTTGTGCTTCTCAAACAGAGTGGCTCCCTCCTAATTGTTGTGACTTTTTGGAATATTGTACTTTTTCTTTCAGGCATTTCAAGGCAAGAACTTGGCTGAAGAAATTATGTGTCAATATGTTTATCCAAGACTTGATATCAATGTCAGTAAGGGCTTAAATCATTTGCTCAAAAGTCCATTTTGTGTTCATCCCAAAACAGGTAAGTTTGGTAACAAATCATTTTCTGATAAACAAGTTTTTATTGAAGCAGTTTTATTGCTCATTGATGACCAAGAAAAGTGCACTTTGACAATTTGTCGAATAGAATATTCGGTTGACAGAAGTGGTACAGCGTTTGGTAGCTTCACGACCACACCCTAAACTCACGACCACACCCTAAACTCACGACCACACCCTAAACTGCCATTGTTTTGCTAATTTTTTGACAACACATATTTGAAAAAAAAAAGATTTAATGATATCAGGCAGATTTAAAAACCGGTCAGAAGTCGTCAAAACCAAGGCATCAGTTTTTTATCATTTACAAAAATACGTCTTAGTGCATGTTAACATGTTAATGATCGAAAGATGCGACATTAATTCATGTTCCGCATTATCTTGAAATTTGCCAATCGGGATAACAAACGTTGACATTTTGTTTATCAGAATTGTGTGATTTTGGCACCATCTAAGTTTGGAGCTGAAATTAAATCAAGTCCAGAATAGAAATCTTTCCGTCGAAACAGCACTGGATTGTTTGCTTTTACAATAAATCCCCGCATATAAGAACCTACTTTTTTGAGAGCCAGGCTGAATTAGGTTCTTATTTCAAGGGTACTGAGATCAATTTCAGGGTATAGAGGTTCTTATTCGAAGGGTCCCTTGTGTAAACCATTTAGGAGTTATTATCAAGAGATTTTCAACCATATTATTTGTTTTGGCAATGTTATGTTATTAAGGACCTAATAACTAATGGTAAGCTTACAAATAGCAGGGGAGGAGGTTTTGATTCTAGAAGCCAACTGGGACAAAAATATACTTAACGAGGATGATAAAAAAATCAAATTTATTACTCTTGTGATAAGAACATATTTTTTCTTCAAATTGAAACAGGTTCTTAATTACGAGGTGCATAATTTAGGAAAAACAGCCTATATTTTCTTAGTGTTGTAGGTTCTTATATGCGGGGATTTACTGTATATAGACAGATTCCAAAATACCCATCTTTTATTTTAGTGATTTCTTTTCAGATTTAATTTTTGTTTGATGACAATTTTAAATTTGCGAAATTTTGCGTTTTTGTAATGCAGCTAGTTCAGTGCATAACACACATCAGGTTTATTAAAATATTGAAATTTTCATGACAATTATTTGCGATTAAAATACATATTTAAGAATTTAGTAACTTCTGTTTTTCTTGCAAATAGCCATCGATTCCTCAATTCAATTTCGTATATTTTTATCACAGGCAGAGTCTGCATTCCAATAGACCTACAAAAACTCGACGAATTCGACCCATTCACTGTTCCAACTATCAGGTATTTTCTACATTCTACTTGAAGCATCGAAAGTAGAATTATCTGCTATATTTTTTGCGTAAGATTTATATTTTGGCTATTGTCGTTCTCATGTAAGGCTTTTTCTCAGCATGCCAGTATATAAATTGAAGGTATACCCAGGCAGTTTTTGTTTACTGTAATGGCGCCTGGCATTTGTTAAGATATCAACTGATCTTCTGGCGATATCAGGGCCAGGGGAAAACAAAAATGCTACGGTACTGCGAAACAATGACAAATTTAAAGTCTCACTGTAGGCGAGTAAACAGAAGGGGACCATTATGGGAATAAGGTCAATTTGACCTTTTAATGCTATACCTGCCACTATAATTAGGGGTGTTTTACATGTATTTGTTGAAATTGTATTGTGTCTGTTTTTATCTGTTAATCATTGTACTTTTTTGTGGCAAATTGATACATGCATAGATGGAAGAATGATTTTGGAAGCGAAGAGTACAGCTTTGCTGGAGAGGCAATTTTACTTCCCAAAAATTATTTCATTTGTTTCTTATATCAATTTGATAGACGATTAAATTTTATCTTTCGCTTTGCAGCACTCTCTGTGATGAAATTGATGCATATGACAAGAAAAATAAAAGCCAGTCAACGAGCGATGAAATGGAAGTTGATCAAACGCAAACACAGAAAGATGATATCCCAGGTTTGTTGGCTCGATTGCATTAATCAAGAACAGAAACCTGTCTCAATCTAAAAGATTAATCTTGTTACACAGAAAAGCAACTTTTTCCCTGATAAAATATGGATACCTATTTATCTTTTGAAGTAATTTGCATCCAATTTACGGATACTTGAACTTCCAAAGTTGGCACCAGAGGCAGAAATTGTGGGGTTTGGGGGGCAACTTCCCTGCCCCCAATTCTTGCGAAATGAATCGGAAACATTAGCAAAAAGAATGGGTTTTCGTAAATTTTAGGCTTGAGTCGGAAAATTTTGCTATTTTCTCTACGTTTGCCTCCCCCCCGCCCCCACTTGTAAAGTGAATTTCCGCCACTGATAGGAACAGTGTTGAGGTGCAGATAGCACAGAAACAAATTAGGGGAAAATAGGTATCTATCGATGCAATATGCAATCTAAGCTCTCAGCAATGGTTGCAGCAATAAGATTCAACAATATCAAATTGTTTTGTGTGCCTTGGAAGGGGGAGTAGTTATTTAGTTATTCAATATCAAANAAAATAGGTATCTATCGATGCAATCTAAGCTCTCAGCAATGGCTGCAGCAATGCGATTCAACAATATCAAATTGTTTTGTGCACCGTGCGTCTGTCATTGTAAATCGATTTGATCTTTAGAGTCTGTTCCTTGGAAGGGGGAGTAGTTATTTAGCATCAGGCAGTTGAGATGCTGGATGCCTTCTTTTGGACCAACACAGCAAAGCACTTCGATTACGAGTAGTTCTTTTGGATGTGTAGCGATTTCCGGTGCTCTTGATTAGCGAATCTACAACAGAACAATTCGATGATGCTGCATCGCAACACAAACAATTCTTTTTGAAGAACGAAGCCAAGTTACAACGAAGAAAATTTGTGTTGGTCCAAAAGAAGGCACTCCCTGATTCTCAATATTTTCCTGAAAAATGAAAAATGAGTCAGAAAAATGTATCCACTGTTTGAAAAATGGTACAGGAA
Source organism: Aurelia aurita (assembly GCA_004194415.1). NCBI lineage: Eukaryota > Metazoa > Cnidaria > Scyphozoa > Semaeostomeae > Ulmaridae > Aurelia > Aurelia aurita. The sequence goes on from REGM01000007.1 coordinate 3,021,560, forward strand.
AAGCAATGCAACCAATTTGTAAGATTTTTAATCAATCATCTTACTGAGGTTTCAACTTAATTTTAAATTTTTCTTATAATTCTGGGTGCAATATTTCCTTCTGAAATCAGGATTTTGCCAAAAGTCTATTTCTCAATTTGCCAGAAAAAACTGCCAAAATTGGGCTGTTCACTATCACATAAATTTGGATTTTTTTATGCTCAGCGTTGATGAGAGAGCAGAATTACTATTCAACAGTTTCCGTATGCTTAAAAAGTACATTACTTCGCCATTTTAATTGTTGAAATGTGAATTAAATTGAGCCACTCACTCATAGTTTAGCCAAAGCCCATGGAAGCGAGTTTTCGGGAATTCTCCATTTGAGATTAGGACTAGGCATTGTAAATTATGAATATATTCTTGAAATTAAGTCATACCCTCAGCCAGACAACTGAGTTATATTTTTTCTAATCAATTTTGTTGTTTCTTTGTACGATTTTTCAAACTGGATGCATTTTCTGACTCACCAGGTTGTCTTACCACCAGCGCCATATTTGATAACTCCGTCTTTATCTTAGCTTCAGAATCTGCAGAAACCTTGTTAATCCCGTTCCTGCATTTTTTTAGCCCTGCTGGAAATAATGAATTGCATTAAATACTACTTGCTTCAACAAATGACCTTAGCCATCGCCAAGTTGTCAAGCACGATCCGAAAGATAACTAACGGAGAAAAGATTGATGTTAACCCCTTTAACTGATGTTATCTTTCTCCTTGTCAGCTTACGAGAAAACGTCACTAAAGGAGAGCATAAAATTGTTCCAGAAATTTATCGCAAGAATGGAAAAAGATCGTTACATTGAATCACAAAAACAGAAATCCCAATCTGGAGGTATGAATGTTTTTATCTTTGCAGTTCTAAATCAAATGATTTTGCATAATTGAAGAATTCTGTGAAAGTTAAGCCTAAGTCAAACAATGGCAACATTGCACTGAACATCACCCAACATTTGCTGCCCGTTGTTCAGTGCGTAGGTGGTCAAACGGTGCCAAAAAGATCCATCATCGCAAATTTTCATTGAATAACGTCAAACAAATGTTGGGTCACTCAGCGAGGTGGGTTGTAAACTGGTGCCCACTTAACATCAATGTTGGGCGGTGTTCAGTGAAATGTTGGCACCGTTTGACCGGGGCTTTCAGCAATATACTGTGTATTTTTTATACGGAAACTACGGGCTGAGTAAAAAATAAATTCCCCGTTTCTCAAACTTTAGGCTCGTGAAACTTCCACCATTGAAGTGTATTAGATAGACTAGAATCGCTGTAAAAAAAATTGTTCATTAAGATCAGTCCTGCCACTTTGAAATTGCAGGTAAATTTGCTTGAAATCTGTTGGTTAAAATGCTGTAAAAGGACCACAAATGTCGTCCTAATTTTACAATTTGATAATCTTAGGGATTAAAGAATACAAAGAAGCCCATAAATCCTCACTAAAATATACAGAAATAAAATTCATTTCTTGAGTTTAATATTCTACTTTTCTAGGAAAGTCAAGTTCATTACAGTGGTGAAAACAGGACAACGAAGGTTGAAAGATCTCTACACTTCACCTTGAATGGCATTCCTTGTTTGTACATATCTGAGATGCATTCTGAAGAAAAAACTTGTTTACTAAATGTCAGGTCAGCTGAAGAACACGAGTTTCGACTTGCCAACTTTAGTGAAAGTGAGCCCAAGGAAGTAGCCAAGTTTGCAAATATGAAAAAGTAATCTATAAAGCATTCAATTTGCATAAGATCATGTCATAAAGTAGCAAAGAATATTGATACAGACGGTATGACGTCACAGCAGCGTTGAAAACACGACGCCATCTTGTTTTGGGGTAAATGTTCAGCAAATTTCAATAGGAATCTATAGGGAATTTGCAAAAAGTTGCATAAAAGTTGCATTCAATTTGCATAGGATCATAAAGTAGCAAAGAACATTTTCGGAGTTATTCTTCAACCCAACGCAATAGACCATTTTGACATTTAGAAAAAGGGTCTGGGGAGAGCAATATTTTTCTGGTAAATGGCTGCCACGAAGCTATTTCTATTTCTTTGTGTCTGCCATTTACCAGAAAAATATTGCTCTCCCCAGACCCTTTTCTAAATGTCAAAATGGTCTATGAACTTAATTTTGCAATATTATTGATGCCGTTTGAAGTTTCTTTCAAGATTTTACGTCCTTGAGATGTAAGAGCCTAATGTAAAATTATTAATTTAAGCAACAGTTTGTTCTTTATTACTGCTAATTTTGACATTCAAGATTCACGAAAACTGATGATTATTTTTCTATGTGTCCTTTTCTACCCAAGGGAACTATTATTGCAACAGGAATACTTCGGAATATAATTAATATATGATAATATTTAATATCTGATATATTGATATTTCGCAAAATATATAAAATGTAATTTCCAAATACTATACTTCAATCTGAGAAGTAATGGGTCAGCTAATTTTGCTCTTCTACCAAAGTCAAATAAACAGAACAAGCAATCTATCGTGATTTCAATTTAAACTTGCCTGTTTATGAAATTGAAAGATCTCTTCTGTAAATCTGCAGCAATCTGCGTTTTGATTAAATTTTTCGCTATGTTTTTCGGCTAGCAGACGGACAGCTCATACTTGTTTTGTTTGATGTTGGAGGGCAACCTCGTTCCCATTGGAGGGCAAAAATATCAATGGAATAGAAGACATCGGATAAAGGCTATTTTTCAGAGTAGATGGATTTTGCGAAGTTGGAACATGTAGTGCACAAACAGCTAAGTTGATGTTTTTTGAGATTTCAATTGTTACCTTCAAAAGAAGAAGGCTTCTCTTAGAAGGGTACAGATCGAGCACAGAAGGACACAAATATCCGGAATACTTCTGATAATCTGCTGCAGGGGCTGTGCCAGCCACGACAAGGTGGGATGGACTAGGTATTGTCTTGAATAAATTGGGGTAGACGATCGATAGGTATACCCAGCCATTTTTACCGCACTTTTTCTTGAGAAGGAACAAGTGAGAATAATGGGGTGAAAATGTGCATCTCAACCCACCCCTGGCATCTCTACTGATAATGATATGCTGGGACCTTCTGACTCGCAAGGCAAGGGAAAACGAAACAGACGAGGAAAGTCAAGGCAACATTTGGAAGAAAGGCAAATCAACTCAATGAAAAAACAAGGAAAGGGAAGCATGCAAATGCCATGATTGCTTCCTTTCCTGCAACTTCGTCTTACTTTTATGAAAAGGCTTAGAGAAGGCAAAACATGTAATCCAGGGTCCGTGGTCCCACGGAACATTTTTCCGGAAGCAACTGGCAGAACATCGAGGCTCGAAATGCGGAGGAGGTAAAATCTGGTTGTTGTTGTTACAGTAGAACAGTAGCATTCCTTCACAACAAAAAACAAGATGTCTGCGAAATGAAGATGAAGTGAATCGAAGTTGGAGCAATTGATCTGACTGAGGTTTGTATCTATGATCATGCTGTCTTTTTCTCATCTGATGATCGAGTTACATATCAGCTACCTCTCTAATGCGGTTCATCAAGTTTTTGTGTTGTAGGGAAGTGTTTTCTCACTCCTTCCTTTTATGTATGTAAAGAATGAATCGGCCTAAAAAAAACAATTACAAGAAATATATCTATCTTTGGCATCATGTTCAGCATAATATAGATAATACCACGACTTAGTAGGTATGATTACAGCAAAACAGGGAACCACATATTGAAAAAGTTTTGTCGAGATCATTGAACTCAACTGTACTATAGTTGCGATGTTAGGGTTGGAAGCTGGGCCCTTGTGCAGATACGCACACCTCTATAGGGCTTTGGTAGGGTTTTTAGTTAGGATCAGTAGGGTTTTTAGTTAGGATCAGTACAGGCACAGGTGTGCGTAAATGCACAAGCGCCGGAAGCTGTTTAGGAGGTTAGGAGTTTAGTTAGAGTTGGGGCAAACTTTGTCAATACAAAATCACGTACAGAAGATCGTCAGTGCCCATTGCAAAGTCTACCTCCAGTCTGGTGTTTAAATGTGTTATATAGGCTATTAGCCTACATTTTTACACCAAATTATTATTTTTCTTATATTATTCTTAAAATCTGTTGTGGTTTTTGCTTCTGAAACCAATAAAGTAATTCTATTTGTAAATTCATAGCTTTTTTTGACCTCTCTTACCTTGCTTACAATATCCTGGACCATCAAATTTAATCTACTTTCTTGAGAAGCTTTGGAATGCACTTAAATGCATAGTGCCAGGAACGTTCCAAAATTTTAAACATCTTTTTGTTTTGAATATTAGAAATTTGGGTAATACACCAATGTATCAAATCTTGAAATCCCTGACCCTAAACCGAACGCTAACCCTGAACCTAACCCTAACCCTTCCCCTAACGCCAAAACTAGCCCTAACCCTAATTTATTTCAATGTTAACCCTAATTCTAACCCTAATCTATTTCAAGGTTTTGATACATTGGCGTACTTCCGGAATTTGTGTGTTTATGTTTGGCCAGTCTGCAGAGTGTGGCAACTGCACGCACAAGATTTTTTACTAAATTTGTGTGTGCACACCGATTTTGAACGAGATCTTTTGTTCTCTACTTTAAAAACAAAGGAACCAGAGGCCCTGCACACCGACACGCCAATGCTTCGTTGGTCTGCACACGCGAGATCTCGTTGAGAACTGCCATACTCTGCAGACTGGATGTTTGGATCGTGTTTGATTTTCACACTTAAACACAAAGAGAAAAGATCTACATCAAACCTCAGACAACCATTACTGTAAGTCCAAACTTTGATTTCATGATCAAAGCGCAATGATTGCAACTTCTTTATGTCGCCATGATTATGATGTTTTTATGGTGCGTTAGTCATAATTTCAACACAAATACAGTAGGAATGTAAAAACATGTTCCTTTACTAAACTTTGCACGCAAACAAGATTTTAAATTGAAAAATAAAAAATCTAAAACATAAAGCAATTCAGTTTTGGTGCTTCTGTTGTCTTGAGAAGGTGGATTGCTTTACGGTGTTACTAAACTATGGAATCACCCAAAACGATCCAAAATGACCCAAAACGACCCAAAACGATCCAAAACGATCCAAAACGACCCAAAATGACCCAAAATGACCCAAAGGTAAATCGCGTTTTGCATTTCTCAGTTCTGTCGTAGTCTCGTTTTGATGATTGTTAACTGTAATAGGCCTAATAATAGGCCTATGCAATCAGGGTTGCTAACTTGGTTTTATAAAGCCAAATTTTGAGAATTTGGCTATTTTCTCTTATCCTTGGCTTGAAAGATTAAGCTTGGCTTAATTTTTGGCTTTTTCGTGATTTTGGTAAATTTTTGTTGAAATCAGATCAAATTCAACTGGATTTCTAACCTGCTTGGTGTTCAAAGATTCGAAAGCTGTGAAGGATCACAATCTAGGACATTTACCTAAAAGGGCGCAAAGCGATCTTGGGTCATTTTGGGTCGTTTTGGGTGGTTTTGGGTCATTTTGGATCGTTTTGGGTGATTCCATAGTTTAGTAACACCGATTGCTTTACACTACACTAATCAGCCATGCCAAAGAGTTTGTTGTTATAGGCAGGTAAGATCTCACCACTAAAATGAATTAAAGATGATGCTGGATAATAAAGTGCTTAATTGATAAAATATATATGTGGGCAATTATTTTGTAAAAGAAACTTACAATACAAACAACAAATGCATTTTTTGGAGAGCACACCCACACAAGTAATCAACTTTGTTTTCAGACCCATCATCATTTAATTAATCAGATGCCCAGAGGGCAATTTTCCTTGGTATGCACTGCAGCTGCTACTGATGAATAGCTGTGAACACAATACTTATTGTTAGCTGCAAGAAAATGCACTGGGTCAGAGTTTAAAACTGTCAAACCAGGAATAAAAAAGGTTTGAATATAATGAAGATTTGAAGTTATTAGTATGAGACAAAGATATCTTTGTTGTCTTTGTTTTAAATCATTGAACTGACTTAATTTGATATCATTTATCATTCATCGTTAGTTGCAAAGACACCTTATGGCTGTCATAATGCAATAATAAGAACTGGGTAAATAAGATACTGTCTATATCAATGAAAAAATTAATATTAGAACTTCCAAGGGTTGTGTAACATTTCTTTATTTATTTGTAGCGATGCCAAGGACAACCTTAAACAGAGTGGAGGTAACATTTCCTGTTTTGACTTATTACTTATGTGTTTACAGTAGGTGAAGGTGAAGTTGCGGTTTTTAGCTCCAAACGCTGGGATTGCAGAAGTAGCTAATTGCTATTTGAGTCTGCAACCCCTTGTCATACACCCAAGAGGTGCTGGTGGAGTTTGAATCCTGTCGCCCAACTGGCTGCAAAAGTCAATGGATTACAACACAGCGCGACAACACAGTAAAATAGGGTTTGCATCAAAGAATTACTAGACAAGGTTCTCTGTCAACATTCTGTGCTGTTTTTTACTCCTTAGACTTTGAGGGAGTATTTATATTATTTGTTTTTGCGGCATTTTAGTAATCAATTCACGGCTAATTTTTTTTTTGTACGGTACAGGCATTGCGCACTTTAAGGTTACTGCCCACCCTCACGGCAGTAATTTCAGTTTTCTCCTCTGAGGGACCGTACTGTGCGTGGATGATAGCGAACCCATACATCATTCGATGCGTAATTTAATTAGGAATACCCCCATGTGGAAATCCAGTTGAAAAAAGCGTCAATATATCATTTATCAAAGTTATCATGATTTTAAAATACCCTTCCGTCAAAGGCTATTTAGGACCCCCAGCAAGACCGTAGAATCACGAAAATAACTTAAGCCGATAGATCGTTTCCTTGTTTGCCAAAGTGTGTCTGAGAATTTTGATATAATATCCAATTCGTAAGCTATAGCTTTCGCAATAATTGGATTAAGTTTCTTAGCCCTCCCGGCAGCTTTGCTCAGTCTAAAATCCAGACCAGTTGATCGTCAAAAAAACGCAGACACACTTTGGTCGCTACATGCATTATCTCCCACTGTGCCAAATTTCTCATCATTTGATTGGTGCTGCGGGTCCTAAATAGAAACTTAGTACCTACTACTAAAAGGACTTTTCAGTTCCGAGAAAGCTGGCTTTTAGTGATTCCTCTTTGAAACATGACTTCACTGTAGATCAGACCACAAAATAAACCGGGTCAAGGTCATTAGCAACATGAAGCGTGTGACTAAGTACTAATGTCAATAAATCGAAACAAGTTTGCATCCCACAGGTAGATTAACACTCAATCATTTCATCTTGAAGGTCAAGTGATTATCATTAATCCCTTCCTATTTAGGAATAAATCTCTACTGTAACTTTTAGTTTCTTATCTTTAACTAAGAATTATCATTACTTCCAGTGCTTAGATATTGACTGGGAGGGTTTCAAATTGTAGCTTCGACCCTGCATTATTGATAAAAGGAAAAAACTGAAAATGATACTTTTGGTCATATTAACCAGGGCAGTAACCTTAACATGGTCCTCCTGCCTAGGAATTCTCAAGAATTCTTAAGAATATTTTTAGTTTCTTAAGAATTCTTGTTTAAGAAAATTTACAGTCTTTGATATGGCTCAAGAATTCTTATCAGAATGTGAAGAATGTTTGAAACTTCTTAAGTATTCTTGAGAATTCTTGCCATGTTAATGCGCGCAAGGCCTGTACTGTAGGAGTATAATTTATTGGTTGCAACAATTTTGGAGAGATTACACCAAGAAAATAAATCTTGATTAAAATTGATGTATATACTGCTGAATGAAAATTGTTGTTTGTGTACTTAGCTTGGTGAGATATTCGACAGTGTTTGATATGCCCAAGTGAGCAGAATTGCAAATTTTACTAGAGCATGATAACAACAAAGCCAAATTTATAATCCACATTTTATTTACAGGAAGAGAAAGGAGAGGAGTCAAAGTCAATCAGCACAGAAGATGGAGGTAATATCTCTTGTGTATAAATCATTAAAAATCTTTTGAAACATTAGGAAGTATGAAACAACTACCGTACAGTACATTAAAACTGTTTGGTTTGGAAGGCAAAATTTGAAATGAAAAATTTTCGAGAAATGTTGTTCATATTTTAAATCAAAACTTTTCAAATTTTAAATGAAAGATTCTGATCATACACAAATGAATCTACTGATCCCAGGAGATGTAAAGAGTGGAAAGGTTCCCCCTAGAGCTTAGCTGCAGTACTGCTTAGGAATGACCAAGGGAATGTGTAGTACATAAGGTTGACACAAGGCTAGGAATGTCACAGTTCGATAGTGATTTTGTCTTTCGGACCCCGCCCCCTCCCACTCATATCAACCCACATCTTGAAAGTAGAAGGATGTAGAGACTTTAGAATGGTACTCGACACTGCGTTCGTCATGTTTTCACTAGACCGAGCCTACTATACCTTGAGTTTATATCTTGTGTTAGACTGCTGGTTTTTTGTAATGTAATTAGAATATAGTGTTGATCTGTATATAAATAATTTTATTTTCGTTTGAGTGTAACGAATTAGAAAATAACATGTATCCTTTGATTGAGAACATTAGATTGTGTATAAACCTTGACTTCATTTTTGTATTTATAGCCAATTTGTCTCCACTTCATGTGGCTGCAATTATGGGAAACAAGTCAAAGATGGCAGCTTTGCTGAAAGAACGTTAGTATACTGTAGTTTTTTTAATAATCTACCATGTGACCCAGAAAAACTCCACTAACTGGATCTCACCTAGCCTCCTGAAATACAAATTTCATGCTTTGTATCACCGTTTAGTCAAGGGCTTGGCTATCTTTTGAGATCTTATGTATGATCTTTTTAAGCTTCACTACCCTCTGAAAAAAACTGGATTGGTTTAAACAAACAAAACAAATTAAAATTCTGAAGTTTTTTTAATAACTGGTTATGATATATGAGTCCTTGGACTAAGTTCCTGATTAATCTGGAAGATATTGATTTGATTAACACGTGGAAGTTAAAGCAGTAAAATTGTAATATATATTTCTTGATAGCTTGTCTCAAAATAATTTGTCTTTAGAGCAATCTCCTCAGATGCCTCTCTATTCTTCTCGTTATAGACAAAGATGACATAGACAAAGGAGACAAAATTGGAAGAACTCCGCTGGTAAGTTGATAAGCTCTTTGTCAATTCAAAACCAAAAATTGTTTTTGTACCAAATTACTTGCATATCACAGTTTGATGTATTCAAATGCCATTTTTAGTCGAATTTTTACCTTCTAAACAGCTTTAAAAAACAATTTCTTTGCCATTGGAGATAAATAATGAATGAATTTTTTTTAGTTAAAGGTCCTATTGTCTATTGTCCTATGGTCCTATTGTCCTATTGTCTTAGTTTGTAAAATTAATCCTGGTAATTTGGAAACAAATTGACCTTATCAACCGACTCTTAAAATCTATGAATAATTAGAAATGAGATGAAATATCAAAACAATTTAAGCGGTACCCAGTGAGTCAGAAACATTTTTAGACATTCAGTTATCAGATTCCCATGAACTGATAATGACTGTGTAGCCAACGTATCAACTTAGATAAGATTAGCTCAATTTAGTTGATTGGATTTAGGACAAATTGTTGCTTGTTAACACCTATTGAGAGAGCTCCTCCTTTAAGAAATTCCCTGTGCACAAATTCCCCTACAGTTTAATGTTGTTAAATTTATTTCATTGTATTCCATTATTGTAATATTGTGTAATGTAGTTAGTTGTAATGTAGTTATTTTAGTGGCATTTGTATATAGACAATTTTAAAATTGAATGAACTGACCTAGTGGAAACAAAGCTGTTTAAGTGGGAATGGCTTAGTGGCGAAATTCCAGGTTGTATATAATTATTACAATTCGGGAAGGAATGGCTCAGTGGTAGCACACTGGACGACCAATCTGAAGGTTAATTGTTCGAGTCGCCACCCTGCCAAACCTGCTAGGTAGAGTGAGGAGAGTCGCCAACTCTCTGTAATTCCAGGCTAAAACGAATCGCGAGGTGTGGTCACATCGAGAGGAATGACCAGGACACTGCTTCGATAAGCTTAGCTTCTCAGTGTACTGACACTACCTTCGAATGCTATGTAGCAATGAAGAAAGAAAAAAGATTCTTTCTTACCAACTCAGTGGTCTCCTTTGCTGCCTTTATTTATTTGCTGGTTTATTTTTATTTTAGATATACAGTATTCTTGGAGATCGCTATGAATGTGCAGAGGCACTTATAAAGGCTGGTGCAGATGTAAGTGCCATTTTATTTATTCCATGTTTGCCCTTCCTGGGCAATAGCATACCGAGTGAGTAAAAGAAAGATTAAAACATTTGCAAGTCTGTAGTTTGCTAGCTACTCATCAGATTCCTTAAAACTGATTATCATTTTGTGGCTAACATGTGCACTCAGATAATAAAATTTAGTTGGTTAAAATCGGTCATATTTTTCTCTATCTACAAGGGATTTTATGAAAAGTGTTTAATTTCAGAATCGTTCAAAACAGGTCTAAACTTCTGGATCAAATTTTCCAACATTTAGCTCCATCCACAGCGATGAAAATTAAACTCAATTGGGTTATCTTGTTGCCTAGGCAATCAGTTGTGTAGAGCAGTGCCAGCCCTACCATTCTTTTCACATGGCCATTTTTCAGATAGTTTTCAATATCATCATACTGAACTGTTAGCAAATTTGATCAAGGATTTTAGGCCTGTTTTGAAGGATCCTGAGATTGAACAATTTATGAAATCGCTCATAGCTAGGGAACTATACGACCGATTTAAACCAACTAAATTTTGTTATCTAAGTTGACATGTTACCTACATAATGATAACCAGTTTTATTAATCTGATGAATAGGTAGCAAACTACAGACTTTGAAACATTTTGACTTTATTTACCCACCCGGTATATGATAAGGATCTGGATTGGTAGATATATTTTGTTGGCAAATTTGAAATAAACGTAGAATGCGTACAATTTGTTACTGCTCGCTTAAACTTTAGATGAAGACTTTTGGCAAACTAAATTTTCAAAGATTTTGTATATTTTTTGGTTTAAATTGTTTGTGTTAAATAAGACAAGCATACAGTAGCAAGGGTCAGACTTTAGATATTAGGATCGCTACGCCAAGATCGGCTGAAGAACATCAAGGACAATTGTCTAAGCCAGTATAGGAATCAAATCTTTAAAAAGCATTGCACGATTGGTTGATGCATCTTTCGTTTGATCTAAATGGCTTGAAAGGAACTTCAGGTACTTCGTTATAAGTCTTCATTGGCAATCTTTGATATCTTTATTATTTTCAGAATTATTGCGATTTTCTTTATATTGAAAGAATTGACGACAAACTTTGAAAAGAATTTAAATCGTTATAAACCCTAAATTAATAGAGGAAAAACGGTGCAATCTTCAAGAAAACCATAGTTTACGAAGGTCTATAATACGGCGGTAAGCAGAAATCCATGGCTTTTCTGGTTCACGATTTAGTCATTTGAAGACGTCACAACCGGAAAACAGGTTGAAATATAGAAGACGCTGTAATTCTGAAAATCATCAAGATATCAATTTAAAGATATCAAAGATTGCCAGTGAGCACTTGTAACGAAGTACCCGAAGTTCCTTTCAAGCCATTAGATCAAACCATAGATGCATCAACCAATCGTGCAATGTTTTGGAAAGATTTGATTCCTGAGCTGTCTAATCCCTTACAGCTAGCAAGAGGACAATATACATTGGAAAACACCTCTTAATGGTCAAAGCTAGTAACAATGGAATCACAGTTTTGCAGTTCTTCAACAGAACACACCTTGAGGAAACGTTTGCTTTGATAGTCTGTGATTTTTTCATCAGCAAGGAAGAATCAGTAATGTATTGACATGATTTAAGATATCAATTCGTCGTCTTTTTAGATAAATCAGACCGACGTTGACGAGAGAACTGCTTTGCATTGGGCTGCCTATCAGGTATGATGCATACAGTTGCTGTGATGTTATGTTGCAGCTGCACACATTTCAAGTTAAGGCTGCTGATTCCTCATTGAAAGGATGAAACGCGTTCCGTACTTATAATGCCTTTTTTTGCCTTCCAACCTCAAACGTTTTTTCCCAATTCAAGTTAGTTACATTAAAACATGGAGAGACAACAGACATGATAAGTGTATAGTGATGTGTTATAAGATTTAATAGTTGTGTGTAGGTGTAAAGGCTTTCATTGACCGATTCATGCTTTAAATTAGATATTTGTACAAAACATCCATGCTAAATTTTGTCAATTTATGACAACTTGTATTTTTTTATTAGAATGGTGTGGTATGACCCTGCTAGCTAGGAATTGCACCTGGTCATNCAAGCCTACTATACCTTGAGTTTATATCTTGTGTTAGACTGCTAGTTTTTGTAATGTAATTAGAATATAGTGTTGATCAGTATATAAATAAAGTTATTTTCGTTTGAGTGTAATGAATTAGAAAATAACATGTATCCTTTGATTGAGAACATTAGATTGTGTATAAACCTTGACTTCATTTTTGTATTTATAGCCAATTTGTCTCCACTTCATGTGGCTGCAATTATGGGAAACAAGTCAAAGATGGCAGCTTTGCTGAAAGAACGTTAGTATACTGTAGTTTTTTTAATAATCTACCATGTGACCTAGAAAAACTCCACTAACTGGATCTCACCTAGCCTCCTGAAATAAAAATTTCATGCTTTGTATCACCGTTTAGTCAAGGGCTTGGCTTTCTTTTGAGATCTTATGTATGATCTTTTTAAGCTTCACTACCCTCTGAAAAAAACTGGATTGGTTTAAACAAATCAAAATTCTGAAGTTTTTTTAATAACTGGTTATGATATACGAGTCCTTGGACTAAATTCCTGATTAATCTGGAAGATATTGAATTGATTAACACCTGGAAGTTAAAGCAGTAAAATTGTAATATTTCTTGATGGCTTGTCTCAAAATAATTTGTGTTTAGAGCAATCTCCTCAGATGCCTCTCTATTCTTCTCTTTATAGACAAAGATGACATAGACAAAGGAGACAAAATTGGAAGAACTCCGCTGGTAAGTTGATAAGCTCTTTGTCAATTCAAAACCAAAAATTGTTTTTGTACCAAATTACTTGCATATCACAGTTTGATGTATTCAAATGCCATTTTTTAAAGTCCAATTTTTACCTTCTAAACAGCTTTAAAAAACAATTTCTTTGCTATTGGAGTTAAATAATGAATGAATTTTTTTTAGTTAAAGGTCCTATTGTCTTAGTTTGTAGAATTAATCCTGGTAATTTGGAAACAAATTGACCTTATCAACCGACTCTTAAAATCTATGAATAATTAGAAATGAGATGAAATATCAAAACAATTTAAGCGGTACCCAGTGAGTCAGAAACAGTTTTAGACATTCAGTTATCAGATTCCCATGAACTAATAATGGCTGTGTAGCCAACGTATCAACTTAGATAAGAAATTTTAGTTTGTGAAAGTCGGTCATATTGTTCTCAAATTACGAGCGAATTCATAAAAATGCTTTTCTTCTCAAAATCACTCAATATCAACACTCAAAATCTTTCATCAATAAAAAATTGTCACTTTCGGTCACCTTTAAGATTAACTCAATTTAGTTGATTGGATTTAGGACAAATTGTTGCTTGTTAACACCTATTGATACAGACGGCATGACGTCACAGCAGCGTTAAAAACACGACACCATCTTGTTTTGGGGTAAATCTTCAGAAAATTTCTATAGGAATCTATAGGAAATTTGGAAAAAGTTGCATAAAATAGCTCTTATATTCTCCCTTGCGATAGTGAATAAGGAAAGGATATGTAGCAATCGTCAGTAGGACCTAAATCAATGAAATAATTGCACGAATAAGCTATTCTTGAAAGCAAACTATAAATTAAGTCCAAGAAAGCTGCGAGAAACTTGCCTTTGCGACGATAATTTTGTAAACAGCGGCACAATCTTCCTCAGTTGTGAGTTGCTCGTGGTTTCTTTGAAGTCAACCTTCCTTTTAGACATTCGTCTATCTATCTGCTAAAGTTTTTGAATAATTTGAGCAGCTTCCAAACTTTTTGAATTAATTTATTGCGATAAATAAACGAGACAGTCTCGAGATCCCAGTGCGACGCTATACTTTGTAATTTTCGAGCGCGAATTGATCAAGTCACGTGACATGTCGTCTGTATCAATTGAGAGAGCTCCTCCTTTAAGAAATTCCCTGTACACAAATTCCCCTAAATGTTTAATGTTGTTAAATTTATTCCATTGTATTGTATTATTGTAATATTCTGTAATGTAGTTAGTTGTAATGTAGTTATTTTAGTGGCATTTGTATATAGAGAATTTTAAAATTGAATGAACTGACCTAGTGGAAGCAAAGCTGTTTAAGTGGGAATGGCTTAGTGGCGAAATTCCAGGTTGTATATAATTATTACAATTCGGGAAGGAATGGCTCAGTGGTAGCACACTGGACTACCAATCTGAAGGTTGGTTGTTCGAGTCCCCACCCTATCAAACCTGCTATGTAGAGTGAGGAGAGTCGCCATTTCGCTGTAATGCCAGGCTAAAGGAATCACTATGTGTGGTAACATTGAGAGGAAGGACCAGGACACTGCTTCGATAAGCTTAGCTTCTCGGTGTCCTGAAACTACTTCGAATGCTATTTAGCAATGAATTAAGAAAAAAAGAATTATTCACAATTTAACTGGCCATCATCTTTTTTACCAACTCAGTGGTTTCCTTTCCTGCATTTATTTATTTGCTGATTTAGTTTTTAATTTTAGATATACAGTATTCTTGGGGATCGCTATGAATGTGCAGAGGCACTTATAAAGGCTGGTGCAGATGTAAGTCCTATTTTGTTTGTTCCTTGTTTGCCCTTCCTGGGCAGTAACATACCGGGTGAGTCAAAAAAGTTACAACGCTTGCAAGCCTGTAGTCTGCTAGCTACGCATCAGATTTCTTAGAACTGATTATCATTGTGTTGGTAACATGTCAACTTAGATAGTAAAATTTATTTCTAATTTTGTTACAATCGGTCATATTTTTCTCGATTTACAAGTGATTTTATAAAAGTGTTTATCTCAGAATGGTTCAAAACAGGCCTAAACTTCTCGATCAAATTTTCTAACCTTTAAGCTCCACAACGATGAAAATGAAACTTAATCGGGCTATCTTATTGTCTAGGCAATCATTGTGTAGATACAGAGCCAGCCCTACTATTCATTTCACTTGGGAGTTTCTTTTAACCGTTTTTCAGACTGTTTTCAGTATCTTCATGCTGCATTGTTAGCACATTTGATCAAGGATTTTAGGCCTTTTTTGAACCGATTTAAACCAACTAAATTTTGTTATCTAAGTTGACATGTTACCTACACAATGGTAACCAGTTTTATTAATCTGATGAATAGGTAGCAAACTACAGACTTTGAAAAATTTTGACTTTATTTACCCACCCGGTATATGATAAGGATCTGGATTGGTAGATATATTTTGTTGGCAAATTTGAAATAAGCGTAGAGTGTGTACAATTTGTTACTGCTCGCTTAAACTTTAGATGAACATTTGGCAAACTAAATTTTCAAAGATTTTGTATATTTTTTGGTTTAAATTGTTTGTGTTAAATAAGACAAGCACACATTAGCAAGGGTCAGACTTTAGATATTAGGATCACTACGCCAAGATCGGCTCAAGAACATCAAGGACAATTGTCTAAGCCAGTATAGGAATCAAATCTTTAAAAAGCATTGCACGATTGGTTGATGCATCTTTCGTTTGATCTAAATGGCTTGAAAGGAACTTCAGGTACTTCGTTATAAGTGTTCATTGGCAATATTTGATATCTTGATTTTTTCAGAATTATTGCTGCAATTTTCTTTATATTGAAAGAATTGACGACAAACTTTGAAAAGAATTTAAATCGTTGTAAACCCTAAATTAATAGAGGAAAAACGGTGCAATCTTCAAGAAAACCATAATTTACGAAGGTCTATAATACAGCGGTAAGCAGAAATCCATGGCTTTTCTGGTTCACGATTTAGTCATTTGAAGACGTCACAACCAGAAAGCAGTTTGAAACATAGAAGACGCTAATTCTGAAAATAATCAAGATATCAAAGATTGCCAATGAGCACTTGTAACGAAGTACCTGAAGTTCCTTTCAAGCCATTAGATCAAACCATAGATGCATCAACCAATCGTGCAATGTTTTGGAAAGATTTGATTCCTAGGACAATATGCAATGGAAAACACCTCTTAATGGTCAAAGCTAGTAACAATGGAATCACTGTTTGCAGTTCTTCAACAGAATACACCTTGAGGAAACGTTTGCTTTGATAGTCTGTGATTTTTTCATCAGCAAGGAAGAATCAGTAATGTATTGACATTATTTAAGATATCAATTCGTCATCTTTTTAGATAAATCAGACTGACGTTGACGAGAGAACTGCTTTGCATTGGGCTGCCTATCAGGTATGATGCATACAGTTGCTGTGATGTTATGTTGCAGCTGCACACATTTCAAGCTGAGGCTGCTGATTCCTCATTGAAAGGATGAAACGCGTTCCATACTCATAATGCCTTTTTTTGTCTTGTAACCTCAAAAGTTTTTTCCCAATTCAATTTGGGTTACATTAAAAACATGGAGAGACAACAGACGTGATAAGTGTATAGTGATGTGTTATAAGATTTAATAGTTGTGTGTAGGTGTAAAGGCTTTCATTGACCGATTCATGCTTTAAATTAAATATTTGTACAAAACATTCATGCTAAATTTTGTCAATTTATGACAACTTGTNTAGTAAAAGTATTCGCTGTATTTTTATCTAATGGGTCTCTTGTCATGGCTAAAAGACGGCAGTATTTTGTGTGAGGTTTCATAGCCTCGAAAGATTTCGGAATTTCATACATTTTCGATATGATACATTTTCGGAAATTTTCCGGCTACTATCCAAGAATGAATATTTTTTAAATTCAAAATTAGTTAAGAGGTAGCCCTTCTATGAAGGCAACTAAGATTTCACGCGCGATGCTTCAGTCTTTTAGCTATTAAAAGAAACCTGTTTGATCCAAATAGAGCGAGTGATTTCGTTGCGATAATCTTTCAAATAGGGGGACTTTTTATTTTATTGGTCACCCGGTATTTCTGCTTCTTTTACCAACATTTTAATTTTATCCCGTTGTCCTTTCAGATGACGCCACTGCATTTCAGCGTTGCTTATGAACGTGTAGAACACACTAAAATGTTACTTCATGCGAAAGCGAGTCCAGATTGTCAAGATAACGATAAAAAGACAGTCTTGCATTGGGCCAAATCAAATAAAGATACCATAATTGTTAGCAAGCTTTTGGTGAGCAAAATTGACTCTTAAACTTTAGCTTTTTGTTTGTTTTTCCCCAGTATGGATCATAAACAGCTAACATTTTAACTATCCACATAACTGCTCCCTGCAATTCGAAGACTTTCTCTTGTCACCTTGAACTGCCAGAGTGAGCCAATGGTGTGGAACTATTTATGCAGAGTTCATTCAAAGTAATTTTCTGGCATAAGTTGTACGGCAGTGAAAAATTACTGCCTTATGAGTTTATCAGCCAATTTCAAAATTACAGTGGAGATTTCAGTACGTTAGCACAAATGACGCCATCATTTACCTGCTCACAGCATCCCGGAGTGTGTTGCCAGATGTTTTATCTCATCGATTTGTGCAACTCAAAACCAAGATGCTAAATGTTTTCGTGTTTTTGTCTCAAAGCTGATAAATAATTTGTTATAAACTCCTTGTTTTATTTTCATAATCAGAGGAAGAAATTACGAATATGTTCTCCGCCGAATGTGTTTGCAAATAGACAATTGCGCCAAAGATGACGTCAGGAAATTTTTTACCATGATCCTTTGCGTTCCATGATAAATTGACCAATCAAATCAATCAAAATTCTTTCTGACGCAAAGGATCATGATAAAACATCCTCTGACGCCATCTTTAGCGCAATTTCCCCCGTTGATAAGATTGTCCAACTCCTGTAATTTGAAAGCATTTTGTATGCTTTAATACATTTATAAAGCATTTAATACTCAGTCCCACTGTCCATATATTAATTTCCATCCGTTTATTCTCGTCAGGATTACGAACGTGTTATGCTGATTTTGAATTCAAAAGATAGTGAAGGCCGAACTGCATTACATTTGATGGTTGCTGTTGACAACAGGAAACTCATTCGATATCTAACATCACGCGAAGATTGTTTATTATCTGAACAAGATCATATGCAAAGGACTCCTCTTCATTTGGCCGCCATTCTTGGTAGGTTTTTTTGTAACAATATCTGGCTAGTTTGCACTCTAGCGGGCACACTTTTAATATTCCCTTGTGTTTGAATTTTGCGCCGCTTTTGCATGGCAAATGCACCAGGACTTGAATTAAAGTACAGTTACTGAATTAGCTGGGCCAAAAATTTTCAACCAAAACAATAAATCGATTATCGTTTCCTGCTGCAGATTTAGGCCATGTTTAGGTCATTTTGAAGTCCTCCGGTAAGAGCAAATCAGTCGAATTCCGATCGAATTATGCAACATCCAATCAGATGATGGAATTTCTATCGCTATTGTTTAGAAAATAAATCAACAATCAATTCTAACAGTACGATTCAGTTCAACTTCTGTTTTCCTTGGAAACTCTTCCGCTAAAGTACATTTGAGTCCGATTTATCATTTGGTTATATCTATATTTTATCCAAAGCAGACGTCAATATTCTTGGCAGGTTTTAATGCCTTCAATTTTAATTTCATATGTGGGCTCNACACTTTTAATATTCCCTCGTGTTTGAATTTTGCACCGCTTTTGCATGGCAAATGCATCAGGACTTGAATTAAAGTACAGTTACTGAATTAGCTGGGCCAAAAATTTTCGACCAAAGCAATAAATCGATTATCGTTTCCTGCTGCAGATTTAGGCCATGTTTAGGTCATTTTGAAGTCCTCCCGTAAGAGCAAATCAGGCGAATTCCGATCGAATTATGCAACATCCAATCAGATGATGGAATTTCTATCGCTATTTTTTAGAAAGTAAATCAACAATCAATTTTAACAATACAATTCAGTTCAACTTCTGTTTTCCTTGGAAACTCTTCCGCTAAAGTACATTTGAGTCCGATTTATCATTTAGTTATATCTATATTTTATCCAAAGCAGAGGTCAATATTCTTGGCAGGTTTTTAATGCCTTCAATTTCAATTTCATATGTGGGCTCTAGACTGATTACAGAGTCGTTGTTATCGCTATTAATAGACTGATAGACGCTCAAACTACGTATGAGCGGTCTCGGTTTGGTGCAAGTCTCGTTTTGATCAGCGATTACTGGGACTCATCGTAATAAGTCTACGTGGGCTCTCTGATTGGCCAATTTCAAATTTGTGCTCTCAGATGAACATATTCAGCAAATTACTTGAATAGTCAACACGATTTTCATGTTTCATTTTCATTTAATTCATGACCCTTCCTTTAAATTTTATCCATAATGAACAAAGAAGCCTCATCGTGCAACACAAAGCCTCAAATGCTGTCCCTCTCTCTCATATTCAATTGGATAACAAGAACAATTTCAAAGGCTTCTTATCAACTAGAAAACTTTTATCACTTCATTTTTGTTTTGCTTCAAATGAAAGGGGGCTACTGACTGGTTTCTAGTTTCAGTGAAAAATAGTTGGTCTTCGAAGGCTCGTTTGCTCTCGTACAGGATTTTGACAAGGAATTTGCAATTTTGCAGTTGTTTTTTGCCAGTTTGCTCCCACACAGGGTGAAAATTTCAATATCTCAGAGGCACCCCCCCCCCCCCCGTATATTTTGAGGTCAAGTGGAATCAACGAGGTAGTTAACGATTGAGATCATCTAGGACTTATCTTAGACTGATAACAGGCGAAACAATACACAGTTTATTTGAAAACCCCGTTTATCTTTGTGTTAAATGATAACTCATCTGATGTAACTGTCTTTCCCTTTTTAGGTCACACTGAGATAGCATCAGTTCTACTCGCTCGGGGATGTGAGCCGTTAAAACCGGACAATAATGGAGTACGTCCTTTGCACTACGCAGCACAAAATAATTTTGGAAAGACCGTGGATGAAATGTTGCAACACGACAATGTAACTGATGTCCCTGATGATGATGGAAGAACTGCTTTAATGTGGGCTGCTGCCAAAGGTATGGTTTGTTAAACCCGTTCACCCCTGTATGGCCATGGCCCGTCAAGTGATGCACAGCTGAAATGATAATTTTTAGGAGGGCAGTCTTGACACGTTTTAATTCGTTGCAAAGGTGATACGGTAAAAACCCACATATAAGAACCACCACTTTTTGAGCATAGCCTAGCAGGTTCTTAATTCTGGGGTGTAAAATTTAAGAATAATGCATACAAGAGGGCACAATGCTATGCAGAAACCGTATAAATTACATGCTTTGTGCATCTAGCACTTTGAAACATCTTTCTTTCAAGTTTTAATGCAGTTTATACAAATTTCAGAGAATTTTCATCCAAATTTTAGCTTAAAGGTTCTTGAAAGTTGTGGTTTCTTATATGCGGGTTTTTACTGTATAATTAGATGACAGAAATCTAAATAAACTTCTTAAATTTATGCTGCCTTGATGCTCTACTGGCTCTAGCTGAAAAAAAATGTGGTCGCATCAGTCATTACATTTAGGGTAGGTTACCTCTACTCGGAGTGTTTCAAAGTTAAAAAATGGGTACAGAAATGGGGAACAAGTTACAATGCAGTTTCTTGAACTAACTTTTTGGATTGAACTTCGCCATGTTCTTTGTTAATTTTGCTGGACATGGCAACCGTAGTGAAATATGCTGCAAATACTGTTTGTCGACTTTCTCATTTGTTTAGAATCTGGCAGCATAAACGCTAAAATCAGCGGTAAAAGAGAAGAAAGAGTTCTTTCGTGCGAGCTCTTAAATGCTTCAGGCCTCTCATTTAATGCATTGATGCCTCATGGTGACTTGAAAATGAAATTCTTTACAGAAAATACCTCATTCTTTAGATATTAAAGGAATTGCTCTTGATATATATATATGGAGTGAATACATTGCTGGAGGCCTATTATTGTCCTTTTCGTATTATTTTGTATCTGCTCTGCATTCGGATGTGTCTACATTCTAGGTGCCTATGATGCCCTGTCCGTTCTAATTCAACACAAACAAGACCTCTTGGCATCCGATCGATCCACTGCGACTGCATTACACATGGCATGCGAAGGTGGACATCTCCAATGTGTTTCTTTACTGCTGCAAAATCAAGCTGATGTTAATGCGTTGGATAAACAAAAGTATACGCCACTATTCTGTGCTTGCCAAATGGGTCAGCGGGATGTTGTCGAAACCTTATTATTACGTATGTATCATCTTTTACTTTGTCTTACTATGGGCGGACGGGGGTGCCTATCCTGAGAGATCTGTGGTAATCTCCGCTCCAATGTGTTTCTTTACTGCTTCAAAACCAAGCTGATGTAAACACTTTGGATAAACAAAAGCATACACGGTGGGGTACATTTCCAATGTGTTTCAGTCCTCTTTCAAAGCTATGCGGATGTTAACATTGGATAAACAAAAGTATACACGGTGGGGTACATTCCCAATGTGTTTCAGTCCTCTTTCAAAGCCAAGCGAATGTTAACGCTGTGGATAAACAAGAATATACACCATGGTGCACCACTATCGATTTCAGATTTGAAATATGGAGGAACTTGAAGATTTGAGAGAACATATTTTGAAGTCGGAAAAACCTTCAAATTCCAATGGGTCTTCAAAAAGTGAAACTTTTTTGACTGGTTTGGTTTATATTTTGTCATTCAGTGAACCAGAATCATTTCCTGCCAACCTTTTTCCCCTGACAGATGGTGCAACGGTTGATTTAGAGGACAAAGAAGGACGTACCCCATTACACTGGTCAGCGGTCGGAGGACGAACTGATATTTGTGGAATGTTGTTAGATCATGGATTGGATATTTCCAAAAGAGATAAACTTGGGTAAGATTTTTTTCTTAATGTGAAGATGACTTTTTGTAACTTTTAGAAACAATTATCTTGGATTTCTTCCGTAAAAAGTATGAAAATTGCTGGAAATTTGGTTAGGCATTTACAGGGCAGCTGCTTCTCATCCTAGAAAGTTTATCAATGCTTGAAGACATACCACTTAGATCTAGAAATATTTAATAGTTACGATTATTCTGGTTTATTCTTAGGAAAATAAATTAGAAATTAAAATCAGGTTTTTCAGAGAGAAAAATAATTTCATTATTCAAAATCGGCCCAGTTCAGCTTTTTGCAGAACATTTTTTGGACACCATTTCCCAAATGTCGAAGAAATATAATTGAGAAAACACTTCCTACACAGAAGAAAGAAATAAAATATCGAAATTTTTAAGGATAAACCATTTGTTTCAGGTAAACTAAGCTGGTTAAGGAATGGAAATTAAACATTTTGCATCATTTTAAACCATTTTAGAGAATTCCCCAAGCTAACGAATGAATTCCCAAACTTCACAATAGAAAATTTCCCAAAATTCTTCGACCATAAATACTTTGTGACAAATATTTGCACTGCAAAATGTTGCTTATTGATACAATCATTTTCTAGAGATTTATTCTCAGGTAAAGTTTTCCTGATGCCTTAAGGCATTGTAAATATAGAGATCTACCGGGTGTCCCAAAAATAAGTATACAGATTTGGTCAAGCCTAACGATCAGAATTTAGCATGAATCAATCTGAAATCATTTTTAAAACATTACTCGATAGTTAACTTGGACATAGATACCTTGTTTGTTGATATTGGTGCTTTGAGAGTAGAGATATAAATCTTCAAAGGACAAATTTTCCACCACCTCCCAACCAGAGCTTTGGCGTTTTGGCCTAAGCAAATTCTTAAAGCGCAGCGAACAAGTCAACAACAGACTTGGACAAATTTGAAACAGGAGGAGAAAATTAGAAACTGCACAACAAATGCGTTTCACAAAATATAATTTATGTGAATCTTATCATCAAGGGAGCTCCAAAATAAATTTTATTCATTTTAAGTGAAACAAATTGTGGATATTGCTTAGGCCAAAACACCAAAGCTCTGGTTGGGAGGTGGTGGCAAATTTGTCCTTTGAAGATTTATGTCTCTACTCTCAAAGCACCAATGTCAACAAACAAGGTATCTATGTTCAAGTTAACTATCGAGTAATGTTTTAAAAATGATTTCGGATTGATTCATGCTAAATTCTGATCGTTAGGGTTGACCAAATCTGTATACTTTTTTTTGGGACACCCGGTATATAAATCTCTTTCTTCTTGCAGGCGACCGGNACACAGAAGAAAGAATTAAAATATCGAAATTTTTAAGGATAACCCATTTGTTTCAGGTAAACTAAGCTGGTTAAGGAATGGAAATTAAACATTTTGCATCATTTTAAACCATTTTAGAGAATTCCCCAAGCTAACGAATGAATTCCCAAACTTCACAATAGAAAATTTCCCAAAATTCTTTGACCATAAATACTTTGTGACAAATATTTGCACTGCAAAATGTTGCTTATTGATACAATCATTTTCTAGAGAGTTTTTCTCAGGTAAAATGTTTTCCTGATGCCTTAAGGCATTGTAAATATAGAGATCTATATAAATCTCTTTCTTCTTGCAGGCGACCGGCATTACATTATGCTGCATACGGTGGTTTCTATAGTTGCATGTCATTGTTATTGGAATTCGGAGCTGACGTTGATGCACGTGATAAGACGGGGGTTACTGCTTTACATTGGGCATGTGCGTCAGGATCACTTGATGCTGTTAAACTCTTATTTCGGTACAATGCATTTCCGAATTTCGTTGAGATGGAAGGTGACAAGCTGACCCCCCTGGATTATGCCATCATACGAGAACACCAAGATGTCGCACAGGTTTGGATTTTATATCTACAGTTCGTTGTTTTAGGACAAAGTGCTTAAAAATAGCTATAATCCAGTATGTAAATTTAAAAACGATTAATCAGGAGTTTCCTTCAATAAATTAAATAAATATTTTCAAAAATATAAAATGCTTGCTTTGACGTTTTGCTTTCGCTTCACCAGAAAAGGATTTCACCATCGCTTCCTTCTGATGAAGTAACAGCGAAACGTCAAAGGAAGCATTCTATATTTTTAGAAATCTACATTTAAAAACGTATACTGCGAATCATAGGAACGGATTTTGTTAATGCCAACTTTTTCTCCTGACTGAAGGTTTGTCTTAATCTAATAATAATAAAGATAAATAATATTTGTACAGGTTTATAGAAGTTTATCTGAATTAGAATTTTCAAAATTTTCATCTCCTCAGATGAAAAATTGTTTACTGAGCTTTACCTCAAGATTTCTTTCTTTCCAAGATTCATCTACTTCTTACCGACAACACCTCTTTAAAGTGATATCATTGTTATTTTATTATAATTGTTACAATCTAGTAAATCGCATGCTATTACCAACTTGTAAACAGCATTGGACCACCAATTATAGGGGTTAAAGCCTCAGTTGAGTCATTGCCAAGCATGAATATATATCAATAATGTGTCAAGTAAACTTTCTTGGCTCATGGGCTTCAAGAAAACCATTTTAGTAGATTTTTGCTGTTAAGTGGGCTTTTAAAAGAGGTGTGAAAGGGCTATGCCGATTTTGTATCGTATTTCATATTTTTTTCATTTCATATATTTAGCTAAGGGGGAGGGTAGCCCTTCAGCACAAATGCTGGTTTTCAAGAGGCCCTCCCATAAAATTAAACTAAAACTACATTACAAAAATTTGTTAATATTAAAAACTATTACAAAACCTATTTTACAATGTAAAAACTTATTTACAATGTTCAAAGTTTACAGTTAAAAGAGTTCAACCCTAAGAGCATTGTATTAGTCTGAGGACGAAAAGAACCATGAGACTTTCTGCTCATATGTGATTCTATTTAAGAGCATAATGTTCGTTTCTCCATAACGTTTTCATATGTAATCTTCAGTAATTTTCTTCCTTAGTTCATGATTGAGCAAGGCGCCTTCACAATCGCCGGAATACAAGACGAAGCAGCGACTGTTATACAGGCAACATGGCGTGGTTATCGATTGAGAAAATCTTTCAAAGAGCAAAAAGAATTGCTTATTTTACACGAAAGGAAACGCAGAGAAACTAAAAGATCACATCTAACTGACAACGAAGAATCTGAATTTGAAAATAATCAAGGTTTTATGGAAGAAGGTGTCGAGTTTTCGAACAGTTTGAACCTTTTGAACGGCAGAGACTTCGCGGATTATTTCGGAACTCCCGCTTCACGACTTGNTTCATCTTTTTTTCATTTCATATATTTAGCTAAGGGGGAGGGTAGCCCTTCAGCACAAATGCTGGTTTTCAAGGGGCCCTCCCATAAAATTAAACTAAAACTACATTACGAAAATTTGTTAATATTAAAAACTATTACAAAACCTATTTTACAATGTAAAAACTTATTTACAATGTTCAAAGTTTACAGTTAAAAGAGTTCAACCCTAAGAGCATTGTATTAGTCTGAGGACGAAAAGAACTATGAGACTTTCTGTTTATATGTGATTCTATTTAAGAGCATAATGTTCGCTTCTCCATAACGTTTTCATCTGTAATCTTCAGTAATTTTCTTCCTTAGTTCATGATTGAGCAAGGCGCCTTCACAATCGCCGGAATACAAGACGAAGCAGCGACTGTTATACAGGCAACATGGCGTGGTTATCGATTGAGAAAATCTTTCAAAGAGCAAAAAGAATTGCTTATTTTACACGAAAGGAAACGCAGAGAAACTAAAAGATCACATCTAACTGACAACGAAGAATCTGAATTTGAAAATAATCAAGGTTTTATGGAAGAAGGTGTCGAGTTTTCGAACAGTTTGAACCTTTTGAACGGCAGAGACTTCGCGGATTATTTCGGAACTCCCGCTTCACGACTTGACGAAGAAATTGTTAATGATGATGATGATGATGATTCGTTACGTAATAGCAACAGATTAATTGAAAAAGAGGCACGGGATATCGAGAGTGAGGCACTGAATATCGAAAAAGAGGCACCAAATGTTGAGAGCGAGGAGCCTAATTTAGGATATGAACCTCGGAATGATGCTGATTCTCGTCAAAGCAAAACTCTGCCAGCTAGCCTCCCAGATGAAAATGACAGTGTTATTGGTTACGATAACGAGGATGTTAGATCAGATCGAGGCGGCAGCTCGTTAGCAGGTAGTTTGATTTTGCGTGAAAATTTAGAAGAATCACGGAAAGGAATCTTTGCAGATCAGCCACAAAAAATCAAAAATTTGGAAGCTACAGAAGTGGTGAGAAAAATTTCGTATGGAAATATGATGGAAGATTTTGCTCCCAAAATGACCATTCCTAGTACACAAAATGATTCTAAAAAGGAAAACAGCATAGGCCATTCCAATGATGGCAGTGAACAGAATTCCAGGTTAAGAGCTGATGATTTGGACAGTGGTAGTAGTACTGTTGAGAATGATAGTTCACAAGGAAGGGAGCGTTTACGAGAAAGAGCGAATTCGATCGAAAGCGAGAAAAATTCGGATGCGAGCGTCGCCCCTGTACAGTTAACTGATGATTTGAAACATTCTACCGTTGCAGTGGTTAATAGGGGAAGTGTACATAGTGGTGAAACGAATTTTGCAGAAGAACAGAAACCGCGAGTCGGATCTGGAAGAACCAGGCTGTTAGGTGGGGAGACAGAAATAAATAGGCCGAATACGAGAGAAGGACATGATTATACGCTGACGAAAAGACACAAAATTACTAAGCTAGAAAGAAGTTCAAGAATTGATGAATCGCCCCCACAATCCGGATTGTCTGTTTATGTTTATAACTCTGAATCAGTCTCGAACTTAAAACCGTGGCAAATTTACAAACGAGAACGACAGCGTAAAAACTTAATACGGAGGAAAATGGAATGTGCTGTCGTCATCCAGAGAGCGTTCAGGACTCATGTAATGCGACATAACCCTCATTTTGGTGAACAGGTTAATGAGGAAGAGCGCGAGAAGGAGGCTAAAGCTAAGGAGGTAGTGCAGGACATTGCTGCTTTAGTCATTCAATTGCATTGGAGGAAATATTTAAAAAGGAAATTAGTCAAAGAAAGGCAGATAGAGTCGAGAAGAAAAGATTCAGCCGATCTAAGGTATTTCAGCGGNCGATAGCTCTAGCTCGTTGAGAAGTGCTTCCAAAACGAGTTTAGCAACTGTGTTATTCCGGTTCTAACAAGTTTTTACTCGAGTGTGAAACAAGCGTCCTTCTGTAACACAGAAGGCGTTCCTTTTTCTGCCTTAGAAACAGAGAGAGATTAGCCTTGATGCATGCACCACCTCAAAAACTAAAACATCAACTCTCAAAATCCCATTCTTTGACGAGAAAAAGAAGTTATTTACTCGTTCCTCCTTTCCATTGAACCTGATTGACCATAAGAAAACTTTAGTGGCTCTCTGATTCTTCAGTAGTTGCATGACAGTATTTTGAAAACTTCTTTAAATAACAACTATTTGGTGAAGATTTCTTGTTTACAGCAAGAAAGAGTCTGTAAAGAAAGACTCTTTACTTTCCTGTTGTTCAAAGTCCAGTGGTGGAAAAAATATCTACCTTCCTGCGAAGCGACCTCAAACTAAGATTCTTCCTTCTATTGTTTTATCACTCTCTTTTTGTGCCAGATTTCAAAGCACCATTGAACTACTGCATAACGCATATGTACAGTAAAAGAACACAACCAAACATTGCTTTTTTCTTTTTTCCTTCCTTCCTTCTTTCCTGCTTTCCTCTATACATTTTCGATCTTTATTTTCTCTTTCTTTCCCCTTTCCCCTTTTTCGTCCTCTTCTTCTACTTGTGTCCTTTTCCTTTCATTTCTTCTTTTCTCCCTTCCTCGTTTCCTTCCATTTTCTTCCTTTATTCCACTTGCTCTTTTCCTTCCCATTTTCTTCCTTCAAGACAAACGAGCTTCCTGCGAAGCTGCTTCGCGGCTTCATGCACTTTTTCCACCTCTGTCAAAGTCTAACATAGATTTTGACGCCTTGCTGTTTGTCGTAGATTCTCGAATCCTTGAGTTTATTATATTAGCACTGGTTACAGCAAGACCGGAAAGAGATTCAGCAAATTGTGCTGTTACTTCGGGAAAATTTCATATTTTGCTTAGCCACATTTTAATGTCTGTTCTTTCGTTTCAGGCTGCTAGCTGCAAGGGAACGAAAACCCAAGGTCATTTTACACCCTCGATCTCCTCCAGAAAGCACAAGAAGGAAATCACATCATTCATCAAAACAAAGACTTAAAACTGCAGATGTAAATACGACGCGTACAACCCCAGAGCAACTGCCTAATATAAATAACAGGAAAATAAAAATGGAAGAAACCCATTCAGTTAAGAAACGGCGTGATCCTATAAATGAAGGTCAACTAAAGTTAAGACCAAAGACTGTTGGAGCAACGAGTAGACGAGGACAGAAAATTTCCCCACCGCCAGCAAAATCACATCGGAATTCAGGTTAGCAACTTTACGTTGTCTTTATGTTTAAGATGAAACCACGGGGCAAATCTCTTCTTCAAAACGACGTACTAGGTTTTCTTTCGCCAAAGAATTTTGTTGGAGTTTTCAAGCATTTTGGGCAACCGGCATGCATTGCGATCGTTTGTTTTGTTTTTCGTGGATTTCATTCAATTCAAGTTCAATGTTTAACACACGTAAGGAGAAATATGGCCGCATCTTGAGCTGCAGTGACGTGCTGCTGACTTAAGTGACATCACATTATTTTCATGCAGCGTGAAATTAGGCCAACCGTTACAAATAGATTTTTCGGACTTTCAAGATTTTTCGAGATTCCCAAAGATCTTCGATATTTCCAAAGATTTTTCAAGACTTTGCAAGGTTTTTGAGGATTTAACAGAGGTTTGAGATTTTCAAAAATGTTCAAACGATTTTTTTGAGAATTTTTATCATTTTTCGGGAGAGATTTCTGGATTTTTTTTAGATTCTCAAAGATTTTTGAGATTTTCAAGATTTTCATTGGCATTTTCGAAGATCTTTATGATTTTTACGAAAGTGTACGAGATTTTTGGAGTGATTTGCCCTTCGATTTATGCAGTTTCAAAGTGCAACTATACGAGTATCCTAAAAACAACTTTGAATTTGNTTCGATATTTCCAAAGATTTTTCAAGACTTTGCAAGGTTTTTGAGGATTTAACAGAGGTTTGAGATTTTCAAAAATGTTCAAACGATTTTTTTGAGAATTTTTATCATTTTTCGGGAGAGATTTCTGGATTTTTTTTAGATTCTCAAAGATTTTTGAGATTTTCAAGATTTTCATTGGCATTTTCGAAGATCTTTATGATTTTTACGAAAGTGTACGAGATTTTTGGAGTGATTTGCCCTTCGATTTATGCAGTTTCAAAGTGCAACTATACGAGTATCCTAAAAACAACTTTGAATTTGAATTCAATGCTTGTCTGTTTTAGATGCGCATTCCAAAGGTGCAAATAATGCCCCGCAAGGATCATCCGCTGGATTCAAAATGTACATGCCTCAAAACTGGTCATCAAATTTACAGAAGTTTCCTCTTCGATATTGAAAAGAATTCGAGATAAAATATGCAGGGGTATGTTTTTAAATTTTCTTTTATTATATCATTCTTCCGGTAATGGTACCATTTAGTTGGATATTCTGTTCTGACACTGGCCACAGTAAATCATCACTGGAGCGCTATACTTACTGTCTAACTGCAGTAGTTGTCGACTCTTTGTAAAACAGATTTTGTCATTGGCAGAAAAGTGGGGATAATTTGATATCAGGGGTCAGTGACGTCTGAATTGAAAATTGTATTGATGTACACATTGGTCTTGGCTTCCTTTCCTGATTTTAACGCAAATTGCGGTGTATAGAACCATATCAGGAGGAACTTGGATTGCAGTTGATATAAAATTATTTCAAAATTATTTCAAAATTATTTCAAAACGACAAAACTGAGTTGAGACCACAATGAGCTGTATGTTTGATGTGACCAGTGTCAGATGAAACTATTTAGCAAACAAGTTCCGTTCGTCAAAGCGATCTTGGAGATCTTTATCATCTAAACACCAGGGTCGGAAGAAGCAACTAGAGCGACAATCAAGAAAGCAGACGAAATTGGTTTATTGCAAATTCTTTTCATCGAAGACTTGTTAAAATTATTTACGACTGAATATTTGAATATATTGCAAAATTGAAATAAATAAGCCAAAAATTGTAAGATTACGGTATGAAAAGTGTAATAATTCCTAAATTTCATGAATGCAAAATGGAATAAATAGTCCTGTGCCTGTGCAAATATTGCAAAATTTACAACTATTATCGCTACGAAGGATATCGCTAAAAACAGCTTATGATAATTTGTTGTACAGCTAA
The DNA here is from genome assembly GCA_004194415.1 of Aurelia aurita. Lineage (NCBI taxonomy): Eukaryota > Metazoa > Cnidaria > Scyphozoa > Semaeostomeae > Ulmaridae > Aurelia > Aurelia aurita. Next base: position 3,052,021 of record REGM01000007.1, read on the forward strand.
GACAGAGAAGTTTCTCAATGTAATAGTTCTTAAGTTTCATTAGAATGTCAACATCGAAGTAGTGCAATGGAACTCTGCGGAGCTCAGTGAGGCGAATCTATTTGTTAAACAAATATTTGTTAAAGAAAACGAAAAGCTAAGGGGGTGTTTTTCAAGGTAATAGATTCTACCCTTCGTAAAGTTTTAATGATCCTTACGAGAAACTTCCCAAGTCATTTGTAAACGTCTCTTACTAGGTTTATAAAGTCAAAGCATTTTCTCAGTTTGAAAACATTTTTGCAACCCGCAACATAGCCTCACTGCATAAGGCCCTCAACTTACGCTCATCTCATTGAATTGAATTGCTGTTAATGTTGTCGCTGCAGTTGTAGCGTTATCAGTTCAGTCAAAGAGCGAAACTACGACATGTATTGAGTCTACCCGCAACAGTGCAACTATCCTTCTGTAACTTTCTACAATAAACACAAACTTTCTCATCCTGAATAAAATACGTCCGCCGCTTCTTACGACATCTACATTTTGCACATAAAGTTATTAACTTCTTGTTCTTTTCTTTAATAAAGATCCACGCTCTTTTTCAGATTTGACCTCTTCCAGACTGGCATTTTCTCATAATCGCTCAAGGACATGCCAAAAACTTTCTTGAAGTCTTCCGGCGAAAGGTAGAACTGAAACAAAGATGCAACATTTTTAATCGAAGTAGGATCAAATTTATAACTTATATTCTGGGTGAGTCAAAACTTGTACCGTCTATTTTCAAAATCATAAATCCTCGATTTTTGAGCTGATATAAAATCAGCAAGTATTTTCAATGTCAGAAAGTTCAAACTACGAATTTTATTAATTTTTTAGGCTCTTTTGGATTGCTTTCGTTTTCGAAATCTTTTGCTGAATTTGATTTGCAACAAAGCTGAGTTACCAAAAATTCCAACATAACTGTCTACATGCAAGTCAACCTTTCACCTTTTGAAGGTCACTTTCGTTTTCACAAGGACCAAAAAACCATTTTTCAAATTAACGATTTTTCAAATAGTTGGTAAATTTTGTGACTCATCCAGTTTAGATATTGAACTACCTGCATATATAGATAAACCAGGCCTATCATGTTTTAAACCTCTGAAAATAACCGACAAGATTTTAACCTAAACACCAAAGACCAAAGTTAAAACTCCACTCATTTTTTAACTTTCGATTTCTGACTTTTTGATGTCTGACTTGTTACCGTTAACAAAACTCTCTGTTTATTCGGTTTTGAGAGTAATTGAGCAATGTTAAAATCTTGCTAAGTTTCAAATTACCAAAGCGATGAATTTACGAAAATTTATCGGCATATCTTGTAAATAATATTTCATTCAAATGTAGAATAGCATTAAATTAAATTTTTCTTGATAATATTTCGTAATATAAGTAGGTCTCTTGTACATTAGGAAAAATTAGGTTTCAAGGGAAAAAGATGAAAAATGAAAATAAATACCTCTTTCTGCGTTGGATCAACTCCTGAAGGCAATTTATCGACATCGGTTTTTAGCTCTGCGTAACTGTATTTCTTGTCAAATGAAAAATTTCGAATTTCCTGCAACAAAAAAGAAAGTCCAAAATCAGCGCTTTCAAAGCTATTTTGGAAAAAAGGATAAGCCTGTAGCCTTACTTTTTGGTGAAAAATGAGCACTTTCAAAACAGGGCAGATTTTAGCGAAAAAGGTAAGACTATAGCCTTACTTTTTGGTGAAAAATGAGCACTTTCAAAACAGGGCAGATTTTAGCTAAAAAGGTAAGCCTATAGCCTTACTTTTTGGTGAAAAATGAGCACTTTCAAAACAGGGCAGGTTTTAGCGAAAAAGGTAAGCCTATAGCCTTACTTTTTGGTGAAAAATGGGCACTTTCAAAACAGGGCAGGTTTTAGCGAAAAAGGTAAGCCTATAGCCTTACTTTTTTGTGAAAAATGAGCACTTTCAAAACAGGGCAGGATTTAGCGAAAAAGGTAGGCTAGAAATTACTTTTAGCTTATTTTCTGGTGAAAAATAAGCACTTACGAGGAAAAATCATCCGATTTTAAAGGAAACGCAAAGCCTTAACTTTTCGCAAAAAGTAGGGACTTCCAAAGCCAGCTTATTATTGCGAAAAAGGCAGTTTGGTATTCTCTTGTACGTATATGTGTATTCCCTAGGGAATTGCAGTTGCACAGCCAAAACCCTTTGGCAGTAAATAGGGATTTCCAAAACTAGCTAATCATTATGAAAAAGCATGTTTGGTCTTCGGTTTAGTGGTCATGAGAATTTTTCAAAAAGGCAATTTTTCGATAAAAAACAAAGGGTATAGCCTTACTTTTTAGCTAGAAATCAGGATTTTTGAAAAGGATCAATTTTCGCGAAAAAGCAAAGGGTATAGCCTTACTTTTTGACCAAAAATAATGATTTTCAAAAACGACCAATTTTCGCGAAAAACCAAAGGGTATGGCCCTACTTTTTGACCAAAAATAATGATTTTCAAAAACGACCAATTTTCGCGAAAATGCAAAGGGTATAGCCTTACTTTTTGACCAAAAATAAGGATTTTCAAAAAGGACCAATTTTCGCGAAAGGCGAAGGGTATAGCCTTACTTTTTGGCTAGACATCAGGATTTTCGAAAGGGACCAATTTTCGCGAAAGGCGAACGGTATAGCCTTACTTTTTGGCTAGAAATCAGGATTTTTGAAAAGGACCCATTTTCGTGAAAAACCAAAGGGTATAGCCTTACTTTTTGACCAAAAATAAGGATTTTCAAAGACGACCAATTTTCGCGAAAATGCAAAGGGTATAGCCTTACTTTTTGACCAAAAATAATGATTTTCAAAAACGACCAATTTTCGCGAAAAACCAAAGGGTATAGCCCTACTTTTTGGCTAGAAATCAGGATTTTCCAAAAGGACCAATTTTCGCAGAAAAAGCAAAGGGTAAAGCCTTACTTTTTGGCTAGACATCAGGATTTTCGAAAGGGACCAATTTTCGCGAAAAAGCAAAGGGTATAGCCTTACTTTTTGACCAAAAATAAGGATTTTCAAAAAGTACCAATTTTCGCGAAAATGCAAAGGGTATAGCCTTACTTTTTGACCAAAAATAAGGATTTTCAAAAAGGAACAATTTTCGTGAAAAAGCATAGGGTATAGCCTTACTTTTTGACCAAAAATAAGGATTTTCAAAAAGTACCAATTTTCGCGAAAATGCAAAGGGTATAGCCTTACTTTTTGACCAAAAATAAGGATTTTCAAAAAGGACCAATTTTCGTGACAAAGCATAGGGTATAGCTTACTTTTTGA
>REGM01000070.1:20142-67978 GCA_004194415.1 Aurelia aurita
TAGCCTGCGTGCAGACTTTTTGGTAACTGGGGAGGAGGAGAAAGAAAGGAACTACAAAGTCTGCGCAACGCCGTGCATTTTCTTGTTTTTCATCACATGACCATGACATCATCTTTGTCACAAGGTTGCGCAATTTTGAGTTCGAATCGCAAAGAAATTTCGAAACGAAGTGGTGGCTTGTGCGATCTGTATCAAAGAATTAAATGTCAAGAGTGATAGGAATCTCATAGATAGTGCTGGCTCCTTTAGTCCAAAGACTGAAATCGAATCTTTGGAGTTCATTAATCTTGCAGAGACACCGTTGTGTAAATATATCTGTCGCCGATGCGTAGATGTGTTGAAGAAGCGAAGAAAGTTACGCTGCATTTAGGCCGATGGAATCACGGAGGAATTTAACTTGATCAATCATGGCTTGTAACGGGCAAATCACCAGCACAATGCTTGTGAAAAGTGGTCTGTCCAACATACATTCAGCAATCAAAGGATCAAAGGCAAACTCTGAAAGACGAGAGACTTTCTAAAAAACCAATCGGTGCACTGAAGTACACGTTGCTTCCTTGAAGAAATTTCTTCATCACAATTTTCTGCTCATCAAGGATCCGATGGATCTTAAAAATGCGTTGGACATGATTTAGGCCACTCTGAAACTTCGATTCATCCCAATCTTTAACATGTTTACACGATAATCTTATCTGCTTCCGGGCTGCTTCCCTTCGCGATCCGCCATTTTGTTCCACTACGGAGTACTTTGATGACAATGAACTTTTTCTCGCTTTGTAAAAAAGACAATACAGACTGTCTTTCGTTAAATCTATTGGGTCCTGGGATTTGAGGACTCGATACTGATTGGCTATCCTAACAAAAGAAAACAAAGGGCATCTCGCTTGCGCAATCACATTGAAAATTTGAAAACAAGAAAATGCACGGCGTTGCGCAGACTGTCCATCTCAATACGAGGCTCCAGGGCCTAACTGGTGTTGTTCTTTTTCTTTTCTTCCTTTGCCATCTCAAAGTCCAATCGACGTCGTGCTTCAAGAAACCACCCCTGCTGCATTACATGCTTGCAATTGGAAAGAGCAAACTGATTTCTCGCCTTGCAAAACCTTCACTACATCAGTTGCTGTTCAAAAGAAATATGCGGCTTGTGCAGTTTGTTGCAGAGGGAAAGAAAAGTGTTGGCGTCGAGGTGGCAAAAGATGGCGCGATTGTTGATTTGCGCAAGTTCGACTCGTCTGTCCCAAACAACATGCGGGAATTTCTTGAAGGAGGAGAAAAGTTGTTAAGCATTGCAAAGCGGTAAAGATATTTAAAGTGAATGTCCTGACCACGAGCATCTTCAAATTGGTACGGTTGCAGGGGCGGATCTATCTAGGAAAAATCTTCACTGGGTCCAATCCGAAGGCGAGCGAAGCGAGCCGAAAATTTTTCTCTGGGGGATCCGGGGTACTCCCCCGGAAAAATTTTTGCGACCACACCCTTTGGATTGGCTTAAAACACTATTTCAGGAAATATTATGCAGATACACTACATGTTGCAAAGTTATCGCTGAAATCTAAATAACTTTAGAGGTAGAGGATATAGGATATTATAAATCCAACAGAAATTTGTTTATGTCTTGGCTGTTGGTTCCTAAGAAAATCAGTCATCAGTGCAATTCCCCTGCGATGCTTTCAGCATTAAATATTATTTCGAAAAACTACCTCAACTAGAAGCATACAGCATGACTATTAACTTGTTTGGTTAAAGCTTTAAAGTCGCTTGTCATATACAGACATGAAATAAAGCAAGTAAAGATCTGTAAAGACCCGTTCGTTAAACTTCCTCATCTTCAGGTAGCCGCATGCTTGTCAGATAAATCGTTAAAAAGTTTTGAAGTTGCGATAAATCTGACAAATCAGCTTTATCTTTCTTCTCCATATTCCTCAGCCAGTCAGTTCATACCATAGTCCGCATAGTCATCCGCACACCATAGTCCGCATAGACTTCCCCTTCTCTAGGCGAAACGTCATTTGATCTGATATGGTGCAATCGCAAGCTTTATTCAGTGGACCCAGATTGACTCATAGAGATATTTATAGCCCCATTCATCTCTATTGTAAGGTTAGAAAATTTCCAAATTTAGCCCTTTCTGGACCCAGCCTCTGCGGAAATCCATCGCAGAGGCTGGGTCCACTGTAGGCTAAATTTGGAAATTTTCTGACGTTACAATAGAGAAGAATGAGGCTATAAATATCTGTTTGGGTCCAAGAGCACTGAACAAACAAGCACTGACATCATATCTGAAAATGTTGTAATTGGATATTCGCTTTATCAGCTCATAGATCAGCTTGATGTGCCGTTCACAGGACATATTCACCGCTAGGCATAGTCACCGGACCACTGGCTTGAGACCTTGGATCATAACTTCAAACCCAAAAGCCACGAAAAGAATTTGACTCGCTTATTTACTACTTAAGATAATTTGCAGTTTTATCTTTTCCGAATATATCTCAATGAGACAAGGTTGTGAATAAATCATGGATTCTTGAAAAGATTGTGAATTATCTATTAATAGCAAAAATCTGATAGTTTGAGTGGGTCCTTGGACCCAGTGGACCCACCCTGGATCCGTCACTGCGGTTGGCTAGATCAATTTTTGTGAAAATGATACCCTTGGCTAAACTAATTTCTAGACCAAAAGTGCCATAATTTGCCGTTTTCTAGACACAAATCACCAAAATTTCGCCTTCTCTAGACCAAAATTGCCAAAATTTGGGGTTTCTAGACACATATTAAGAAAATTTGGCCTTTCCTGGACGAAAATTGCCAAAAACTATACCCTTCTTGCCTAGAATGGCCTGGAAAAAAATTGCTAAAAAGCATACCCTTGGCAAGACTCCGAAAAAGTATACCCTTGAGCGCGGCACATCACCAGGTACCTACTATGGAAGAACCCCCCTCCCTATGGCTATATGGCACCAGCCTATAAAGGGCCTTCGACTTTGGATTTTCATATTTTTTAACGGCATTGCGCCTGTTAAGATCAATACCCCCACCCGATCTCCACCCCCTTAACTGCCTTCCGCCAAAATCATGATCATAACAGGCTTAGCTGAGCATAAAAATTTCTTAGGGCAAGCTACTCCAGGCCCAGCCAAGTTCAACGTAATACACCACTTCAATTAAGCAACCTCGTTTTGGAAATTGATCAAAATTTCTCCCTATTCTTCATATGAAAATTTCCAGCCCAGATTCGGATTTAGCATCCAAACTTTAGTCTTGTTACGTGTTTTTAAACTGCTGGCGCTTGTAATGTTGATTTTATGACAATGTAAAGTTGAAAAATTTATAAGGGATTTGACCGTGAAAAATCGTTTGGGGTGAAACTTTACACCCCGAGTCATTTTTCACGGTCAAATCCCTTATAGATTTTCAAACTTTACATCGACATAAAATCAACATTACGACCACAGCAGCATAAAAACTTGCAGTTGAACTAAATTTTAGGTGCTAAATCCGAATATGGCCTCTAAACTTTTGTATGAAAGAATTTTGAATAATTTCCAAAAGGAGGCTGTTAATTGAAGTGGTGTTTTGAAGACTCTAAAAGCAAAAAGGATGTAAATACTGCCGTTTTTCTCTGCATGTTTTAGGTTTTGTAGGACCATCTATTCATGAGTTTTTAAAAAATCGCTAAGAGAGATTTTTGTACGATTTTTTATGTTCTTAACGGCCTAAGGTAAAACCCCCTCCCCCCTTAACAGCCCAATGCCGTTAGAAAATATGAAAATCAAAAGTCAAAGGCCCCTAAATAGGACAAAGAGAAACATTAAGAAACATTATTAGGAAACAATTGTTTTCTTTGGCTTTGCTTTCTTTGGCCACATGTAAAGAGTTTCTTACGAAGAAATATGTGTTTTCCAAAAGGTCAAGAATAAGAAAAGTTCCCTCAACAAAATGTAGTTGCTAAATTTGAACAACATAAACAACAGTCATATTGTATTTATAACAATTAAAATTCATTACTCAGTTGAAAAAGTTGACAGAAATTTGATTACTCAGTCATTTGTGTATCTATTTCTGGCTAGTTTGCACCTTAGCGGACACACTTTTAAAATTTCCCTGTGTTTGAATTTTGTACCCATGTTTGGATGGAAAATGCATCAGTACTTACATTGAAATATACTTAATTAACTAGCAGCAGCCCCCAAATATTTTAAACTAAAATAATATCTCTATCACGGGTTCCTCCTGCAGATTTAGGCCATGTTTAAGTAATTTTGACGTTCTCCCCTTTGTGCGAATCAGTTGAATCACCTTCAAATTTTGCTTTATCCAATCAGATCACAGACTTTCCATTGTTATATTGTTTAGAAAGCCAATCAGCAATCAGTTCTTACAATATAATTCCATTCAGCTTCGGTTTCTCCTTGGAAGCTGTGTTTGCCAAAGTGCATTTAACCACTATTTCTTTCTTAAGATACTGGAATTTTACATGATGAGAATGAATAAATAGAAATAACAAAAATCCCTCACACACTGGAAGAAAAACTTTTGCGTGGAATGGGATGAGAAATGAAAATTTTCTACATAGCCTAGACTCAAAACTTTGCACTGCCCACCAAAGAACTTCTGTGGTCAAATTTTTACTTGTGCGCTTGAGTTTCAAATTTTTGATGTGCAATTTTCAGGAACGAAAAAATGTTGCGCAATTCAGGTTTTTCGAATAGGTTTTCGTGGTCGGTCCAAAATATTTAATGTCCAAAATTTTTTTGCAGATTAGAAAAATCACTGGAAAACATTTGACAGTGTAAAAACATAATGTGTTGCTCATGAAACATTTTGCACAGAAAAGGAATGTGTCAGGAGAGCTACTTTGTGAAACATCATCATACTTTTCAACTAATTTCACTTTAGCAATCATTCTCATTGTCCTCAACCGTAATACACCACTTTAATTAAGCGGCCTCGTATTGGAAATTCTTAAAATTCTTTCATTCAAAATTTTAGTGCCTGGATTCGAATTTAGCACCCAAAGTTTAGCCTAATTACAAAATTTCATACTGCTAGTGGTCTTAAAATTGATTTTATGGCGATGTAAAGTTTGAAAATCCATAAGGGATTTGACCGTGAAAAATGACTCAGGGTGTAAAGTTTCACCCTGAGCGGTCAAATCCCTTATAAAGTTTCAAACTTTACATCGTCATAAAATGAGCATCACAAGCGCTTAGCAGTTTGAAAACCCATAACTAGACAAAAGTTTGGGAGCTAAATCCGAATCCGGGTTCAAAATTTTCATTTGAGGAACAGGAAGAAATTTCAAAGAATTTCCAATACGAGGCCGCTTCATTAAAGTGGTGTATTTTTCAATGGAAATTTCTGACATGTACCCTTTGAAAACTTAAAATGAAGCACACTCAATAGAATTATAACATTTTAAATCACAAAACGATATGAAATTCTCCAATACCTTGTTCGGAATTTATTTGTTTGGATTTTTTTTTGCATTTAATGTAAGCAGTCTTGCTCCTTCATGTTTACAGGGCATTGGAGAGTAAAATCAACGTCATTGAAAGATCAAAAGTTCAAATCAAGGCTCCTGTGAATCCGTTGAAAGTTATTGGTATTGGTATGAACTATGTGGATCATTGTGAAGAGCAAAACGCTCCAATACCCAAAGAACCAATTGTCTTTGGCAAATTTCCAAATACCATACAAGACCCTTTTGGACCTATCATTCATCCAAAAGAATCTAATGTGAGTTTTAGTTTTATTTTCAGTTATGTGCTCTGTCCAAGAGTAGTATCTTTAAATTTTCTGGATGTGGAAATTTAACTTGGAGATAAACTTGGATGTGAAAATTTAACTTGGAAATAAACTTGGATGTGGAAATTTGTTTCACTAAAATCGATCATACTGTTCTGGAGTTATCAGGGATTTTGTTTGGAAGCTGTGTTTGGAAAACTTGCAGAAGACCTAGAAGTTACAACCAAATCTTGCAAAGATTTCAGCTTTTAAATGATGGTAGTTGCGTCAAAATCTTCTGAGAATCTAAAATATGCCCTGCAAATGTGAGGGAAATATTTGTATCATTTGTTTTCCATCCGACAGGCTGTTTATGCTCATTGTCATTGTTCATAAGCTGGAAATTTGAGAAGATTTGATTAAGATTTCTAGTCCTACATCTACCTTGCTCAAAACGGCTTCGTAATAAAATTGCTGATAATTCTAAGAACAAAATAAGTTATTTTAGCGAAACAAAGCTCAACATTTCAGTTAGCTTTTTCACTACAAAGTGGCACGTGGTGCAATAAAATTGGTACTTTATAAAGGATTAAACAATTTTTCAAGTGCCAATACCTTTTTTTGCTCACCTGGTACCTTTGCCATAATAGCAACAGCTTTTTTGTTCTTGTTTAGAAAAGTAGTTGATCAAGGTTTTTCATTGCAGTCTGTTGATTGGGAAGTGGAACTTGCCATTGTCATTGGAAAGCATGGAAGTAACATCAAGGTATTTAATATGAATTAACATATCAAAGTGTAATCCTAATATTACATACTTCAAGGGACTGGCTGATTCGGTATGTTATATCTGTTTTCGAAGATCCCTCATAATTTCAGAACAGAGTGGCCTATTTCAGTCAAGTAAATCTTAAAATTTATGCTTAGATAATGTATTTTATATATTTGCCAATATTTTTGTCTTGATGTCCAGGGAGCCATGGAGCAGCGATATCCAAGGAGCAAGGAGCAGTGACCTTTCAAACGGGGATTTTTTTACTCATTCGGTACATCACGCAGAGGCCGATAAAATTTCCTACTTCCTGGGAACGGCAAAAATTTTGTCAAAACTACCTGCGAAAATTTTTTGAATTTACATTGATTTAGTAGATTGTACGGCGTAGTTCGTGCAAGTTGTAGATATAGTCGGGGCTGTTAGCAACAAAATATTGATGAATCGTGCACATTGTGATAGAAGCATGAAAGTTGGTAGAAATACACAGTTTGATACGCTGAAAAAGATAAGATGCAGACCCCTTCGAAAAAATGCCCCCAAATGCTATTTTTAGACTGGGGTACTAGGTTCCAGGTCTCTACAATGGTTATTATAATAACGTTGCTGCAAATTGTGATATAAGCATCAAACTTGGTAAGAATACACAGTTTGATACGCTGAAAAAGATAGAATGCAGACCCCTTCGAAAAAATGCCCCCAAATGCTATTTTTAGACTGGGGTACTAGGTTCCAAGTCTCTACAATGGTTATTAAGATAACGTTGCTGCAAATTGTGATATAAGCATCAAACTTGGTAAGAATACACAGTTAGATACGCTGAAAAAGACAGAATTCAGACCCCTTCGAAAAAATGCCCCCTTTTACTATTTTTAGACTGGGGTACTAGGTTCCAGGCCTCTGCAATAGTTATTACGATAAATTTGAATTAAAACAATCAGTCTCGATAAATACAAATCACTCAGCTGGTCATTTATCATTCGTGAAACTGTGATCACTGACCACCGCACTTGCAAAGTTCTGTGCATTCTAAGTTATGCTGCTTGCATATACAACGCGATGATCATTTCTGCTTGCACCCACATTTTACAAGCTCGTAACATGCTTTGAAGGCTTCTGGTATCATCATCTACTGTGGCTGACTGAACTCGTCTATGATATTCCATCCAAAAGCACTGAAATCTGGTAAATGCTGATGTTGTTCAATTGTCTGACCCCAAATGATACTAAAAGGATATTTTCAGTACAAGACGGTCATCGTAAACGGCCGTGAGTGTATTCTCAAGCCAACAAAAATCGGTCACTTATCTGATATCAGCAAAAATTATATTGTTGAGTGAAAATTCAATATTGATTCATGTAGCCTAACTACATCCAAAAGGCACACTTAAGCAGAATCTATTAAAGTAAAGATAGTTGCTAGATAAAGACAAACACGGGACACTGATTGTTTAAGACGATAAAATGTTTAACTTAGCCACCATGCAGCAAGGCTCTTCTTAAATGTTGGATAAGGGCATCTTTGATTGGTGGTATACTTTCTATATTGCGACCTTTTGTTGCAAACAATGATCTACAGCAGTCATTAACCTCTTCCAGTGAACTCGATCGGTCGTACAGAAGAAAGATAGCGTTCCAGATTCTTCTAGATTCCATCTCTTATCTCTCTTGTGTCAGTTTTTCGTGATAACCTAAAGAGAAACATAGATAGATATTCAGCATATAATGTCTATAGGTAATAACTAAGTTTTTTTGTAATTCATAAAAGTAGCTATGATTTATACAGGATGAACCATCTCAATTAAAGGGAATGTAAGCATATATAAGCCTTTGATAAAAAAACCGTGCAATGACAATAGAATATAGTTCACATGCTACTTGGTAACTGAAGATCTCAAGGTGCAACTGGAGAGCTCGATGATACGTTGACCTGGACGAAATCTAGTACTTATAACGACAAAAATTATCACAGGTTCTTGTGTTTTGACGGAAGCATAAAAATTTTGCCTATTTTTCAAAAACATTTCTTGCTGCCTAAAAATGTTGCGAAACATTTCCTGGGAACGGCGTTCCCCTGTTCCCACACTTTATCGGCCTCTGCATCACAGTTGATTCAGTCGAAGGGATTGTGTCATCACTTATCAAAAATGGACAGGTACCCTATCATTGTACCCCCTGGTGCCTAAAGGATATTCTAATTTAGAAAACTTTGTTGTTGAGCTATAATATATCTTTGTGTAAATGAAAGATATGCATCCCATAATGCCACAGAAGCATCAGTTTTTAAATGTTGTTCTTAGTTTATTTGTTTTGGTTGATGAAGGTGGAGCTAAAATATAATACTAAAATATTCACTTTGCATTCACTAACAAAAATGAAAAAAATTAAGAAAAAGATATAAAAATGGATGCCTCTGTGATCTGTGATAGTGCCACAAACTTTATTACTTGGCCTAATTTTGACATCTTTTTCGCGGATATTTGAATAAGCAATCAGAGCTTAGAAATTTTGCTTCATGCAATTCGATTGGTTTGATGAACAAGCCAGCAGAGGCTTGAATACAGTCATGTTTTTCAAATTTATCTTACGAGTTCTAACTGACCAGAATGAAGAGAGTCTCAGCAATACAAACTCATTATTTTAAAAATGTAATCTACTTCCGCCGGGTGACCCAAAAAAAGTGAACCGACAAAATCTGTTAGACGAAATCAAGAAATCAACCAAAATCAGTGATTCAAAAATTGTTTGGTATCTAAAGAGCTTGGCTACACCGCTACTATTTTTGGCTATTTTTATCGAGATCGCAAACTGACGAAAATAAGGATTTGATGAATACAGGCAGTTCTTAAAACCCGTCGAAATGCATCAAAAGCAGGGGATCGATTTTGATTAGCTGCAGTGCAACGTCACAATGAGAATATCATCCTGTGCGCATGCAGCTCAGATTGGATGCAGCCGAACAATCCCCTTGTGGTATCAGAATTTTCCTTACTTCAGAAATAGAAATTACTTTCGTTATTTAGAATTGTTTGCCTGCACTGGGAAGTTCAATCTGACTTGCCTATTTTCAAGCGAATGCAAAACATATTCTTTATTGTCTCGTACTGATCAAATCTTTTCCCTGTTATTGATGACTTTCGACGGGTTTTAGATCTGCTCGGTTTCGCTAAATCCTTATTTTCGCCACTTTACAATGTCGATAAAAATAGCAAGAACTAGTAGGGAGGCAACCTGGTTCCGAGGGCCAGTTTCCTGCGTCCATACTGGATTCAGCAGCATGCTGGATTCAGCAGCCTCCTTTTGGGACATGGGAACGAGGTTGGTAGGGAGGTAGCCAAACTATTTAGCTGCCAAACAAAGTTTGAATCACTGCTTTTGTTTATTACTCTTTTATGCGCGAAAGTTTTTCTCGGTTCACCTTTTTTTGGTCACCCGGTATAGAAAATAAACGCTACATCAAATTAACACCCATTTCAAAAATTTGCTTTGATTTAAGTCATGTTTATTTTGTTTAGCGTTAATCTGATATATAATCGCATTAATCTGATATCTGATATAATCTGATATGTCTTAATTAAATAGCGCATTTATTAAAGAAGCGTTACTGTCTATCATTTTAATCAAGCACTAACACGATTCTGAAAGACGTCAACTTCATTGTCACTTGGTTTTTGGTGTTTTGCAGCATATTGTGCTGTTTAGCTCAAGTTTGGCTGGCTCAAGTTTTCGAAATTCTTCTGTTTCAGTAAAATATCACGTTGGGAAGTAAACTTCTTTCTGCATCATAACATTATGTCTGTTTACTGCGTTAGTTCTCTTTAATGTAACGTCTTCCTTGCCTTTCCATGTTAATTTCCTTTAATTGTAAGTATTTTCTTTTCTCATTCGCATTAATTTAAGTTGCTTATATACATTAAATGTATGTTGATTTCAAGCAGTGTTAATTTTGTGCCGCGTTACTCAGCATAGGTTCCAAATCTTTAAGTTGGCGTAAAAAGGTCGGTGTAAAATTCAGTGACATAGTTCTTTGAACCGAATGGCTTGAAAGAAACTTTGGCTACTTTGCTATAACTCTACCGTTGGACTTTTCAGAAATCTTGAATATTTTCGAAATTACAGCGTATTTCATATTTCAACTCATTTGAGGATGTGACGTCATCAAATTTCTAAATCGCAAACCAGAAGAGTGAAAGACTTTTGCTTGATACCATATTGTACACGTTCATAAACTATGTTTTTCTGGGAAATTATTCGATGTTTCCTCAAAAAGCTTAGAAATTACGATGGTTTTAAGTTTTTTTCAAAATTTTTCTTGAATTCTTAAAAAAGAAGAAAAGCACTCTAATTCTGAAAATATTGAAGATTTCTGAAAAGTCCAACGGTAGAATTATTACAAAGTAGCTAAAGTTTCTTTCAAGCCATTCTATTCAAAGAAATAAGTCACAGAATATTACACCGACCCTTTTAAAGATTTGGAACCTATGCTGCGTTACTCAGAAAAAGGGATGCCGTTTGAAAGACTACTGTTTCCTGATTATCAAAGAAATAATAAATTTTGATATCCTATTGAATAGCTGACATGTTTACTTTACTTGACTGAAGTATCCTTCGTATCATAAGCGGGGATGGCTCAACGGTAGCGCGCTTGCCTACCAACCTGAGGGTTGGTGGTTCGAGTCCCTGCCCTGCCGAACCTGCTACGTAGAGTGAGGAGAGTCGCCAACTCTCTGTAATTCCAGGCTAAAGGAATCGCGAGGTGTGGTCACATCGAGAGGAAGGACCAGGACACTGCTCGATAAGCTTAGCTTCTCAGTGTCCTAAAACTACCTTCGGATGCTAGGTAGCAATATAGAAAAAAAAAAAAACATGTTCAATTAATTTTAGAATTTTTCGTGGCTGAAATCCATCACTTCGTTCCGATTTTATAAGGGATTTTCTCGAGAATATCCTTCGAAAAACCTTGAAGAACGGCCCAAAATCACGATCAAATTTCCCTAATATTTCCTGCATTACAGCTATGATTTGAACACGTTTTAGCAAGTGTTATTCCTTTGGGAGAATGAAAAAGTCATCTTCACTAGTGTACAAAATATATCAAATGGGATTCCATCCTCCAAAGAGGATAACACGTGGTAAAACGTGTTCATGTCATTGCTGTGAGGCTGCAAAACTGACAAATTTGATCATCGTTTTAGCAATTTTTTTTATATTTCTTGAGAAGATCCCTCATAATTTCAGAACGGAGTGGCCGATTTCAGTCAGGTAAATTTTAATATCTAATTAATCATATCAGCTATTAAACAAGATATTTTCCGATATTATTGCTTTGATATTCAGGGGGCAGTATTTTTTCAAATGCCGAGCATTTTTTTACTCACCCGTTATAATAAGGTATATACTTTCTAGACTTATTACATGGTATATACTTTCAGGAATCTGAAGTGATGAGCCATGTGGCAGGTTATTGTGTAGCTCATGATGTCAGTGCTCGTGATCTCCAACTCGGTAAAAATGGTGGCCAGTGGCTGTTAGGAAAGACTTTTGATACATTTTGTCCACTTGGTCCTGCACTTGTCACACCTGATGAAATCTCTGGTAAGTATAAAGTTGTTTATGTTGCTATCATCACATCATTTAGAAATTTGTCCCTGCTAGTTTTTGATTGATATGAACTTACAGCAACAACCAAAACTTTCAGCCGGACAAAGTTTTATGGACAAATGCTTGTTCGAAACTTTTTCCAACTGAAATGATAGATTGTCCGAAAGTTTATTCCGCCAAAATTTTGGATACTTAAGTTTTTTCTAGAATGGTCCACAAAGTATAGTTATAAAATCAGTCCATGCACGGTGGTTGATCAAATTTTACTACTGTTTACGCAACAAGGGAGAGATCAACAAGAAGGACTTTGATTTGTTGGTCTGATCGGATAACGGAAGACTCATTTGTGGATCTGCATTGCGAATGCACTTATGACAAACGTTATTGTTTTGCCATAATGTCATTTGTGGATCTGCATTGCGAATGCACTTATGACAAACGTTATTGTTTTGCCATAATGTTACTGTTTTTGGTAGCTTCTGAATAAGATCTAGTTCTCTTTGCAACATATTTTTGTTATTTCTATTCAGAAAGAAGAACCTTAGCTATCAAGAAACCTCCCAGATGTTGTCCGAACATTTGTCTGTCCGAAATTATTAAAATCTTTCTGAAAGTCTTTCCACCGAAGTATTTCTGCCGAAACTTTTGGCTGTTATTGTAAACATTTTAGAAAACTTCATAATCCAAACATGATTATTTTTTTGTCGTGAACAGGTCCTTTTGTTAGGACTTTTGTTTCTCCATGCTGAAGCTGGCACAGGTAGAATTTAAACAAGGTCGAAATTAAAATAGCACTCTTGAATCTTAATGTAATCTGTCGATGAAGCCAAGGAGTCCCCTATACAGGTGTGCGAATCCGATCCAAATACGATTCAGTCCGATTCGGATTCGGATTAGAATTTAGCTACTTCACACCGGATCGGATCGCATTCAGTACAGATTTGTTTGGATTGGATCAGATCGGATTGATTCAACACAGGGAGCGCCCAGGTTCAACATGTTTTAGCACAGGATGGTCAATCTTTTTGCTTGAGATGTTCAACAAACGTAATACATTTTTTCATTTTATTCTAGAATATTTATCCAGGTTTATAAGCTATCAGTTAATATTATACTGTTTTACATGCTAACCTGCTAAAATATCTAACCTAATTACAATATTCTTTAATGCACGTACATTAATCAACAACTAAAAGAAACGTAAAAAGAAAATTGAAATCAAAGGCTTTTCTTGAAAGTTTCTAGGGAGGCTTACAGTTTGGTTTCTCTATTTAGCTCATTCCAGAGTCTACCACCACGATACGAGAAGGATTTCTGCCCCGTCGTTGTTTTAGTAGGGGCATTTTAACATTTGTTTCTGTAGATCTTAAAGTTGCCTTTTCTCGTTTAAAAGTGTGTTAATAATTTCTTTTATTTTCTTTCTGTATTTGTTATTCAGACAATTAAATGTGACTATAGTTGCTAGAAGTAAGACGACGTATTTCTGTGGCCTTTTAGGCATCTCTGTTTTCTGTATTTAAATGTTTGGATTTTCTGGATCGGATCAGATTTTTAAGCATAATGATCGGATCGCATTGGATCGCATTGGAAGAAAATGTAAAGGCTCTAATCGGATTGGATTCAGATCGAGTGTTCCAACTAATCTTTGGATGAATGAATACCAATCCAATCGTAGTCACCAAAATGCTTCATCCTATATTCTTTTTCGTTCTTCGGCATGGGATGTGCACCCTGGTGAGGAAGTACTGATGTACTCTTATTATGGATCCTTCAATATCTAAAAAAGTAAGAAAAGCACATGTAGAACTTGCTTTCAAAGATGGGGAAAGCCTGATTGAATAAAAATACTGCGAATTTCACGATTTGTTCGTTTTTGGAATAATCATAATGTTTGTCCACCTTTGACGTTGCTAGCTGGAGGAATCGCTTCAAACTCAGAATTCATATTTCATATAATATTTCATATTTGATTCTTTTAAGGTGGGTTTCCTTTAGCCGAAGCTGTTTTACAGGGGGCCCTCCACTTAAAAGCATTACTTGCAATATAAATTTCCTATGCAGACATTAAATACAATATAAAAACCATAATATTAAAAGCCTAATAAAATTTTCGAAGTCTACAATAAGAAGAAAAACTAAAGCCTAAATAGACTGTTTAGAACTATTTTGGGAAGATGCCAGCTTAGTATCGACTGAAAGGCCATTCCACAGGCCTCTCAAGAAGTGGCCTGCTTGGAGTGTCAAAGCTGCTGTTGGTTGTGTGTTTTGTGCGAGCATTCGCAAATTTTCTCAAGTGCGTGTATTCCGTGCCTGGTCATTCCTACCACAAATGAAGGTAAAAGCTCAGAAAAATTCATCTTGATTAATCTTGGTAGCAACAAACAACTAGTTAATAATTTGACAAAAGTTACGACATAGATTAAACTAATACTGAGGAAGATTGTTGTGCAATCGAATCATAGCTATCAAAAGTAGAAATTTGGTAATTTTTATCAAATTATCTTGATTAACAAACATAGCTTCATTCGTTTTATTGCAGATCCTCATAATTTGGGAATAAGATGTCGCGTTAATGGACAAACAATGCAAAATTCTACAACCAGCAACATGGTTTTCAAAACAAAAGAAATTTTGTGTTACATTTCAAGGTAATGTTATTTTGTTTGTATATAGTATTCTGCCTTCTTTTCGTCTTGGCTATCTCAAATCATTTAGTAGAGAAATGTTTCGACATGCGTTGGAGAAAGATCTAACACATCATCAGTGTATAGACTATTTCATGTTATTGTCGACATAAAGAAGACACCACTTTCAAAACAAAAATACAATATCTATACTGGGTGAGTCAAAAGAAAGTTAAAACGCTTAAAAACCTGTAGCTTGCTACCTATTCACTAGACTGAGTACATGATTCTCAGTTTTCCGCATTGAATTGGATGATGTTATGGCTTCAAACTGAGACTCGTGACAATACAGTTTCAAAACAGAGACTACTTAGGCCTAGTGCGCCGCATCCAATCAAATCTCGACTTTCTTAATATGGTCAGACCACGTGCCTAATCTTAGCGTTTGATTAGCTGATTAGATCAAAGTTTGACTTTTAGAAGCGAAGCGATGTTCGACTTTTCTTATCGACGTAGACGTTCGATTGTTCTTCAGATTTTAGTTTCTGTTTAGAATTTGTTTTATCGTGAGTCCTTGTATGAGAGAAAATTAAAACATCAGATTAAAAACATTGAACGAATACAAGGAATCACGTCGTCAGTCTACCTATTCTTAGCATAGGTTCTAAATCTTTAAAAAGGTCGGTGTAAAATTCTGTGACCTATTTCTTTGAATGGAATGGCTTGCAAGAAACTTTAGCTACTTTCTAATAATTCTACCGTTGGACTTTTCAGAAATCTTCAATATTTTCAGAATTAGAGTGCTTTTCTTCTTTTTTAAGAATTCAAGAAAATTTTTGAAAAAAACTTAAAACCATCGTAATTTCTAAACTTTTTGAGGAAACATCGAATAATTTTCCAGAAAAACATAGTTTATGAACATCTACAATATGCTGTCAAGCAAAAGTTTTTCACTCTTCTGGTTTATGATTTACAAATTTGATGACGTCACATCCTCAATGAGTTGAAATATGAAATACCCTGTAATTTCGAAAATATTCAAGATTTCTGAAAAGTCCAACGGTAGAGTTATAGCAAAGTAGCTATAAAGTTTCTTTCAAGCCATTCGATTCAAAGAAAAAGGTCACTGAATTTTACACCGACCTTTTTACGCCGATTTAAAGATTTGGAACCTATGCTCCTATACATGATATGCATACCTGACGTCACAGGAATTTTTGGGTGGCAGACGAGACCATAATGGCGGACGCAGAAAGCGCGCCTTTTTTGTTTAGCGCCCGCACTCCTTTATCTGTTGATTGTTTGATGTCTGCATATCACAAAAGCTTGTCAGGTGACCGGAAGAAGAGTTACGAAGAAAAATTAAGGGATGTAAACATCACTGACCCTTACGCAATGCGGAAGACGGCCTTCGACGTCAAGCCGGAAAGATGGCCTAAAGTGACATTTGCTGATACTTACTTTTATCTGGTGAATTCTACGAGCAAATTTACACATTCCCAGATGAAAGCCTACAAAAGTCTTGATGCATACCAGTTCGTAGTAACAGGACAGACATATGATGTTATGTGCAGAGAACTAAGGCCGGAATTATATTTGTTTTTTGGAAAAGTTCGTCACTCGCAGAGCATGTTTTCTAAGGCTCCCAACAAAGTCTGGTTAACTGTAAATGATGACGGTACCGTAGTGAATGCACACTGTACATGTATGGCAGGACAGGGTTCAGTATGTTCACATGTTGGTGCAATCCTCTTCTATGTTCAAGGCGTAGCTGAGTTCAAAGAGCGACAAACACCATCATGTACGTCTGAACTTTGTTCATGGTTGCCTCCTGCATTGAAGAAAGTCAACTTTGCAGCAGTGAAAGAAATTCAGTTTGGGGCTCCGGCCAAAAGGTTTACCAGCATGATATCTGGAAATGGTAGCCGCACAGAAACGAGCAAGGCACAGCTAGACAGGCAGCAATCCAGAGATTCAGTTCCTGGTCTCTCATCTGATGCATTGCAGTCTTTTCTTGTTGACATCAAGAGTACTGGGGTCAACAGTGCTGTCTTGTCAACACACCAAGCTTTCTGTGATGATTTCATTCCTTTTTCTGCAAGGATGAAGCCTCCACTTACATCCTTGTATGATGAAAAATTTGCTGAACTGCCCTACCACTTGCTTCTCACCAAGTGTGATGAAATCTTCTCAAATATTTCTATCACACAAGATGAGGTAGACGTAATTGAGGAGAAAACAAGGGGTCAGGCCAGTTCAAATTTGTGGTTTCAACAAAGGTCTGGAATCATCACAGCAAGCAGGTTTAAAGCCGCATGTCGTACAGACCCTGCAATGCCCTCTCAGAGTCTCATTTCAGGGATCTGTTACCCTTTCAAGAGCAAGTTCAGCACTGTTGCAACCAGATATGGATGTCAACATGAAAAGACTGCAATTGAGCACTTGCAACAACAGCTTGTTCCTGTTCACCAGAATGCAAAGCTATCAGATGCAGGATTTTACAGATCTGCAAAACATCCTTTCATAGGTGCCTCTCCAGATTCCATCTTCACCTGTCAATGTCATGGAAAGTTTGTTGTGGAAGCAAAATGTCCTCACTTGTGCAAGACAATGCAGAAAAGCCCTGATGAAGTTGCAACAGAAGAAAGAAGTTNGAGGCGGGATCTCGGCTTGCCGGGAATCCCGCTTCACCGGGGAAATGCCGGGGAAACTTTCTCCATATGAACAGGCCCTTAGGCCCACTATGCATGCCGCATCCAGGCATGGGACCCCTAGTTTAACGTCCCTTCCGAAGGACGTTAAAGTGAGTTGCGAGGTCAGTCCCCGGGTCAGGACACCGAGGTCACCCATCCGGAGTTTGACCTCACTCGACCAAGCTTAACTTCAGTCACCTGATGAAAACTGTATAAGCCGCTCGGCCACTCACCCCACATTGTGTGCTCAAAATACGTTGTTTACGGCCAATATGATGTTTTGATGGTTCGCACGCGTGCAGAGGATCGTGGGGAGCACAGAGTCTTTAAGTTTCATTTTCATCATTGTGGAGCTCAAATGTTGGAAAATTTGATTCAGAAGTTTGGGCTTGTTTTGAAAGATTCTTAGATTGAACGCTTTTATAAAATCACTTGTAAATCGAGAAAAATATGTCCGATTTCAATCAACTAAATTTTGTTATCTAAGTTGACATGTTACCCACATAGTAATGGCTAGTTTGAAAGAATCTGGCGAATAGCTAGCAAACTACAACAGGCTTGCAAACATTTAGTTATTTGATTATTGCCCTCTTTCTCATCAGCTAAGGCTTTGCAAAAAATTGAAAAGATTCAAGAACGTGCCCTTGGATTTTTATACAATGATCACTGTACCTCTTACAGCGACTTACTTTTGAAGTCAGAAAGGTGCACTATGCATGTTTCTCGTCTGAGAGTTCTTTGTATAGTGGTTTTTAAGACATTGAAAAATATAAACCCATCTTTCATGATTGACATTTTCAAAATAAAATCTTCTATTTACTCATCACGAAACCCAAATGATTTACAGCATTACAGACCAAATCAAGTCACGTTTGGTTCTAATAGCCTTCGATCATTAGGACCTCAAATATGGAATGGACTGCCGAATGAAATAAAATCTGCCGAAAATTTAAATAGTTTTAAACACATGATAAAAAAATGGGATGGCCCAAACTGCAAATGCAATGCTTGTCAGCATGTGACAGAGATTTGATTTTTTTTTAAACCATGTAAACATATATCTATGTTATTTATTTATTTATTTATTAATTTATCGATTTTGATTAGTTTACTATGTACATTATTGTATATATAAAGCTAGATATAATTAAATGATCGATATTAAATAAGATGACGAACAAAAGTTTAAACTTTTTTGACTCGCCCTGTAGATTTACAAATCTGCGAGCTTAAATTGTAAAAAGTTGCAAGATTTGCTCAATGAAAAGCTGATTCAAGTTTATTTCATACTTTTTATTGCGATTTGTGTGACAAGTCTGTAGTTATTTATGTTCTATTTACGACGAACGGGCAGAAGATTACTGTAGCTCTTTGTAGCGCAGTCAGATGGCTTATGTTGGTCGAACAAAGGTAGATTTCTTTTCGTTAAATTTACTTGTGTATACGAGCAATCATGAAACCTCGTTGGTTGGTTTTCCTTGTAACAAGACGCAGTATTCCACTTAAATGGAAAATGCGAGGTAAATAGGTTTGTCTATAAATAGATCGAAGAAAATACACAGGCGCAGCATTGTATCTCTTGCTATGCTTTGTTCATGGCACTTCGCTAGCTTCGATTTTCAATGAGATGTTTTTAGTATTTTTTTTTTGCTCCTTGCAAATGCAAGCTTTTAGCCTAACCCTTTCAGAAATAACCTTAATTTTCGTTTTTTCCAGATTTTTCTCCTTGAGTCCCGGTGATGTGATTGTGACTGGAACCCCGCCTGGAGTTGGCTGTTTTCGCAAACCTCCGATTTTCTTGAAGGTAAGCAAGTTTCTTTACTCAATTGAATCAATTGGAATCAATTGAGCTCCGAAATCAAAACCGCCCCCCATCACTGGCGATTTTCAAAAACAGGCTAAAAACGTTTTTGAAAAGTCATAGAGATATTCCAAAATGAATATCACATATCGAATCCATAGTTTGGTCAATTTTCCTTTCTTAGAATTGAGATTTTCTTTTTTACGCTTATTCTATTATTCTAGATCTTATAATTTCATCATAGAAACATACATTGTTATTAGTTTATGTTTCTAGCAGGGCACATTGTAAATCAGTTTAGTCTTTTTATGACTGAATGTATTACCCTGGGTAAATAATTAGAAATGAAAACATGAAAACTCAGCTTATATAGAAATTTTTTTTGCTGTAAATCTTACACTACCGTAAAAGCTCTATTTAGCCCCCCCTCTCTATTTAGCCCCCCTCTCTAATAAGCCCCCTCTCTAATAAGCCCCTCCCTTCTGAGTCAAAATTATAAGTAAGCCCTCCCCTTCTATTAAGCCCCCCCCCCACTTATATCAAATGCGAGAGGATACCGAAGATTTTCCGTTTACTAGATAAATCAAGCTTGGATGTTAATTTTGATATTTTGGGATTAGAACTGCTGTGAATTTGTGTATTTGACTCATAAAAGGGTATGTTGACTCCGCAAAATATGAGGTAAAAGACCTAAACGCTATCATTTATAGCTTTGTCATCTGAATTTGTGAATAANGAATATCACATATCGAATCCATAGTTTGGTCAATTTTCCTTTCTTAGAATTGAGATTTTCTTTTTTACGCTTATTCTATTATTCTAGATCTTATAATTTCATCATAGAAACATACATTGTTATTAGTTTATGTTTCTAGCAGGGCACATTGTAAATCAGTTTAGTCTTTTTATGACTGAATGTATTACCCTGGGTAAATAATTAGAAATGAAAACATGAAAACTCAGCTTATATAGAAATTTTTTTTGCTGTAAATCTTACACTACCGTAAAAGCTCTATTTAGCCCCCCCTCTCTATTTAGCCCCCCTCTCTAATAAGCCCCCTCTCTAATAAGCCCCTCCCTTCTGAGTCAAAATTATAAGTAAGCCCTCCCCTTCTATTAAGCCCCCCCCCCACTTATATCAAATGCGAGAGGATACCGAAGATTTTCCGTTTACTAGATAAATCAAGCTTGGATGTTAATTTTGATATTTTGGGATTAGAACTGCTGTGAATTTGTGTATTTGACTCATAAAAGGGTATGTTGACTCCGCAAAATATGAGGTAAAAGACCTAAACGCTATCATTTATAGCTTTGTCATCTGAATTTGTGAATAAGCCCCCTCTCTTTTAAGCCCCCCTCTGGAGTCTCCAAAATTAAACAAGCCCCCGAGGGCTTAATAGAGCTCTTACGATATGCCTCTGCTAAAGGGTCGTAAAACCGGCATGTGTCATCATGTGGAAAGGAATTGCCATATGTATTACCCCCTTTAAATTTGTTTTCTAGCATTGGCTTTGTTGTCTTGTTATTGTAATTGCATTGCTGCCTGGATAGATCGAAATATCTGCAGCCTATATGATTTTCATCTAATTCAAAAGCTGAGAAATAAGTGCGTGAATTGCACGAATATACGAGAATTAAGTCTTGGTCAAACGCATCCAACATTCCATCCAACATGTGAAAACAAATTTTGGATGAATTGTTGGATGCGTTTGACCGGGGCTCTTCATGTCTTACTGCTCAGCTTCTGAATTAGAGAAATTAGATTTAGGTGACAGATGTTCTGATATATTCATGTTCATCAATATATACTCATTTCTTCTCTTATCAACCCCTTTTTGCTTGCACAACGAGTCAGATACCTACCTAGGTTTCACGGCAACTTTTGCTGTCTTCTTTATTGACATTCTTGGCTTGATTACTCGACCGTATAAATTCCATTGTTTGCCATCATCGCTTCGTAGTGGTCTGTCAGCCAAAAGCAATGGATTCTATCATCACAAAATCTGTCCCTGTTTATAAAAGCCTGTTTCTAACAAGATTGTCATTGGTAGACTCATTTTCATTCATTCATTTTATATTATTTAACCACGGTAGCCCCGTCAGTTCTGTGGAGACTGCTTTACAGGGGGCCGTGCAATAAGACTACAAAGTAAAAACCTAATTTACAGACTCCAGGAAATTCCCGAAGTTTTGGTATACAGAGTATTGATACTTATTCCAAACTTTCATGAATTATAGGTACCTAATGAGCCAGAAAAAGTTCCCACTTTTGAAAATTGATAGCACCAAGAGTCCTGGGTGGATTGAAATGAATCGAATTCTGCTTGATAGCCGAGAGAATGAATTATTTGTGTAATTTTTCTCGCGTTTTTATGAGCACTGGAAATATAGGTAAATTTGACTTTACACAAATTTATTGCTGGCGAAATGCCTGAAAAAGGGCCTAAACACTTGATTAAATCATTAAAACCCGGTAGGCATCTTAATTTTTCTGATGATAAATGATATTTTGTTTTGGTTCTGCAGGTTGGTGATGTAGTCGAATGCGAAATCGACGAAATAGGTTGTATTAAAAACGAAGTAATTGCTGCAAGTCAAATGTGAGACAAATTTTCATATTTAATAACAAGAATAAATTTAGATTTGGATTTAATTGATAAGGAAATATTATTATCAGAGCTTCTTCTTTGGTTCTTCTTCGTTTTATTTGGAATCAATGAGCAGTGCTTTCCAACTTCAGCTCTTCACTTTTCTCGCTTGAATTTTCGTGCGGCTGTTGAAATCACTGGCAAACTTATTAAGCAAATTCCTTGGCTTGATGGGATTGCCTTTTTTGAGGTTAGGAAAATATCACAAGCAAACTGCGCTGCAACGCACTGAGACCGTTCACAGAATCGACAATATCTTAGGTGATTAATGTAAGTTTGTTTTTCTTTTTTCTATTCATAATAAATTAAAACTAACTAATATAAATATACAAATACCGTACCGTTCTTGGCATAGGAAGACACAAGGTCATCTGGCCTCCACCAAGAACGGTACTTACAATTTTACAAATCCAA
Source organism: Aurelia aurita (assembly GCA_004194415.1). Classification (NCBI taxonomy): domain Eukaryota; kingdom Metazoa; phylum Cnidaria; class Scyphozoa; order Semaeostomeae; family Ulmaridae; genus Aurelia; species Aurelia aurita. Next base: position 42,417 of record REGM01000070.1, read on the forward strand.
CTTCCAAGCAAAAAGAAACAAAAAAAGAGACAGCATACAAACGGTTTAAGAAAAGAAGGGGACTGGCAGTTCCACACCAAACCATACAGTGGGTCTAACCCTTACATATCATAGATTTTCATCAGTTTAGCACCATCAAATCGCAACTTGATGGTACAATGACGTTAAAAGTCCAGCACTTTGAGTTTGCAAAATATAGCGAATTGTTGTCTAGTCCTGAAAACATGGCCAGGTGACATTACAAAATTCCTTTTGAATTTTTTTAAAAGGTAAACCCTCCAGTCAAGCCGAACCTTCAATTTATTGATCCCTGATCCCTGCTTGATGTATGAAGGAACTGTTGGTGCACCAAAAGGACATGCTTTGGGTTGGTCAGCGAATCTTCCCCTTTGCTCCAAATTGAATCAACTCTGTCATGCAAGGGGTATTTTCTTGGATATAGCATGGATTGCCACAGCCACGTTATTGCTTATTGGTCTCCAGTGAATATTTCCTGCTTGGTGCCTTAGCCCTGTGGTTCAGTAATGTTGGTAAAACACAGACCAGTCCATGCAGCTTGAGACTAGTCCGTTCGACTTGTCTTTTTACCCGAACATTAAGGATCTATTGACCAAAAGATCCCGTGCAGGCCTGGAGATCAGAAGGCAATTATACGATAAGGAATGTGGTTAAAGTTATGATAGCTAGAATAAACACAACATGGAAGTTTCTTGTTTAAACTGAATGGTAAGGAAGGAAAGATCTGTCTGAAACCATGCAACAAGAGGCTGCACGTATTTTTATAAGAAACTCTCTGTAAGATAAGATACTAAACTGTCAGTCCGCAGAAGTATGGACATCTTTCCTCCGCAGAAGCATATAAGCACACCTGCGGCGTCTAACTACCCCTTCTCAGATTAGACTTAAATATGGTCGTAGTTTCGCTCCTTTCCTGAACTGATACATTGCTAGTTGTAGCGATGTATCAGTTCACGCAAGGAGCGAAACTGCGAAGATGTATAAGTCTAAAACATCGCTACAACTACGGCTCATGATCTAACTGTCAATTGAGACGATCACCTCATGGCCTAAGCTATTTCATCGAAAATACCGATGCTAAACTCTTCAAAATTCGAGGTTTCGGGACATGAACATGGAAGCACTAGGTAGTAGTACTTAGAAGAATGTTTCCTTGATGCAAAAAGTTTAAATACCTGAACTTTTCTCCAATAATCTTCCCGTTTGGATGCAAATTAGATCAGGTAAATCTGCTCGAAGCTGCGAGATTCAACGTCTGTCGGCAATGTTGTCATGACAACTTAATCAACCAATCAGAGCGCGTTATTTGAGTTCTATTCGCCCATGTTTGGCCCTTGACTTTCTCTCGACTGCAAATGCTGCTTTCTGATTAGTGATACACAAAGTGTCTCAGCTGGCGTCCTCAACTAAAAGTTAGATCATAAGTCTTAGACTCATTATTTTCGTGTAGTTTCGCTCCCCTGAACTAATATGTCGCTAGACTTATACATCGTTGTTTTTTCGCTCCTTGCCTGAACTGATACATCGCTACAACGACTCATTCCCTAAAGCTTCCAGAAACGGAATAGCCTCGTTGTGATTCAACATGGCCTAACATTTTCTTCTCAAAACCACCGAGCCTAAAACGCTACAAAAAACAGTTTTCCTGAACTGCTGCACCATACAACTAGCTGTCAGTACTTAGATGAATGTTTCTTCAAGCCATAATTGCAAAAATCTCCTTCCTCTAAGCCATTTTCTTTTTGTTTGGAGATGCAAAAGATCTCGTAAATACGCTCGCATCTTTCGAGATTTTGTTCATTTCAGCATGGTTTCAGCCGTTTCAGTAGATCAATCGAACGCTGCATTCCACGGTCTTTGTTTGCTTTTGGCGGGAAGTTAAATTTGAAGGAAAACCGGCCAATCAGAGCAGATGGTTAAAAATCTTGCATCCTGATTGGTCGGAGCTAAAAAATCGGCCCCGCAGGAAGTTTTGCCGTTTTCAGAAGAATTTGGAAATAAGTCGCTCACTGCAGCGACAACAACAACATCAATTCAATTCAATGAGCGAAAGTGAAGTGACTTAAATCGTGAGTCTACATAAATCTATGCTCAGATCACCAAAAAATTGAGAAACTCAAGTACTGGAAAAACGTAAGAAACTTTTTGGTTCTCCGTGAATCTGATGGCGTACTTTTGCATGTTTTTTCACGGGCTTTAGGAAATTCTGAATTAAAAATTAGATTTTCGGATGATACATCGAGTATTTTTCGTCTTTTATATTTCGTTCATGATACATCAAGAGTGAAGCGCGTGGCAGAGTGACGTGACCTAGAGCCATTATGTCAGTCAAACGGAAACTCCGGAAACGCGTTCGTTTTGCCACACTTGAATGGCATAATGGCTCTAGGGCACGTCAATCTGCCACGCACTTCGTTCTCGATGTATCATGAACGAAATACAAAAGAAGCAATATACTCAAAGTATCATCCGAAAATCTAATTTTTAATTCAGAGTTTCCTGAAGCCCGTGGTTTGTTGTTCTATTACTCAGTATCACTTGAATAATGTCAAGACAGAGGTATAGTTTCGTAAAATATTGGCTGTGAAATGTTCATAAAGGCACGTGAGATCCCCCACCGATAAAACAATCAGAATTTGAGTAACCTTGTAAAAATGTTTCAAGAAACCTGGACTCGAAGTCGGATGATTTTGAAACTTTCAGTGGTGGGTCAATTTCTTGTAAGCTAACGATTTTGCCCTTAAAATTATGTGTTACCATTGATCAAGGGCGCCCAAAGGGCGCCTACCTTGTATGAATTGGGTTTATTCGCAGTCCTGTTTTCGTGACATAGTACACACAGCAATTGCTGTATTGTAGTCGTTTTATCCGAACCGGAAGACGTAAGATGATTTTGTGGTGTGGTTTCAGATTCAGGTGTTGATGTAATATAAGAGATGATCACAGGGAACCAAACAGTGCGCCTTTTGATTGGTCAACACTCATAGACGTTAGAATTTGAAAATCTACACGGATTAGCAGGACAGCAATTGCTCCGTGTACTATGTCACGAAAACGCTGCGACTAAACCCAATTCATACAAGGTAGGCGAACTTGCATTGATACAACAGGATATAGAGGCTCTGAAGCTGAGAACGGCCTCAGGCGTAGGACCAGCAGTTACAATATTTCAAATTAATTCAGCAAAATCGTATTCAAATAGGTGAAAAACAAGAAAACTCATTTGTTATTTCTCTTTCCTCATTTTGGAACAATTTGTCTCGACAAGTAGCTCCACCTTTATCCAGCTGATCACCTTGGGTCTCTTTGCAGAAAGGCCCAGTACGTTAACCTCTCTCCCTCTAGCAGGCTTCTTTCAATATCCAAATTATTTTTAGCCACAAATGCATAGAAATCTGAAGAAACTTTATTTAGCACCCTTTTTAAAAATAAATCGATAATAAGTTTGAATCTGTGTTCCGAAGTTTACATTTCGTTGCTGGTGTGCAAACAAGTAATCACATGGAGCATAGGGCTCAAATCTTTCAAATCTTTAAAAAAGTGGGTGTAAAATTCTATTACATTTTTCTTTAAATTGAATTGCTTGAAAGGAACTTGGGGTACTTTGCTGTAAATCTGTCGTGGAAATTTTGTGATATCTTGATTATTTGCAAAATGGCGGCGTTTTCATTATTTTTGGAAGAATTCATGGAAAATTTTGAGAAAATCAAAATCATCGTAAATCCTAAGTCAATAGAGGGAAAATGATACAATCTTCAAGAAAACCATAGTTTATCAAGGTCTACAATATGATGGCAAGCAGAAATCTGTTGCTCTTCTGGTTGAGGATTTAGATATTTGATGACGTCACATCCTCAAATATAATAAATGCCGCCATTTTGAAAATAATCAAGATATCAAAAAATTTCCACGGCAGATTTACAGAAAATTACCCTAAGTTCCTTTTGAGCCATTTAATTCCAAGAAAAAATGTAATAGAATTTTACACCCACCTTTTTAAAGATTTGAGCCCTATATCACACGGACCTTTATCATACCAGTTTGGGCGTCCTTTGGTCAATGGCCCTCGAAGTAGCGGCTGGTTTGACATAGAGGAGATTAAAGTTATAAAGGACTGAGTGATCAAAGCCCCCTCCTGATCAAGGTCAACTCATGTGACGGTACCATTTTAGGCGGGGTTGTCGCATTGAAGTAAGTTGTTTACAACAAGTTGAATCCCTGGTTTACAGACAGTCGCTTGCCGCCAGCATATGACAATTGCTACTAGCAAATTAAGGTATTTACTCCTAACAAATAGTTGTTCAGTTGGGGCAATTATCTATGGCTTGTCGCTACCTTATTTATTGACAGAATTTATCTCTTGTTGGCTTCCATGTTTTCAACGTTAACTAGCATAACCTAACGGCTGTGGACCGCTAGCCTTTGCCCTTGCCACAAAATACACTTGCGAGACAGCTAACTTTCTCCTTCCCCAAGTTTCGAACCAAATTATAAATAGAACGTTAAAAAGTGTTAAAAATAATATTTTTACAGACAGTTTCGTGTTTGCCCGTTATCCATTTACAGAATTTTTATCCAAGAGAGACTTTCCTGCCACAGGAAAGAAGCCATTACAAGTTGAAACAAGTCTGTTCGATTGTATATTTTTTTTATTCAGTTTCGGCTCGACTGTATATTTTTTCCATATTTGTTCGATTATTAGAAGATTTGTTCGACTATTATTAGATTGTTTACATTGTTCTTTTCTTTTTCTTACGTATTGTGAAAAATGGAAATGTTATTATATATTTTAGTTAGTGTTTATTCGTTTCCTTTGGTTCCTCATAGTAATTAGTACTGCCATGCTTTGTAGGTACATAATGCATTTGATGATTAAAAAGCGGGTTTCTCGTTTTCAAATTTATCACTGCAAAAAGAATGTTTTAAAGAAAATACTTCCACTATGACAAAAAATTTAAAAGGCTGGTGCTTTAGTAATAGCTAAGAAAGTTTTTTAAGTTAAACTTCAAACATTACAACAATTACAATGATCTTTGAGGATAGAAAGACTGGCTTCCTTAACAAAACTTTATAGGAGAATTTAAAATCAGAGTTTTTGTCACCAGACATCGGAAAATTTTAAGAGGATCTTTCAAACCGAAGCCCCTGAGGGGTACACGACTTGTGGTCATACGGGGGTCTGCCGCTCAGTTTTCATAATAATTCCCATTTCTAATTGCCAAAATTTGTCGTTGCACCTACTTTTATGAGGGATTTGGCGGCAAAACTGCCCATTTCTACCGATTTGTAATTATTTCAGCCGAAAAATGATCCTTGTTTGAGGAAAATCTGGCGAAAAAAAGGACCATGTTTGGATAATGTTGCGCCTGAAACCCACCCGGGACCGAAAGGTGAAATTTTTTCTGAAAAATGAAGAGACTTCAGGGGTTTACCCTTGAAGTAAGTTGGGAGTGCAAGTAAAGTGTAACTGACCGAAAAATCCTCGCTGAAATTGCGTACGGACAGAAAGAATCAGTTTTAGAATGTATTGTTTTCCTGTATTATTACTGTATAATTGGGTGTATGCAAAGACTTTCTGATAGACAATCCATGTGTACCAACGGGATAGTGCCCTCACATCTCCTCTCGCCATTCCTTTTACGTATGTTCTTAAGTTGCTTGTTCGTTTTAATTAGAGTTATTGTATCTTGTAAGTATTTGGCCTATAGTTGTATGTAACTACGGTGCTTACAGTGATTATTATTATTATTATTGTATTATTACAGAATTATTGAATTATGGTTGAGGGTTAAGGGCTGGGGCCTCAGTTCGATTCAACACGGACATCAGCCGACAAAGCATGCCCTTTATTGACTCGGACTGTAACGTAACCTGCTGTATCTTTACAAATAGAAACGACATAAAATAAGCTTATCTAAGAAGGAACAGGTGTATGAAAATCACACATGAGATTGCAAAGTTTGTTATAAACTCGTGCTGTGATCAAAGAAAAAGTGCTGTGTAGAAGGAAACAAAAATGTCTTCAAGACCCTCTGGATACGGTTTGACCGCCGAGACAAGAAGCAAAATCAATGCAAAATACACTCCGGAGGCAGAGCAAGAAGCGATATGTTGGGTAGAAAGTGTTTTAAATGAAGATGTTTTCAAGGGCGCTTCTGGCCAAAAAGCTGTTCAAAACGTGTTAAAAGATGGTAAAATTCTATGCCGTTTAATTAAAACGTTGAATGCTAGCGCAAAGATGAAATATAACGACAAAGAGAAATTGATGGCATTCAAAATGATGGAAAATATTGGCTTGTTTTTGGCAGCATGTGAAAATTATGGTTGTTCAAAGACAGACTTATTCCAAACTGCTGACCTTTATGACAACCAAAACATGCATCAAGTTATTTGTGCGATCCACGCCCTCGGAAGAAGAGCTAGGAAAAACGGCTATGTTGGCCCAAGTTTAGGCCCTAAAGAATCAGAGAAGAATGTCAGAGAGTTTTCAGAAGAGCAGTTGAAAGCTGGACAAAGCATTATTGGTCTTCAGATGGGTTCAAATAGAGGCGCTAATGCCTCTGGAGTGAATTATGGAAAAACCAGAGATATCATGCACTGACTAGTTTTTTGCACGCACTTTTTTGGTTAGACTAGTTTGAGGGTTGAGAGGGAAGAATGTGTGCTGTTTTCAAGTTCCTAGGTCCGCAATTGCTCTTACTATTTCTCGGACTCGGATCAAGGATCCAAGAGAAAGGACTCTAACTGAACTCGTCGCATTTCTTATTTGTTTTCATCTGCTAAAGACTTGTTCATTTATTTTTCTTCCAATTTTAGTTATATTTTCAATAATGGTGTGTACGTTTTGTCGTTGTTGTTGTTGTTGACTTGTTGTTGACTTGCAATTTCACTGTCAGTCTGAACTTTTGCAGTCATGTTTCTGAAAATAAGCTACATAAAGTTTGATCCTTCCTTTTGCAAATCATTAGCGTTATTTATTATTTTAGTTACAACTGTCTTTCCTAAAATTCTTTTCACACCAAATTATTTTTGCTCATTGTTTGTCAGCAAGTTGTAAGTTGTTACAGATTAGATACTTGTGAAACAAAGTTCTAAACTTTTACTTGTTAAGTTTCTGCTTGCATAAAGATATTTTTAAAACATGACAGAGTTTTGATTCTAGCGAGTTGTTTAACAAATGAGTTAGTTTTGAAGTGTGTCATATCTGTTTATCAATATCTGCCGTATACCAGATACTTTCCTGTAAAATTGTCCCGGGGGGTACATGACTTTCGGATGGACGAGGGTCTGTCACCCTATTTTAGTGGAAAAGTACCCATTTTTACCGATATTTTTCGACTTCAACGAAAAGGACCCTTGTTTAAGGAAAATCTGCCGAAAATGACCCTTTTTGGGTGGCACATACCCATACCCAAAACATGTTATGTACCCCCCCTCCCGGAAGAATAATCTTCCCTTTCTGTAATATTGACAGGATAGCACATTGGTATAAATTTTTTACCTGCATTTCATCTCTCTTGATAGCAAAGAATTTATGTCAGTTTCAGGGGAATTCGAGGAAGCCAATCTTTCTTAAATGCCAATTTGACAGTATCAACTTTTTTTTGGAAGAATCGCATCAAAAAATCGTAAATTGTCATATGAACGCAATCAAACCTCGAGTTAAATTTCTAAACACTGCTTCTCTAGAAAGTTAAATGTTTGGAAGACAGCATATCCAATGGCAAGATTCGTTTCCATCTATTAAGNTGGTATAAATTTTTTACCTGCATTTCATCTCTCTTGATAGCAAAGAATTTATGTCAGTTTCAGGGGAATTCGAGGAAGCCAATCTTTCTTAAATGCCAATTTGACAGTATCAACTTTTTTTTGGAAGAATCGCATCAAAAAATCGTAAATTGTCATATGAACGCAATCAAACCTCGAGTTAAATTTCTAAACACTGCTTCTCTAGAAAGTTAAATGTTTGGAAGACAGCATATCCAATGGCAAGATTCGTTTCCATCTATTAAGTTAACTGGCCTTAACTATTTTGCTATTTTCATGCAAGGAGAAAGCAAAATTAATGGCGAATCCAAGTCATGTGACTTTTCCCGCGCTTTTCAGGAAAGTTTGAAAGCTCGCTTACTCGCTGACGTGATTTTGACTTCGATTGTAATAGGCCTAAAGTATTTGCTGTGTATTTTGTTTACTTCCTATTTTAAAATGTTATGGGTTTGTTACTGAAACCAATTTAATTGAAGATCAACTTTATCAACCTGCGAAGCAGTTAGCTGTTATTCTCAAGTATTGACAAGGCTATTTCTACAGATGAAGGTATTTTACTACCTAGAGTAGAAGAAAAACTTTTAAGCCAGTCCTCGGAATGATAAAGGACAATCGCAAGCAAACGAAAGAAGCAACCACGAGAGACCTAGTACAGTGAAGTGTTGATTTGACAAGTTGATTTGACATCTTTTACGTGACTACTGCAGTTTCGCATCCAAAATCAAAATGGCTTTCATTATCAATATTATTGCTGCAAGAACACTGCTCATCTTTTACTCTGTATCGTTTCTCTTCATTGAAGATGGTGCTTGTGATACCATTACAAACTTGACCAAGAAGCTTTCATGTTCAGTCTTTCATGGAGAAATCGAGAACACTTTCAGTTGGAGCACGCAACAAAAACACAATTTTGACATCGTTCTTTTTGAATCCAAACCTGGAACATTTATCGACTGCTTTTTACAAAATAATGAGACGATTACATCGCAAGACTTATCAGTTTTGCTCAATACAACTGGTCCAAATAACCTTCGCCTAAACAGTTCAAAAATATCAAATTTTTTTGCAGTTTCCGACAACTCTCTGGTTATGAATTTTCAAAAATATTACCTTCAGATGAAAACCAACACAACTGTTAAATATGAAATTATATTTTTCCTTCGAAATTCAAGTCAAATGCTTCTGAAAGGCTATTTGACTCGCTTGGGGAAGCTGCCAAGTTTTTCTTTGAATTCTTTCAAGCGAACAAGCTTGGTGGAGACCGTGATTTCTGGCAATAAGAACTGGAAATTTTTGAAGCCGCCTTGTCACCACGATGTGGTTATCATTCTTCCAAAACATCTTGGTGTAGCTGGCCAAGGTATACTTAAACTTCCAAATTAATAAGGTTGTATCACCCTATACCGATTATCTCTTTAATCGTGTCCCTTTTGTGTTCATATTAACTTGTTTACACTAATTTTTTTATAAGAAACCGCTTATAATTATAAGAAACTATACCTAGATAGTATCTTCCATAAAATTAAGAAACTCTACTAGAAACGATCAGAGGTCAATTCAAAGTTAAGAAACATTTTCAATCTTGTTTTGGAGTTGCTGTATTACCAATCCAAATAATACTAAAAGGTATAATCTTTGTTTATAATTTGGTTCTTTCTTGTAAATCTTGATTCAAAAGCGGTCCTCAATGAATTTTGATAAAATGTGCAATTCAGCTTCATGAAAAGTTAAGAAATTCTGCAAGAAATTTTCACTATAAGAATTGGGTACTCCGTTAAGAAACCCTACTTCAAATATTAGAGCCAGGTTTCTTATGTAAAAAAATTAGTGTAGTTTGTGAGTGAAGGGAATTCTCATTATTTGTGACAATGGGTTGAGGAAGAAGAGAAGTAATAAGGTACACATCTTGACTCGAGTACTGTCTCATTGGAACATATTCATTAAACTTTGTTGAGAAATGTTCACGAGGACACACAATGTAAACATGAAGAATTCAAGGAAACTCTTAAGAAACCCTCAAGAAACTTTGAGTGCTCATAAAATGAAAATTTGAGAAACTTTCAGTACTAGATCAAAGTCTTAGTTTCTTCTAAAAAATATGCGTAGAGAAATTCGCTACACCATGGGTCAAATGAAATCCAATCTGTTCTTCTTCGAGGTACGAAAAAGACCTTTCTGCTAGTGAAATTGTTTTTCTTTGATTCCAAGCACCCCAGTTATAAATAATTGGCGCTTCCAAACTTGCAGAAAATTGCTCTTTATCTTTAGGCAAATTTGAGTTGAGGCCATACACTTTTGAAAAAAAATGTGCACAGGTTCAAGAATATTAAGAATGTGTTTCATCGCTTTGGTGTACACAGCTGCCATTCTCTGTTAAAGATTCGAAATTTTAGTTGGGTCCCAGATCTGACTGGGGCATCTATAGCGTTTATTGGAAAAATATTCGGATTTTGTGACGCCCTCCCCCCCCCCCTTTTATGCTTTTAATGGGGGAAATATGCAATTTTATATTACGCCCCTCCCCACCCCATTCCACTTGCTCGTATGTACGTTATGGATGCCCCGTTGACTAATTAATAAAAAGCACTGCTTTAAGAAAATTAATGGTATGAAAGGAACAAATCTTCCTGATATTAATCTCTCTCTACCATGGATCTCCAAAAGTTTCTCCCTTTGCTGTTCTCAAAATTATCAGTTCTGCTACTTCCGTCTTTTCTGTTTCATGAATTTGTTCTGCCATCCATCTTCTTAGGCTTTTGAGGTATGTCGATCGTTGTCTTCCTCTACTTCGCTTCCCGTTTACACTTCCAGTTAGCATCAATTCTTCTAAACCTTCTTTCCTCATAATATGAAACTGATCTACAGCTACCTAACTGGTCGTAAACAGAGGGTTATGGTTACATCGGATTATAGATCCGACAAGGAGATAAAAAGTGGCGTGCCACAAGGATCTGTCCTAGGTCCTTTCCTTTTTTAATATCTTTTTTAACGACTTATGCCTTGTTTTTCGTAGGCTTTCCTCTTGGTATTGCATACAAATCCCAGAAAATGATAACGATCCTAAAGTGGGAAAATGTTACTTTGGCAGCGAAGCTCAGTGTACTTGCGGGTAAAATGAAGAGCATTGTGTTAGACAAATTTCTGCTGTTGTACAACGAAAAGGAATTATATCTAATGCCGATGATCTCTGAGGTGGGGATATTGAATTCAATAAGGAATTTCACGGTAAGGTTGAAGAGATTTATGTTCAATTCTGGTATATATATTTTCAGGCAACAAACAGGCTGCATCAATTTAACAAGTTATCATTTGCACTACCCAGCATAGGCACCAAATATTTTCATCATTGATAGAACAATAGCAAAACAATAGAGAATGCAGATCTTCGTGCGATTTTACCACCCCTCATAAGTCATAAACTCAACAAGGACGCTAGTTTAATGAAAATTTCTATAAACAAAATTCGAAGAAACCTATTCTGCAGACGTTAGTACATACTTGTTTAAGGGACATGTAATATCTCGAGGTTTCTAGAAATGTCAGCGTCCTGAATTTACAGTAAGACTTTAAATATCTTTCACTTTTTCTAATTGATCGTGCAGATTCCTCTGACACGCATTGATAACTTATTTGTACCCTAAATAATGTTAAATTTTAATGTACCGGGTGAGTCAAAAAGTTAAAACGTTTCAAAGCCTGTAGTTTGCTACCTATTCATCTTTTCATCAGATTCCTTAAAAGTGGTTACCATTGTGTAGGTAATATGTCAACTTAGATAACAAAATTTAGTTGCTTTAAATCAGTTGTATAGTCAGGGCCGCAATAAGGTTGTTGGGGGCCCTGGGCCCAAAACTGATCGGGGCCCCTTTAATTACACCTAAAAAATGTTCTGTCATATGCATGGTATCCTGTGCTGTATTAACTGGTTAATTTAACTGGTTAATTTAACAGCTTTTGCTGAAGGGCAACCCTCCTTAAAAGAATGAAATATGAAAAAAATATATATGAAATATTAACATATGCATTTGTATGGAAAAGGCCATAGATTCAGTCAGATCCAACACGGCCGGTAGGAACGAAATTCATGTTTGGGGGGCTAACGCTCAATGCGAGTGGAGCAAATTACAATGGAGGTCCGGGGGGCTTACCCTCGGGAAAATTTTTTGAAACCACGCCCTTCAGAACGTTGGAAAACGCCTCTCGTTGGAAAACGCCTCTCTTGTGAAAAATATGCCAATTAATAGCGCAGAAGATTGCGAATGACGAAAAGCTTCCTCATGAAATTGTGAAAATAGAGAATGTAGAAATGTAAATCGACAAAAATATGAACGATTTTAATCAACTAAATTTTATTATTTAAGTTGACGTGCTACCCACACAGTAATAGTTAGTTTTAAAGAATCTGATGAGTAGCTAGCAGACTCAGGCTTGCAAATGTTTGAACTTGTTTCGACTCACCCGGTACATTCCAAAACCTTTCTTGATTTGAAGCTATCTTAAATACATCCAGAGATATCTGTGAACTGACTAATGACAGAAAGTGCACGTTTACCCTTCTAGAGTTCAGAAAATTTATTGTTTTAGATTCTTAGATATTACACACCACCACAGGGGCATGGTAAAAATGATCCGTTTTCTGATTCTCCCGGTGCAACGAATTTAACTTCAACTGGTGATAGTCGCACGATTGAAGCATATCTTTGAAAATTAAAGGTGTCGTTCTTTTTGTCAAATTTCTAACTGGATTTTGGCTTCTAAGATCAATCCCCTGTGCTCTGTGCCCCATAAATGATGGTATTGAGGATACCGAACACTCTTTGCTGCTCCGCCATGCTTATGATGCAATAAGCCGTGATCTTCTCCACGATTTAAATGCGATATTGCGACCTCATGGGGTTTATCAAACCTTTCGAATGAAGAATTACTAAGAATAATCCTTTATGGCCACGAAAAGTTACCATTTGATTCAAAAATAAAATTCCCGAGGCAAATATAAGATAGATCCTGGTATTAGAACATTTTCAATAAATCGGTTTAAAAAGCCTCCTCCCTCGTGCATTATTTCATGTCGTCAGTATTGTAATATCTGTGTTTGTCCCAGGGGGGGGGGTCGATTCCCATATATACTGGTACGGGATGTGCCATTTTTTGGGATGCCTTTTCTCAGGCAGAAAATAGATTTTAGGGTGTCATTTTTAGTAACATCATAAATAGCCATAAATTTGGGGGTATCATTTTTGCTATGATAATAAATTTTGGGGTATCATTTTCAAAAATGATTCGTTAATGTAAAATTTTGGATTTTTTGACCTATTATATTAAATTTTAGGGTATGCATTTTGCATGACCTGTAAATTTTGGGGTATGGCTTTTGGAAAATCATATGAATTTTAGGGTGTGATTGTACATGTCAAAAGGGCACACCTCCGTCATCCCACTATTGAAGTTACCCCTCCCCCCCCCCGGGGGTGTTTGTGATATTTTTTCTATGTTAATTGTCTTTGCCGACAGGGTTGCAATGTATTTATCGTATTGTAATATCTGTTTGTCGTTGTAAATTTTGATGAGAATATAAAAAAATACCCTATTCGTCTTTAAGGAAGCTGTATCATCGATCGTTCAGATCTCTGATATCATCTCAGTATCAACTACCGCAGAATGCCTCCATCATCGTCATCATCATCATCAATCCTGGTTTGATTTGGTCATTTTGGTTCGACTTACAAACTCAACTGTTAGAGCAATCCTTGGTAAAGAGCCCTATCAAAGCTGGATGATCTATGCGCTACCGGACTGGCTGTCTTCAGCTCAATATCTCAATGTAGAAATCGACCTTGACAGGGTTTCGATCATCGTTATTGCAAATGTAGGGCAGGTAACTTGCTACATTTACATTTGTACACATATTCTTACGATACCAATATCATGTTTAATGTGGTTTTATGAGGCATTGGTTGATTTGAATGATCTGACATACAATATTGTTTAGTGATTTGACTTAGCTGACGGGTGTTCCAAAAAGCCCCCCCCCCCCTCCCTCCGTTTACAAAATCACCAAATTTATCACGCCTGTCATAAAATTTTCTTTTTGGTCTGTTTTGTCAATGATCAGATTTTGTTTAAAGATGATAAAAGATTTGTTCTCAGTACTCAAAAGGTATACAATGACATTTTGAAGACCTTATTTTGAGCCATACTCTTTAAGCGACATTGTAAGTCTTTCCTAAGAGTGAAGATTTTGAATTTTTTCCATGCTGTTCAAGCCTCCAACGATGGTGTGCATTTCTTCCCGAAATTTACGACCAAGCTAGAAACTTAATATACCGGGTGACCCAATGAAAAGTGAAACTTTTTGAAAAATCGCCAAAAATTGATTATGTTGACGATCATAAAAATTTCCTTTTTTGCTTTCGTATCAAAGATCGAATTAGTTTCCTGAACTGTCTTTGTTTTATTCCCAAGGAAAAAGGACCACGAAATCGTTGCTTGAAAAACCGTCTTTTGAGCTATAGTATTGTGGAAAAATTGCTAATTTTCATAAAAAAAGCCGTCTTTTTGCGATTATGAAATTTAGTGTCCCAGATGATAAAAGAGCTTAATCACAGACATTGGCGAACAAACTGAGTAACTGGATGGGTCAAAAATGCAATTTTATGTCCAACTTCTGCTGTTTGAGAGTATGCATCAAAACCAGGTAGGTCTCAAAAGCAGGAATTCTAACAAGCACTAAATTGCAAATAGAGTTTGCAATATCTAATAAATTAATTTTAACCTTGACACAAATGCAGCAAAAACAATTTTATGATCAGCAACATAATCAAATAATGATGATTTTTCAAAAAAGTTTAATCTTTTTTTGGGTCGGGTCACCCAGTAGATACATAAAGAAATTTATCCGTTAATCATCTGTATGTTTGCAGGCTACTTCAAAACCAGGCTGCACTTAAACGAGCCAAATTTACTAATTTTAAAACCAATAAAAAAGATGCGCTGTACCTTGGAAAATAATTTGGTCCTTGATCACTTGCCAAAAGAAGAATTTTGAAGATTGGCTTTGCAATCAAATTTTGGTGTTTTTCAAATGTGGGGACTTTTCTGGGACACCCCCGGTAGCTTTGTCTCACCATGGGCGGTAGGAGACGTTTGGATTGTTTTTGAAAAATGTTATGGTCATAGGTTGCGGTTATTAAGATTAAATTAGCCGCGATGTTTTCAGTGTGGCTTCCTGTTATTTTGTAGCTACTTGACGGCTGACCCGGCAGACGTAAAGTCGATGGGCAGATTAGCGTCTGCCGCGTCAACCGTCAAGTGGCTACAAAATAACAGGAAGCCGCACTGAAAACATCTTGGCTAATTTAATCATAATAACCGCAACCTATGACCACAACATTTTTCAAAAAACAATCCAAACGTCTCCTACCGCCCATGGTCTCACTTTGAATAATCTAGGATTGACGCTGACATGATTTGCTCTGGTGCAGTCCATTCTCTCGATTTGTCGTACTTCAACCTCATTTGGCTTTGATTTTTTCACTTGGAGCAACCCCTCGTCAACTGATCATAACGAATCAAATTCTTAATTCCTAAGTCGTGTCCAAGAATTTCCTTATTGTCTTGTCAAGCTTCGTCTTTAAAAAATTTGATCGAAACTTTTTGATCGATTCAGGCTGCTTCTAGACTAAAAATTTTAAGAAATCGCTTGTATCACGAAAAGTAGGCGGCTGAAAGATAAAACCAATTTGCCAAATATTTTTTAGAATAATAATGGGTAACTTGATAATGGGCTTATGCCCGAAACATAGTACAAAACAAAACTCTATTCAAAGTACAATTATTTATACTGTATTTGTTTGTTTTTAATGAAATATTGTGCAACACGCAGACAAGAACATTGTTTGTGCATTTATTATTTAGGATGTTGACTTGAGGTTAACATATCAATCTTCAAAATTGGCCTTGTGTACCAAGGGTGGGCATGTTGCAGTGAGGATAATGGTCCTATGTATGTCCACATAACCGGTTTATTTCTCCTATACTATGTCAATGTCTGTCTCTAAAATCAGGTTTATTTTGAACTCTTTTCAACAATGCATTTTGCAACTAACTTGGACTATTTGTGTTCTTGGATGCTGGTGAATATTTGTCCTCAAAATTGGGTTTTATCGGAGTATTATAGAAATGTATGTCCCCAAAACCAGTCTTTTTAAGAGCGAAATTTGTACTGGTACGCTAAAAAATGGGTTGGTGAAATCGTTTTTCCAAGACATACATTGGACCACCAAAACATAGCGCATGCCCACCCTTGGTGTACGATTTATCATGGCCTTTCAAAAGTGGATACTTTTCAGGTGTACCCGGTGGCCACAAACGTTTTGCAACAATTTTCATAATATTCTTTCCAATCTTGCAGCCACAAAGATCAATCGTAACAGTATACGTAATAAATCCAAACTCAAGAGATCTGAGAATAGAAACGACACCATTTTTTCTACATAAAGCATTGCAGTCACCAACATTGAAACATCTTCCAGCGATTCCTGCAGTGATCATTTATGACAAAGTTGAGGTATGTTATTTGTATGTCAACTTAGATACACAAATTTTGTTTGTCAAAATCAGTCGCATATCGTTCTCAAATTGCAAGTGATTTTATAAAAAATTTCCATCTCCACATCGTTGAAAGCAAGCGTAAAATGCTTGATCAAATTTATTCCAACAGCTATCATAGTCAAACGATCTGCCTGGAGTATTTCTCAAAGAGTTTACTGGGTACATAAAGAGTCTGCTGCGTAATCGTATACATTTGGCACTGTCAGTCAGTCTTTTTTGTCTATTTCCTATTGTCATGATATGAGGCTGGATTGCGCTGGATTGCTAGCAAGATTGATCAAGGGCAATATGAAGATAGAAATATCTAGGCCTAAAGCCCATTAGTCAACATACCTTCAGTCCTTTGTGGCTTTAAAGTATTCTTTATATCAATCTAATGTTAAAACCATGGTTGTCATTCCTTTGCGTTGACCTGCTCTCGAATCTTAATCGAAATTGCCAGCTTCGCTGCAACTGCAAACCGGCATGTCTTAGGCCCAAATAATAGCTGGCAATTTCGATTAGGATTCGAGAGCAGGTCAACGCAAAAGAATGACAACCATGGTTTTAACATTAGATTGATTAAAGAATGCTTTAAAGCCAACAAAGGACTGAAGGTATGTTGACTAATGGGTTTTAGGCCTACACATTTCCATATTCATATTGCCCTTGATTTGATGAAGGATTTTAGGCCTATTTTGAACGATTTTGAGAGCAAATGTTTTTATGAAATCGCTTGTAACTTAAGAACGACACGACTGATTTTGAAACTTTGAATTTTCTTTTCTAAATTGACAGTTTAGCTACACAGGTATTATCAGTTTATATGAATCTGATAAGTTGTTTGAAAGCTTCAACTTTTCAAACGTCTAAAAAATTTTTGACTCACCCTGTATATTGCTAGACTGACGACGTGATTCTTTGTATTCCTTCAATTTTTTTAATCTGATGTTTTCATTTTTTATAATATCATTCAATTCAATGCGGAAAACTGAGACTCATGTAATCAGTCTAGTATATTGCTTGTGTTTGCAGTATGACTTTTTTGATAATGGTTACATGATTTATTGGTTGCGTGAAACATAATGCTTTTATTATTTTAACCTTTTGTTTATGTCTCAGGTATGGCTGTCAACTGATGCTGGACACACTTTCAGGCGAATTTTCATTGCCCCAGATGATGACAATATAGAGCGAATAGAGATAATTGGCTTGTCGAAGCAACTGCTTGCCATACAAACAAAAAATTCTCTGTTCGAATATAGATCAAAAGGACTAAAGAAATACCAAACTGATACAAATTGTCAAAGCTCCAACTTACTCTATGTCAACGAATTCGGTGCGCCCCAACTGTTTTGTGGTGATTCAGTCATAAACTCGACATTAGAAGCAAAAAACCTTGTATTGCAGCTCGAAAACGCACTGCTACCATCATTCATTGCAGACTTCGCAAATGACTTTGAGGTACTAATCACACTACCACCAATTTTCTTACTTCACGAAGAGTTCAAACATAACGTTGAGAATTTATGCAACATTCCCAACTACCCTAACTTACATCATTGTGATTCCAAGAGACGATTCAATAATTCTTTTCTCATGAAGGCTGACATTGGAAAATGGATGCAAAAAGCTCCAAATTGTGTGTTTGAGCTGAAACAAGTAAACGTGACAAAATATACGATTGAGGCTACTAGTCAAGAGCAAACTGTTGCCCGGTGCGAGCTCTGGACGCCACATATGATTGGTCAGACATTCCATATTCTCTCGTTGCGGACCCTATGCTGGATATACTGGCTTCAAGATCAAAGAATTGCATGGGCAGATTGTTCAAACAGTGCCTTAATCGGACAGCAGAAATCTGTCAGTTCCATTGATGCGGTGATTTTAGAAAGTAGAGGGGATGAGAGATGTTTTATGGGCAGTTTTACACTCATTGGGACAAACTCAAAAGTGGATTTTGAGATCAAAGCAGACAACCTGGAACATCAACAGATGCTGCGAAATGCTTCTTTCGTTCGTTTTGTAACTTCAGTCGGCAAGGCCTACAGGAATGGTTCAAAACTGCTGGCCAAGTTTTTACCCAACGCGATAATAATACAACGCATTTTTAATTACACATGTATTCTATCACATAACACTTCAAGTGACGGTTTAGTAAAAGGCATCACTGATCAAATTAACGTGTGCCAATTCACAGTAGCCTATGATAATCTGTTGTCAACTGATCTGTCCTTGGACGCTAATGATGAATTGGGATTCAATGTCACAATCATGAAAAAGATTACTAATTATCCGTACACGGATTCATTACCACCACTAGCAATCCAGCCGATCGAGCCAAGTTTTATCAAGATTAGGGTCAAATCATATTTAAGATCAAACTCGTCTGTTGTGCGCGTCCTTCTCAAACAGAAGTCATATAGACAGGGTACAACCATACTGAATTTCCATGCAACAACACAGCCAATGCACTGTGGGAATTCACATAGAAAGATCACCATACACGGTGCGTGTCCACCTGGGAAACGTCTCGTCTTCGAATACCCGCACAACTTCACACGACATACGTGGCTGTATGGGAATCCGAAGGATCATGAGGGTTTCACGCGTATTGCCACTATACCATATAATTATCAACCTCCTTCATCGCTTGGAATAGCTATTCCACTCACGTCAAACATCTACAATGCTGATCCCAGCAAGCCTATGCATAGAGCAAGTTACAAAGTCAGCCGAGAACTTGCCAAATTTAAACAATGTCTTGGAAAGTTAAGCAGGTATTGCTTTTCCCTTTTTCATTTTTCAATATTCAGAAAGGTTACAAATTTCTGTCACTACAGTCAACACAGGTTTAAACATCTATAAACATGCTCGTACAGTCAGGGGTGGATCCAGCGCGAAATTAAAAGGGGGCAGTTTGCAGAAAAGGAACGATTTCATTTCATTCATTTTTAATTCTTTAACCACGGTTGCCAGGTCAGTCAAGAAAGACTGCTTTTCAGGGGGCCGTGCAAAAATCTTACAAATTAAAGGTGTATAAATAAAAAGTAAAATCCTAAATTAAAAGAGAAAGTAAATAAGCTACTTCAAAGCATCTTTAAACGCCAGGGCCGTAGGAAGCATCTGCAGATTGGGGGGCTTTTGTTCTCAAAACAATAGAGAACAATACATCTAATTTATACTTGTGACGTAGCACCATTGTTTTCAAAATTATTGGGGGAGCACGAACCCTCCTGCCACCCCCCTTCCTACGGGCCTGAACGCTTTGAAAGAGGATGCCTGCTTGACCTCTGAATCCAAGAGGTTCCAAATTCCAGCACCACGATATGAGAATGCCTGCTGACAATTACATGTTTTCATAAGTGGGACTTGGAGATCACTTGCAGTATTTCTCAAATTTTTCACACTACATGTTGAATTTTTTTTTAACATTTATGAATGAAAGGGAAGTGCGCCGAAAGCGGCCGAACATTCTGGACTATTTGTTACCTATAAGTTTCGATTTTTCGATTATAATGCCCATATTGCATACGTTTTTTTACATATTGTCTTTTTATAAACCAATTCAATTACATTACAAACATTGTACCCTACTCTACGCTAAAAGAAACTACTCTACAGTGAATACGATAGACGACTGCACTAAAGATGACGCAGCTAGAAACTCTTACCATGCGCCCAAATGCATCTCGCAATGAAAGAGAAAGCTCACCCACCAATGAAATCAGGGATTCATTATTGGTGTTATTAACACATTTTGCTTGAAGCAGTTTTGAAAAGTCGTTTAGCTTATGATTGGCGGCGCACTGCTTGCCAAAAAGTGAAAGCCATTGCCCCTTGGCCTTACCCAATAGCCCTTTAAAAGGAAACCAGATTTACTTCACTAGAAAAATCAAAATTTGAAAAGGAGATGAATGCAATTGTAGATCATGTAGACTTTTCGTGGCTCAGGTTGGATTCGTGACATGATACGGTGTGTCCCACACAATACCCTTGTTTCAAAAATCACCGAAACCCTATAATCAAGCCTGTGATAAAATTTTCTTTTTTTTGTCAAGGAACCAAAAATATTTGAAGATTATAAGATGCTTGCTTTCAATACTTAAAGGCTAAAAAATTACAAGTTGAAAAACCTTAGTTTGGGCTATACTTTTTAAGCAACATAGTCA
Organism: Aurelia aurita; assembly: GCA_004194415.1. Classification (NCBI taxonomy): domain Eukaryota; kingdom Metazoa; phylum Cnidaria; class Scyphozoa; order Semaeostomeae; family Ulmaridae; genus Aurelia; species Aurelia aurita. The sequence goes on from REGM01000070.1 coordinate 62,963, forward strand.
ATTTTGCCGAAGAGCCAACATTATTTTCAGATTTTTTATTATCCTTAAAGTCTCTAATGATAGTGAAATTCCCTCTATAAATACTACGAATCGTCATTCGAAACATTGCTCACTCGAAGTGGCAGCTTTAGTATACATGAATAAACTTGCAGAAATTGATAACAGAAATTTACAAGTCCATGAATCACCTGAATCCTTCGCTTGTGTGGGAATTTCATGAAAAGAAACATGTAACGTACAATCTAAGAATACAATACTTATGCAAACTGCCAACAAATAAGACATTAGGCTTTGGACTCAAATCACTGTCTTTTAGAGGTAGCTTCCTCTAGAACACTGTCGATGACAGTATCAAACAAGAATCAACACTATCGGCTTTTAAAAAGAGGATCAAAGACTGGGCTGGAGATAAATGCACCTGTAAAATATGTAAAATATAATCTCTTTTTTTATTGATTTTGTTTATTTTATAGTTGGTTTGAATTAGTATTTTCCTTATACTACTGTAAATACCAACTTTAAATATTGATGCACAAACAATGTTCTTGTATGCGTGTTGCACAATATTACATTAAAACAAACAAATACAGTATAAATAATTGTACTTTGAACAGAGTTTTGTTTTATACGACGTTTCGGGCATAAACCCATTATCAAGTGAAGTAAGATTAGTAGAATGTAGGATGAAAGAAGAGTAGATTCGAAAGATTAAGATTGAAGGATAGGGAATCGATGTGACGCAAATGAAAGAATAAAAAGATAGGTAAGAATGTAAGAAAAAGGAAGAGAATGAGTAGGCTGGAATAAAATCATTGTAAATAATTAAATTGTTTGTTAAGTCCTGCAGGGAAAAGAGTTCCAAGTTTGAAAATTATTCGCTTCTCCAAAGTCTTTCTTTTGGTACTGTCTGTGGGTGCAAAGAGGAGGCCAAGAATAACCATATCATCAGTTGAGTGGTTGGGTAAATTGAAGTGTTTAGAGATGTTGCTATCGGGGTCATTTTCGTGTTGCTCGTTGAGATGGATCTTATGTTTAACATTACGCATATGCTCGCCAAATCTGTTGTTGATTTGGCGAGAAGTTTCCCCGATATATAAAATGTTGCATTTGGTGCAGGAGATACAATAGATGACGCTTGATGAAGAACAAGTAAAACAGGCTTTGATGGTGAATGTTTTGTTTCNAAATGGCCGTTGCAATGGTATTATTTTCAATCGTGAGTTGGATGTCAAGAAAGGGCAAGCTTTGTTCTGTAATGTTGTGAGTGAATTGGAGAGCCGGGTGGAAGTTGTTGGTGTAGTCGATGAAATTTTGCAGGTCTTCAAGTGGAAGGGATGCTGCACCGATGATGTCATCCATAAATCTCTTGATAAGGCAAGGTATTGGGCCATTGTAGGAATTCCAGATAAGCTGTTCCTGATGTCCAACAAAGAGGCAGGCATAGCTAGGGCGTGGCTAGGGCCAAGTTTGCTCCCCATTGCAACACCAGAAGTATAAATAAGTATAAGTATGAAAAGTATAAATTCTCTTTTTTAAATATTGATATTGATTGATTGATTGTGCGTTTCTTTAAATAAAAAGCTGAATGTGCACAAAGAAATTGATCTGGTAATCATCAATGCTTTTTGCAATTATTCAAAACCAGGCAGCCCTACAAAGAACTCAACTTGCTGATTTTTAAATAATAATAATAATAATAATAATAATAATAATAATAATCAATTTATTTACAGTTGGTGGTGGCTCTAGTTTACATGAAACTAAAAAATACCAACTATCTAATCACAAAGTATAAGTTAAAACCAAAATTCTATTTACAAAGATTACAGTTACATTTTTCTCCCTTCCAGTTTTTGATCATGGTTTTAAACGTCTTGCTATTTCGTGCAGATTTTATGCTGTCTGACAAACCAATTACAAGATCAGCTATATCTGAGAAAATGGCTTGGTTCTTGATCCACTTGCCAAAAAAGGAAATTTGGAAATCAGCCATGTGATCAAATTTTGGTGATTTTCCAAACAGTGGTACTTTTTAGGACACCCGGTAAAAATATCGTCGCAGAGAAAAAGAAAAGTATAAATGATCAAACCTGTAAATCTGATTTAATAGGTATTTTGTTGCTATTTATCTTAAATTGTATTGTCTAATATATTTTAGTTTTCACTTATTAGATAGCAGGCTTGAAATAGCTTTTATTTTGTAGCTATTTTGTATACTTATGCCTACTTTAAAACTACACTCCCATAAATAGGCCCAAGGCTGCTGGGGCTTGGCTGCCCTTCAGATGTTTTACAACCTATTTCGTAAATCTTTCTTCACAAGCATCAGACAACACAAGGTTGCATTTTCTCATCATTAGGGCAAGTTGGGCTTTTGAGGGAACTAGCCCATCTCCCGAAAAAGCAAATTATCCTCCTGAAAGTGGGTTGGAAGGAAAACCTGCATTTTCCCCGCAAAACCAGTCCACTCGTCCATGCTAGAAAAAAATTTCCAGATCCATCTGCAAAAGAAAGAATATCCAACATGGAAAAACTGAAAGAGGCGGGTGGGTGGGAGATTCAATTTGCAACCACTCCGCTTGAGTGTGCAAAATTACTAAATTCTCAAATCGAACTCTGTTTTATACTGCACAGATGAAACCATGCTGCATGCACGATCATCTACTACGCGTCGATATTAATCTCCAGAGACTTCCTATGGTACTTCAAATCACAAGAGGCGTAAATCTGTGATGAATAAGAAACTGCATGTTCGTTGCGTAATAAAACAAGAAACTGCATGTTCGTTGCTTTAACTCCTATTAGAATTTTATTCTAATCATCATTTAAATAGATTGATAATAATGATAATAGTAATAATAATGATGAAAATAAAATCTGCCAATGCGTACAGTGCTACCAACATTGTGTCTTGTAACATAAGCGTCGAACCGTGGATAACTTTAAAATTACAGGTGTAAAATGTTATTGTCCTTTTTAAAATGAATTGGTAAGAGGGAACAGTAAGTAATTTACCATAATTCCAGAGAGAGCATTTTGATATCATCATTATTTTCAGAATTACAGCGCTTATATTTTTCATGAAAGGATGCATGAGAGGAAGTATCTAACGTTTTGACAAACATTAAAAAGTCCCATAAATTCAAAATGGATTGAGGAAAATCAATACAATCAATACAAGAAAACCCCAGTTTATAAAGGTCAGTCAGTCAGTCAGTCAGTCAGTCAGTCAGTCAGTTATTTGTTTTAAGTGGGCTATCGGGATTTTCTAGCTACTTAACCCTATCTCACCTGGGGGGTGGATTCCACCCCCCCCCCAACTAAGTTTTTCTTTGCCGTTCCTAACATATGCAACGCAGCATCACAAGATTGCTCAAGTTTAACGTTATAACTATACTGTATCGAATTATGAAAATTTCAAGATTCTAAATATAGCACCGTAACCATGGCAACCATTTTTTAATGAGTGGTCCACCAAAATTGGAAACTTATTTTGAAACTGTTACAAATATTAATCTCAAATATGGTACATATTATGCCTATACATGTATTTAATGATATCCATCTCAATTTGACACAAAAAATTACAATTTAATCCCTTATTTTATTGTTTTAATCACGATACCCATTATCATCATAATCATAACTTCATATCTTTTTATTGTCATAGCAACAAGAACAATAGACTTAATTTGATTTTATCACGTGATTTTGATTGTTTGCATCAAAGCCCATCTAATTACTAAGTTACACGCTCATCTACTGTAACAGCAGAGAAAAAGAGGGGGGTGGAATCAACCCCCCCCCCAGGTTGTGACCGCTTCAAAAGGCCCAGGTGAGATAGGGTTAGAGCTAATTTAGGCCCACTATGCATGCCGCATCCAGGCATGGGACCCCTAGTTTAACGTCCCTTCCGAAGGACGGCGAAGTGAGTTGCGAGGTCAGTCCCCGGGTCAGGCCTCCAAGGTCGCCCATCCGGAGTTTGATCTCACTCGACCCAGCTTAACTTCAGTCACCTGATGTAAATTGTATAAGCTGCTCGGCCACTCACCTGCCAGTTCTGCATGATGGTAGCAAGCGAAGGTCTGTTGCTTTTATGCTTTACGATTTAGCAATTTGATGACATCGCAACTGCAAAACTAGCAGAAATATAAAAGACGCTGTAATTCTGAAAATATTTATTAGTTCTAAACTGCACATTGCCTTAAGTTCCCTTCGAGCAGTTGATTCGACAGAGATGGGCAATAACATTTTACACGATTATTAATTTTAAAGTTTTGCAAAGATTCGACGCCTATGCTTTGTTAGTTTATCTTATTTTCTCCTTATCAAACAGGCGTCATTGTGGATGCACAGACGACATGACAATTTCATCTCTACCAAATCATTCCGATTGCATCCAGCGAGCTTACAAAATTCACTACAGAGAGAAATTCACACCCCGTCTCTTCATCGTTGACTCCAAATACAACAAGAGGAAACTCGCATTTCCATACTGCATTATAGAGATCAATGACCGGGTAGACTGGTACATGAATGACTTCCTGGATGGTGTAAAATGTGTACCATCGAGCAGTTACTGGCGATTTTATGGATCTGGTTTGTTTCATGTCGACGTGAAAGTTCTCAAGAGTGGTTACACGTTTTGTGATTTGAGGACACATTTCATCTTCTTTATTGCAGATGCCCCGATCCTGTACCCAGCAGAGACTATCGTAAGAGTGATGACGGCATTTTGTTTTGGTTCCATAATCCTTTGCGTTTTCTTGTTAAACTTTCATCTACACTCACAGAAATAAGGTGGTTTCTAGAGTACCTTTTAGGGTACTCTAGCCGAGCGCAGATATGGTACCCCTAAAGGTACTCTAGAGTACCCCAGTGGATGGGTACTTTAGAGTACCCTCAACATGGTACTCTAGAATACCCCTAAAGGTACTCTAGAATACCCCTTAGGGTACTACAGAATACCCTTTGGGGTACTCTAGAAAACCCCTAAAGGTACTTTAGAAAACCCTT
>REGM01000070.1:68171-80831 GCA_004194415.1 Aurelia aurita
CTTTAGGTTGAATACTTAGGCAGCTTTCTTGGGACCTTCTCCGTACTTCTGATAAAGTTAATCAAATACTAGGATTCACATAAACTACATTGTCATACTCCTTTATCATATTTTGCTAAATTGGTTGAAAGAAATAGATTAAAGCTCACCTTTTTCACAAAATTGTGGTTGTTTCTTTCCTTCAAACCTTCGCCGCGACGAAACTGCAAAATCCAACCGTTGAAAAAAAGACGCGAATAGATTCCATTTTCGAACGCTTCGCATAAGTCACGTGATATTTGCAGTCATGTGGGTACTTTGGAGTACCTTTTTGACCTGAAATACCCTAGGGTTTTGTAGAGTACCCTTATAATACCCCATAGGGTACTCCAGATTACCCAAGGGTACTGCAGATTACCCAAGGGTACCCTCTGGTATTCAAGTACCCCAGGGTACCATAGGGTACTTCTCAAAACCACCTTATTTCTGTGAGTGTAAAGTAAGTACTTTTAGACCATGATTACACTGTACCGGTACAGTTTTGATCCGCTACAAAATTGTTACAGTTCAAGATCGTTTACACTGCTCCAAGACAAGATCCTTCTGTAGACAGAAGGAACAAAAGTGTTACAGATTAGCCGGAACAGTGTAAACGGGTGGCTGGTCCGTTACACTTCATTTTTACGGATCCAAAGTTCCAAATGATCATCACAGTTAGGCATTGATAAATATTTTATCAAATCGATGCTGAGGAGCGGCCCATGCTACACATTTTTGGGCCTCGTGAAAACGATTGTTCCAGTTCATTATCGTTTGTTGTTTAAGGATTTAGCAAATGTTTTCTAGCTGCTAAACAATGTTCAAAGACGTCTTTGATGTCTTAACGAAGATATGAGATTGAAAGTAGACATAGGTATGAATTTTTCATGACTTGATGCTAGGAATTGACTCCTCTTTTCCAAGGAAATCTAAATTCTTGGCGCCAACGAAAATTTTATCTCATCTGTTCACGTTTTGTTTAAAGTCGAAACGGAGAAATGTTAGGGAAATAATTCTTGTTTCGACATACCGATCAGACGCTAAAGTTAGTGGAATGCAGTAAAGAAATAAATAAACAATTTCGCTGTTCTCATGTGTCAAATATGACTTCCAAGGGAGTAAAAAGGTCGACAAATATGAGTTAAAGACTTTAAGAATTAAAAGTGAAGCCAAGGTCGTCACCAGGAGGCGGCCTAAGTTGGACATATGCACACCACGTTTCTTATCACAAGCAAAAATAAACCCCTGCGTCACCTTCACCATTTCTGCTATCTATGCCTTCACTTGTGTAAGTTCTGATAGCCATGAGAGAAAAAACCACACATAGCCATCGAAATCATAACTTAATAGCACGAATGATTGATTGATTGATTGATTGATTGATTGATTGATTGATTGATTGATTGATTGATTTCAAATGATCATTGCTATTCCATCAGTTACTGCATTTGAAATGCAGTTACAATTACAACGAATGTTAATTTGATTAACTTGATATAATGATTAGTCAAATATCATAGTATACCTATTTACACTGCCTACTCCTACGTTCTAGAATCGTTTATTCTTGTTTTTATTTATATAATTAAGTTTATAATATTTTCATTTTAGTACTTGACCCTGAACATTTATTGCATCTCAAGTTAATCCTCAAATCACCGATGATGTTATTTTGTAATGAATTGTCACATTTTTAAAATATCCTTGCTCTTCGGGGCATTCTTGGATCGTCGAGCTGCTTCGATCTCTCTTTGAAGCTGCGCAACGCGATTCTCGATTTCATCAATGATCCCTGTTTCCCGTTTTTCTGACGAGCGCTCTACGAGCTTCCTGTTAGGCCCTTTTAGCAAGCCCTTCTTTCCATCATGTTTGTGCCCTTGCTTGTCGTCAAAGAGATTGCTCTGTACTGTGACATCGCTTTTGTGCTGTTTTGCCGCATTGAGCTTCGAGAGGCGTGCATCCGAAGTTATTTTGCCTAGACCATGCTCGTTCTTTCCTTCGCTATCCCTGCGACTCTGCTTACCATTACCTTTAGCATTGACCACTGGCTCCTCGTCTTCGCTGAGCATCAGACTCCTGTAATCATCGTTCTCTGCGTCACCCAAAAGCTTCTTTCCGCCGTGTGAGATCTCAACTGCTCCATCGTTCAGTCCAAGCAACTCTCGCAAAGAAGGCAGCTTTCTGCGTGGAGCATCTTGCATCTCTTCTGCAAGCATTTTTGCGAGGTAATTCAGCTCTTCATCTTCATAGTCCTTGCTCGCTGCTCTTCTTTGTGCATCGTAGGACTTCTCTCTGTGAACTTTTAATGGTTCATCCAATGGCAATGCACTCTGCCTGGTCATTAGCTCCCTGAGATCATCCGTATCTTCTGTGGCAAGGACAAAGATAGATGAGTGTTTAAAATTCGAGATAGGTTTTCAAAGCTGAAAAGGAAAGTGCGAGCCATTAAAACTATCAGAACGGGATTTGAGCTAGCGATCAGGAACGATAACCGCTTATGCTCTACCAAGTGAGTTATCTGGTTTCTCCTCAGTGTCCTAGTCGCAGAAATTGCTAACACTGCCTCTATCTCTTCCGCACATGCAGGGGGACCACCACAGCCAAGAATCACTGCGCCCTGCCTGCCTGCTTACTAGGGCAGCGAGGAGAATCCGTGGCCAGATAGCTCAGTTGTTAGCACATGGATGAACATAGTACCTGGGCTTAGGTTCAAGTCCCGTCTGGTCCTTCATTGCTAGCATTTCCACTTCGACCTTCACTTTAATATTGATAATTAGCTTTTAGTTTAATAAATCTATATATTGTAATTAATGTTTTTATTGAAGGGCCCCTTGAAAAACAGCTCTTGCTGAAGGGCAAACTTCCCGAAATGAATGAAATGAAAAAAATTGAAAACTTTCCAGAATCCAGCAATTAATAATAATAATAATAATAATAATAATAATAATAATAATAATAATAATAATAATAATAATAATAATAAGAATAATAATAATATTAATATTAATATTAATATTAATATTAATATTAATATTAATAATAAGAAATGTTTACTAGGGACTGCGAGGATCTTTCGTAAAGTGCTTAGCATTTGAACTTCAGGACATGACATGCCTTAGGTGTATTGTTTACACCCGGCCAAAGCAGAAGCAACCAGTATAAACTGTGAAAATGTATCATAATAATATTAAAGGTATTTATATTGCGCCGTATATCCGCAGGGCTCATAGGCGCGTACATACTTCAAAAAGCTAAATAGTTAATGATATATTATACATTAAAATATCTTTGAAATAAAAATGTCTTCAAATATATCTTAAATGTTTCTACTGAGTTTCCTGCCCTTATCGAAAGTAGTTCGTTCCAGAGATTCCNTATTAATATTAATATTAATATTAATATTAATATTAATATTAATATTAATAATAAGAAATGTTTACTAGGGACTGCGAGGATCTTTCGTAAAGTGCTTAGCATTTGAACTTCAGGACATGACATGCCTTAGGTGTATTGTTTACACCCGGCCAAAGCAGAAGCAACCAGTATAAATTGTGAAAATGTATCATAATAATATTAAAGGTATTTATATTGCGCCGTATATCCGCAGGGCTCATAGGCGCGTACATACTTCAAAAAGCTAAATAGTTAATGATATATTATACATTAAAATATCTTTGAAATAAAAATGTCTTCAAATATATCTTAAATGTTTCTACTGAGTTTCCTGCCCTTATCGAAAGTAGTTCGTTCCAGAGATTCCTGTAAAATAATTTTAAAAGTGATGAAAATATTGCAATCAATCTGCTATCTGCAAGATCGTGATAAGCATTACACACAGGTGCATTGTTATATCCATGGTTATATCACACACCAACAGACTACTAGAACCACAGACTAATCAAGAGAGTAAACAACTAAGTTATCTGATGTTACCGCTCACTCTTTTTATATATAACGGGTGGGCCAAAAGATAGTAACCCCAAAGATAAAAACATTTCTGGAAAACTTTCTGAAAGCAAGATTTTGATGAAATTTATATGGCACTAGGAACTGCATAACATACACCTATGCAGTGAAAATCAGTTCATTATCAGCTGTAATTACAGAGAAATGAGCTTTCAAAGAAAGATGGCTGTGATAGCCACTGTAGCAAAATCATTAAGTGCAGATCCACCTAAAACGTAAACCTTTAAGAGGAAAATGTTCTTCGTGTTGGGTGTTGGAGGTTTACGGTTAAGGTGGATCTGCACTGTTAAGGTGGTTCACTACTAAAAAAATTTCAATTCGCAGACAAGCGATAAGGTTGCTTACTACCAAATAAAAATTACTTCAAATAACATAAACAATAGGTTACGGTGGCTCACTACTTATAAAATATTTTACACTGATACTCTCTTCGTGTCGTATCGCTCATGGTGTAAAATGAAAGAATTCAACAACTTACTCAGTGGCTCGTCCAAAGGAAGTGCAGGACTGTCTCTTCTGTTGAACCCATGCAAAGCATTCTGCCTAAATATTTGATACAGCTCCCTCAGTTGTGATCTAGAAACAATAGGACCCTGGTAGTCGCGACTCCAGTCTGAGTTTCCCTCATCTGCGTATATTCCTTGGTCCGGGTGATACATCAAACCAGCTTCTTTTGCAAGTACTGGTCCTGGGAGAGGGTCTTTGAGCATGTGACTAATCAGGAACTTAGATCCGCCGTTGTAATCTTTGGCGCGAAGGAAACGGTTGTTCTTGTGTGGATCATGTCTTGGGCTGGCAGTATCTAGAAGGATTTCATCTAAACGTAATTCAGGGTTGGATCTGGATTGTGTCGTGAATCTAGATTCATCTTGTGAGCCTGATCTTTGAAGTCTGCTAGGGAGCCCGAAGGTGAGTAGCTCCATCTCTTCATCTGATAGTACGTTCTTGTCTTCACTTTCTCTAGACTTTGGGATCCTCCCTGGATGTAAAATTTTCTCGATAGCTGCTTGGTCTATCTTGTTGATCTCTCGCAATATTGCTGCGTTGCTATCTGCATCGCCTTCCGTTAGCTTTGCTTTCAAATTTGATTTCCCGGGAATGTATAATGGTGCATTTTTAGGCTTTAAAACAGTGCCTTTTTCATTCGCATCGGCAGACTGTTGTGTTGTGTCTTTGTGTTTCTTCTGAAAATCTTTGATTAAATCATCAAGATAGTTCTCAAATGAATTAACTTCATGTTGGTTGGTACCCTTGCTCTTTCTTGTCGCATCATTCAAACTTGAGGTGTCACGCAGCTCTCTATTAATTTCCTTTATCAATGCTCTTTTCAACAAACTTTTTGCTGTTTCCAAAGATTTTTCATCGCTGTGTAAACCATTCACGGGAAATGCTTCCGTGAAGGGAGGCAGGCACAATATGAGGACGAAACCAAACAGCTTTGAGGAAAGGGTGTGCTTTTCGCGGAACAGCATGGCTTCTGAAAAATGGAGAATAAATTGTCACGTTTAGCACAAATATCAAACATCCCTGTCTAAGTGTCCCGGCAGACTCTACAACGGTGGTTTCCCCGGTTAAAATGAAGTAAAATCTGTGATTGATTGATTGATTTTATAATGATTTTATAATATTTATAAAGGGTAAAACATTCAATTTACGCTGTTTTACAATGTACCCTGTTAAAAACTTACAAAAGAAAAAGTATCTAGATTTTACAAGTTATCTAAAATGAAACTGAAATAAACACATCATCATCAGCAACTAACTACAAAGTATATAAAAGTCGTGATATGATTATTTGACGCGATAAATATGAAAGAGAAAATCACTTAAATCATAGGTTTTCTATGCTTTTTTTAAAGTTTTCAATGTTGGGGAAAATTTTGTATCCAACCAAGCTCAGATGATTCCACATTGTTGCACCTATATATGAGAAGCATTTTTGGCCATAAGCAGATTTTCGCATGGGAATTTCTGTCCCCGGACAAGCAGTCATTACAAAACACCTCACCGGCTATCTTTAAAACACGGAATATGGAATGATGGAATGGAATGATGGAACGATGTAATGGAATGATGGAATCATGGAATGCCTGTTAAACATCTGGAATTTGCCTCTTAAACGTCAATGCGATGTTAATTTTGCTTTCAAACGACACGTTACAGGTCAGAAAATCAAGCAGATCGAGTAAATAGTTCGTTTTCGAGTACCATTCCGTGTTTTCTCAAATCATTCCGTGTTTTCACAANAGTGAAAGCTCGGTTGCACATCAATCAGCGAGCCCCGGGGAGAATTTTGGGAAATTATTCCCACGTAAAATCAATTCCCCGCTAATAATTGTGCTGTCTTCGGTGCAAAATTGGAGCTCTCCCCGGTGAAATTTTGACAATTCTATTCGATCACCTGGACCCCGGCGAACATCTGACCTCTCACCGGGGCACTTAGACGGGGGTGTTAACAATTTAAATATTCATTCTGAGTCTTATATTTACATGTCAAAGCTCAAATTAGATGATCTCACGTGAAAATGTCCGCGAATGAAAACAATTGAAGTGTTTTGCATGATCATTTTTGCGTAATCTCAAATCTCACGTGACATCTAATTTGAAACAGATCTTAAAATTTTAGCCTTTCTGCAAAAGAGGCTGAAACGAACGACATTTTTCTGTGTTTGATTGGTACCAATTCTGAAAACGGTTGACTTGGCAGGCTCGGAATTTGTGTTTGATTGACTCTGAAATTCTCAAAACGGTAGGTTTGGTATGTTTGGAAGGCCTTCTGAAACTTCTGCTCCAAAAGGCAGAAGGTTTGGCAGACTTTGGAGAGATCTTCGTTTTCATTAGCAAACCCTGATGGGAATCCGAAACCAACAGTTTCAAGATTTTTGTGTTTGATTGGGAAATATATTTCCGTCTCTGCGAAGTCTACTGTTTTCAGAATTTGGTAGGTTTGGAATTACCAATCAAACACCCATGGTGTCAAAGCTTCCAAGCCGATCATTGGAACCTTGCAAATCAAATCCGATTCCCTATTTCTAAATTATAAACGTTACTAGATACCACATACCACATACCATATACCATATACCATATACCATATACCATATACCATATACCATATACATATACTATATACTATATGCTATATGCTATATGCTATATGCTATATGCTATATGCTATATGCTATATGCTATACGTTCCATTAGAATGAATTGAAAAATGTCTTTTGCTTAGATCTCCTTTTTTATATCTGCGAATATGGTTTAAACAGCCTTCGCGTATTTTCTATCAGAAACTCCTTATAAGAAATTCAACTGTTACCATGGCCAACAGACTATCAACAAAATGAGAGTCTTGTGAGAGTCTGGTAAATTTCATTTTTACTGTAAGATCACTGGACAATTAAGAAACTTCAGTACTGGGACAAAATTATTCAAGAAACTATTCTTTTAGTCCAGGAAGTCAGTAGCATATTGCCGCTTTATTTTCGCTTGCTTCTTGTATTGTATTACTCGGGAGGTACTTAAGTGATGTCGAGATAGTTTTCCATTTTTTTTTTCCATTTTATATTATTTAACCACTGTAGCCCCGTCAGTCCCGTGGGGACTGCTTTACAGGGGGCCGTGCAAAAAAGACTACAAAGTAAAAACCTAATTTACAAATGTTGCTAACTTAAGTTGAATAGCAATATAAAAACTAAAAATGTCCATAACAAAATTTTACGAAAATTTAAATCAAAAGAAAAGTGAAATCACACCCTCTGCAATGGCTCGTTTAGCCTTTTCTTGAAGGAAGGAAGAGAGGGTGCATGTTTGACATCCAGTGCCATAGTGGCAGGGCTACATGAAATTTCCTTGTGAAATGTTCATGATAGGACAGAATGTAAACATCAAGAATGTTATGAAAATTCTAAGAAACCATCAACAAACTTTGAGTGTTCAGATAATGAGAATTTTAAGAAACTTTCAGTACTGGGTCAAGTTCTTAATTTCTTACATAACACACGCGTAATTAGGACTTACGCCTCCAACACTAACCTACTGATTCATTCACATAATTCACATATTGCCAATGTTCTGTTGGAATATATTTAACAAAATCATTTGTTAAGATCTCTTGTATGCCTTCACCGTTAACTTTCTTATCCGCCCATGCATCACCATTGGGAACTGAAGACTCTAAATCTATTGGATTCAATATTTGCAGAATGTGTACATCTTCGAATTATTTATTTATGAAAAATGTAGAAAATCAAGCCAAATGCTTAATGCCACAATCTTATCCAAATACAGAGATTCAAATACCGACCGTCAATCAATCAGAAAAAAATACTAGATAAGTCTACTCTCCTTCGCGAGGTTTCTACGAACCACGGAACTGCGGATCACGGAACTGCGGAACATATAAAGAAACCTCGCGAAGGAGAGTAAGATAAGTCTGCTTCATTTCATACACGCAGTGCCGCCCCGGGGGGGCCACTTGGTACCTGATGTGTTATCATGCTCGTACAAAAAAACGCGGGAAAGGGTACCTTTTTGCAACGTAGGCACGGGCCCGCGCGGGCCCTCGTTTAGGGGTGCCAATTCAACCATAATTTCAAAAAAGGATGTACTTTTTTGCATTTGATAAATCGAAACGCTTCTGTGATGATATTTTTAATCAAGCATTTTAAAATAGAATTTGATTTGGGAAAATGTGTTAGGAAAATTCAACTACTGTAGGTTTTAACTCTTCGTCCCTGATTCATCACACAGAATCACACTGGCCATATCAACAATTTTGATAAGTGACTTGTCCGCGATTAGGGTACCTAAACTTGACAAATTCAATGTGACACGGGAAAGGGTATGTTCTCAAGAAAATTTTCCGCGATTAGGGTATGTATTTTGCTAAAAAAGGTCAGCGTTTAGGGTGCATATGTTGCACCTTTGTACGAGCATGATACTATAGAAAAGTATAGGAGTGGCCCCCCCGGGAGTGCCGCCTCCTCCTTCAAAATTGAATTTGAATGTGGTTTTGATGTCATCGGGAATTCAATAGGACTTTGGCAACAAAATCATTTAAAAAAAAGGATTTTAGGCATTAAAGGCTTGTTCCAATGCGCAATGAATCGCTTCCCTCGTCGTCAATTTTTCAAACGCGATAAATGTTCAGCGAGCAGTGGAAACGACATGGCGACGACATGGACGCTTTAGTTTTATAGCGATGAGCCGTGATGAGCATAAAAGTTTCATCGCCATATCCTTCCCACTGCACGATGAACTGTCATCGCATTTGAAAAGGTTTTTATCCAAACTAACACGTCAAAATCTATATTTTCCTTTTCTTACATTTTCCGTTATACAGGCACCTCTAAGGGGACCATTATGGAAATAAGGTCATCTTGACCTTTTAATGCTATCCCTGTCGCTATAATTAGGGGTGTTTTTATATTTTTAACCTTTTATTTTTATTGTATTGTATCTATTTTTATATTGTAAAATTTGTAAATATTGTATGCGGTGAGGAAAGCGATGATAGTTCATAGCGCAGTGGAGACCAGCTAGGGGCAAATCACTCCAAAAATCTGGTACACTTTCATAAAAAATCTTCAAAACTCCCAAAAAAATCTCGAAAATTTAAATATCTTCACAAAATCTTAGAAGGAAAGCTCAAAGATTCCCAGAAATTTCCCCCAACAAATGATACAAATTCTCAAAAAAATGTTTCGACAATTCTTTGAAAATCTCAGCAATCGTTTAAATCCTCAAAGATCTCTCAAAATCTTGAAAATTCTAGCAAAATCTCGAAAATCTTTGAGAATCTGGAAAATTTTGAAATCTTAAAAGTCTTAGAAATCTTAAAAAGTCTTTGAAAATCTCAGAAAAAAGCTCAAAATCTTTGAAAATTTGAGATATTTTTAAAATCCCAAAAATCTTGTACGCTGTTTTTGGAGTGATTTGCCCCTTGGAGACCAGCCTCGAGCGATAGCTCGTATCAAGCATTTTAGGAAATAGCTTCCAAGCAAAATCACCCATTTCTTAGAATGGTATAACCGACTTCAGTGAAATTACCTTCCATATTTAAGTTTTCCTTGTCTCTACCGGATGAGTCAAAAAAATGTTTAGACGTTTGAAAGCCTGTAGATTTTGAACCATTCATCAAATTCCTATAAACTGATAATACCTGTGTAGCTAACATATCAACTTAGATTCAAACATTTAGTTTTTCAAAATCAGTTATACCGTTCTCAAATGATAAGCGGTTTTATGAAAATGCTTCATCTCAAAATATTTCAAAACAGGCCTAAAATCTTTGATCAGATTTGCTAGCAATCCAGCCTCGTGAGTGCCTCATGACAATAGAAAACTGACAAAAAAGGCTTAATGACAGTTGCAAGTCCATTCGATTATGCAGCAACCCCTTTATGTATGTATCGTATCCAGTAAAAATGCTTGAGCAATAAGATAGACCGATTGAGTTTAATTATGATAGCCTTGGGGCTAAATCGCTAGCAAATTTTATCAAGGATTTTAGAACTGTTTTCGACAAAGAAACATTTTTATAAAATATCTTATTACCTGAGAACGATACGACCGATTTTAACAAACTAACAAAAAAATTTTTGCTCCCCACAAAATGTCAGTTTATCCCTTTAAAGACGAGCACAAGAAATTTTTATCAAAGGCTGCTCATATTTTGAAATTAGATGTATATAGGTCTGAATTCTGAATAACATAAAACAAGTGAAAAATATTACCTGGGGGGCAGGGCAATTTTTACTGATTTTATTTCCCAAAACAGGGAATGCCTGTTAATAAGCACCAGGTACTCTGAATTCATTTGTTATTGTGGTATAACGAAAGTACAAGCAAAAAGCTGCAAGAAAATCACCTACTTTCCCATTCTAAAACATCTACTTGTAAATAAATTAGATATTTCAACTTTCCACTTAACCCAAAATTTTCGTCCAGATCAAAAATGGACAATAGGCCCTTCAAAAATCTCGAAATCTCTTGACATGTTGCAACCAGGAAGCCCAATGAAGTTTTTAAATACAACGTTGGACACTACTCTATGTAAAAACACACAAGACATACCTACTTCATGTAACCTTAAGATTCTGGACAGAATTAAACCTGTTGGGACGTAGAAGTCCCGTCAGACTGAAAAGGGTTATACCGGGTGTCCCAAAAAAGTATACAGATTTGATCGACCCTAGCGATGGGAATTTAGCGTGGATCAATCCGAAATGATTTTTAAAACATATCTCGATAGTCAACTTGAACATGCCTCCACCTCAAAACCAGAGCTTTGACGTTTTGACCTAAGCTAATTCTTGAAACACAGCGAGTAAGTCGACGATAGACTTGAAAACATTCAAAAAAAGAGGAGAAAAATAAGAAACTGCAGAACCAATGCGTTTTACAAAGTATAATTTGCATGACACTTATCATCAAAGGAGCTCCAAGGGAAACTTCGTGAAATAGATTGTTAATGCTTAAATGAATGAAGGTTACTTCGGGGTTCCCTTGATGATAAGAGCCACGTAAATGATATTTTTTAACGTATCTGTTGTGCAATTGTTAATTTTTCTACTCCTGTTTCTAATTTTGTCAAGTCCATTGTTGACTTATTCACTGTGCTTCAAGAATTTGCTTAGGCCAAAATGCCAAAGCTCTGGTTTGGAGGTGGAGGTAAATTTGTCCTTTGAAGATATTTCAACTGTCAAAGCACCAATATCAACAAACGAGGTATCTATGTTCAAGTTGACTATCGAGGTATGTTTTAAAAATTTTTTCGGATTGATTCACGCTAAATTCTCATCGCTAGGGTCGACCAAATCTGTATACTTTTTTGGGACACTTGGTAGATATTTGATAAATATTTTGAAAGCTACAGGCTTTCTATACTCATTACATAAGTCTCAGTATCGCTCATTGAATTGGATGGTTAAAAATATTGAACGAATACAAGGAATCACGTCGTAAGTCTACAGGCTTTCAAACGTCTAAGAAATTTTCTGACTCACCCGATAAAATATGGTTTATTGTTCATTAAAATTAATGGATATATATTCATGATTGTACTTTTCAGCAAACGCAAAACATTGTTGACTGACCCGGCATATCCCTATGCGTTCCTCCAGCTGATCCTCAACTGCGTTGACATCCCGTATTTTCAAGGACGAGTTCTTTCACAACTTAGAATTACATGGGAAAAACATTCTGGCTTTAATTTCGCATTCCCAGGACATGTGAACATTTAATCAGAAGGACATCAAAAACCTTAGGTGAAATGGCGAAACAAACATCATCTAATCTAAAAAAAATCAACAAACCAATCCATAATTTATGAAATTCTTCAAAGATAACCAAAAATTTGCGTTTGTAGGTAAATAATTGATGGGCTTGAGAACAGACCAAAGCTAGGACTGTGCAGTTTCTCAGAGAGCAATACTCTTAAAAGCCTCTTACACTTTTACTTCTGCACACGCAGACTTTTACTCACTGCGGCTTAAAGTGTTGTCCACTGTTTCAGTTGGCTTATCTTGAAAGTTTGTAATTTTTACCGATAGTTGGTATTTATTTTATTTAATCATATTTTAACACAAATACCCTTATCAGCTATTTTAAATAAACTAACAGAAAAATAATCGCTATAAATATATATGTACAAATTAAAACCTTAAAGATTTT
>REGM01000070.1:82949-115898 GCA_004194415.1 Aurelia aurita
ATTTTTAATTATTTACCCAGGGTAATACATTCAGTTATAAAAGAATAAACTGATTTACAATGTGCCCTGCTAAAAACCTAAACTAATAACAATTTATGTTGCTATGATTAAATTATAAGCTATAGAATAAGCGTAAAAAAGAAAATCTCAATTCTAAGAAAGGAAAATTGACCAAACTCTATGTTCGATGTGTGATATTCATTTTTGATTATCTCTATTACTTTTCAAAAACGTTTTTAGCCTGTTTTTGAAAATCGCCAGCGATTGGGCGGTTTTAATTTCGGAGCTCAATTGATTCCAAACAGTCACTCCGCGATATGAAAAGCTACGTTGCCCATTTGATGTTTTACATAGTGGGATCCTAAGATCTGTTTCAGTATTGCGTAGGACCCGATTCCTTGAATCAGACAGTTTGTGAAACATGTCCTGCATATAAGGAGGTGCTAGTTCATGAAGGGATTTATAAACAATGGTAGCTGTTTCAAAATCAACCATTTCTTTTACATTTAGCCACCCGAGTTGAGCTATCAGCGGCAGCGAAGTTTTATCGAAAGGACTGTTGGTCACAATACGAGCGGCTCGATTTTGTAGCTTTTGAAGTTTTAGTATGATGGTATCACCAGCGCAACCCCAGACCGAGCAACAGTACCTAATATGTAATATATACATACAACTGTAGAGACTACTTAGTTATCGATGATAACCCCTTTGTTTTGACGCGCCAATCAAAACAGAAGGTTTCAGGATGAGTTAACAGTAAAGCCTGGTTCCCACTAGACTCAATAAATAGTCGTAGTTTTGCTCTTTGGCTGAACAGATACCGCTACAGCTGAACACTGAAGCGACAACAACGACATCGATTCAATTCAATCGACAAGCGTAAGTTGACGGCCTTTGTGGAGCAAGGCTAGGTTCCCACTGCGAAGTAAACATTGATTGCCGGCGATGATGGTTCGGTGCACTATCACTCATGGCATTGACACGTGCATGTGTACTAATCTAATTTGAAGGCCTATTTTAACAATCTTGCGAAACACCGTTTTATTAAAATCGCTCGTAATTCTGGAACAGAAAGACCGATTTCGACCAAACAAGTTTTCATATCTAAATTAGCTTTTCTTCTATGCAATGAACTTTAAAGAAACGAATTTGCTAATTAAACTGCATCAATAAAGAAATTGGCAAACATCCCACGTTTTTTCTGACCCACCCGGTATAAGAAGTACTACAAAAAAAAAATAGACTTTCAATAATGCTATCAAAGATAGAACTTATGAGAAATTCGAAACCATTGCAATTCTGATAGTATTTAATTTAAATATGCATGCTTTTACGCTGCGAAAAAAAACAATGTTTCTGTTTCCTTGTAAATGACTGTATAATTTGTCTGGGCTTTGTTTGCTAAATATTGGTTGACACACCCTTGATAAATATTCAAAATCTTAAAACATATGTCCACTTTCGAAACCACATGTCGAAGCCGACAGAACTAAAGTATTCCTATTACCGGGTGAATCAAAACAAGTTCAGACAAGGCAGGCACTCACTGGCTCAGACATTTGCAAACAAACGAGTAATTTGCTAGCTCACCCCTTACTGGACTGACTACTTGAGTCTCAGCGTTGAATTTCTGCATTGAATTGAATGGTTTTGGCTTCAAACTATATTCAAACTGAGACTCATGACAATACAGCTTCAAAATAAGGCCATCTTCGCACAAATCCTTGCGGAGCCAATTAAATCATTGTCTTCTTAATAAGCTTAGACGACATGCCTGTTCTTAGCTGTTGCTTGGTTGACTCGATAAAGTTGACATTGGAGTTTTCGTTCGCCGTTTGAAGAAAATAAGACGTTGGATTTTTCTTCAACTTTCTGTTTAGAATCTGTTTGACCGTGAGTCCTTGTATGAGCGAACAGATTTGGTGGAGAAATAGATGGTAGTTTGAGCGAATGCAAGTAATCACGTAGTAAATCTAACCCAGTACAACGTATGAGCAAATAATGTAACAATACCGGGCTAGTAAATAAATGTTTAGACGTTTCAAAGCCTTTAGCTCTCAAACTATTTATCAGATTCCTATCTGGTAATTCTTGTGTAGCTAACATATCAACTTAGACAAGAAAATGTAGTTTGTCAAAATCGGTCTTATTGTTCTTAAATTACCAACAGTTTTATAAAATGCTCTTCATCTTAAAATCCTCCAAAACAGGCCTAAAATCCTTGATCAAATATGCTAAAAATTTAGCCCCAGATCTATCATCATCAAATTGTATCGGTCTTTCTTGTCGCTCAAACGTTTACTAGGTATATAAAGAGGCTTTTGTATAGTCGTACCCACTTCTGACTGCCATTCAGCCTTTTTCGTATAATTTCCATTATCACGAGGCTGGATTGCTGGCAAATTTGATCAAGGATTTTAGGCCTGTTTTGAAGGATTTTGAAATGAAGCGTTTTTATAAAATCGCTTGTAATACTTGAACGATACGACGACTGATTTGACAAACAACATTCTTATATCGAAGTTAACATGTTAACTACACATGTATTTTCAGTTTATATAGGAATCTGCTAAATGGTTTCAAAGCTACAGGCTTCCTATCAGTTTTTTGTACACAAAGGAAGTCTAAACATCTCCTGGTCATACAAATACTGCTTTTTTCCCTATATTGCTACCTAGCATCCGAAGGTAGTTTTAGGACACTGAGAAGCTAAGCTTATCGAAGCAATGTCCTGGTCCTTCCTCTCGATGTGACCACACCTCGCGATTCCTTTAGCCTTGGAATTACGTAGCAGGTTCGGCAGGACGGGGACTCGAACCACCAACCCTCAGGTTGGTAGTCAAGCGCGCTACCATTGCGCCATCCCCGCTTGACAAATACTGCTTGATCCATACTATTTTATTAGAATAGCTAGAAGGTCTATTGGTTGATAGTTTATGATCTTACATCTCACAAAAAAGCGTTTTGACTCAATCGTTTTGGAGATAATCTTCAGAAATGCGAGATAGGCAGTTTCAATAGAGTGGGATGAAATACAATAGCCTTAAACTGCATGAAAATGCAAAATAAGCCAAACCTATGCATTTAAACGATCTTATCCAATCCATCAGCATAGGATCTTGTGAATACACGTCTTTGCGTCCCGGGCTTTGTGTTCGCCATCTGCAGTCACAAAGCTTTGCTGCATGTTAAAGCGTTAGATGTTGAGAAAGCACCGGACCATTTTCTTCATAGAGCCGATACAAAGTCCGCTGGCTTCCGGTACATCATTTCATTTTTTTTCATTTTATCAATATTTATATACACGAGTACCTTTCAGCTAGGAAAATTAACACTAATAACAATGTAATATAAAAAAACATCCACGTATTAGTACACACATTTTCAGTTTCTTGAAACTCGGACGGAACGATTGCCTGCTCACCAGGGCACTGTGCCAGCCACACTACTTCAATTGTTATATACCGCACAAAGAATGAGTTCATTTCCAGCCGTTGAGGCGAAAATGGTGACACGGCTATGAGCTTCGACTTTTTTGGATATAAGAACTTAAGGATGACAAAAAACTTATAGCTAGAACCATGAGCATAATTCATTTCATTTATCCATTGTTAACTCTTTAACCACGGTACAGCCCCGTCAGCCGATAAGGGCTGATTTTTGGGGGCACTGAAAAACATATTACAAATCAAATATATCATTAGATAAATTATATATTACAATAAATGAAAAGAAAAATACAAATGTAAATAATCTAAGAAGGAGTCAAACACAGTTATTTTGTTTCTTTTAATTTCTTTTTAAGCGAAGCCAAGGAGGGTGCAAGTTTGGCATCAAAACTAAGACTGTTCCAAAGCTTTGGACACCGGAAAGAAATGGCCTTTTATCCACTACTAGATGTCAATAAAGAAACACAGAGGCCAGTTTTTGTCTTTTGAAGGGTATTTTCGTCATGACACTAGTTTTTGATGAACAGGCTGGATAGATATCCCGGTGCAAGGCCATTGGTTGATTTGTGTATGATAATTTCTGTCTCGAATTCAATAATATCAGAAATTGTTGGCCATTTTAGTTGCCTAATCAGGTCGATAGCTGAAACATCATAGCTGCTACTTATGACTATCCTGGCAGCCCTATTTCATAATTGCCATTTTACCGCACGATACCAGTATATTAGAACAACCGGACCGGACAGATTGTAATACCTCTTCCTTTCTTCTCGGGCATTTCGCCACTAGAACTGTCCAGTCCAATATGAAAATTCACTTGTTAATCTGTTTTTCAACGAATTGAACGATTATAGATAGCTATAGCTAGATAGATGTCTCACCCAAATAAGGTTTTCTTGTTTTTAACTGACTGCTGAGATAAAGAATTAATTCAAGATACAAAACTGATCAGAATTAGTTAAGTCTCACCCTTTTTATCAATATTATCAATGTATCGTCTTTTATGCTTCTGTCTGCGCAAGGAGAAGTATTTCCAACAAATTCCCAACGAACTCTGCGATGCGATGTGCTGCTTTAGGATACCAGCGAAACTTTTAAGCGCTGCACACTCTCTTCTAGACTTCGTGAAATGAAACCTTTATGTGTTAATGAAGTAGATATAGTGCTGGCTGTTGAAACCTGTTTAGCGCTGGCGAAATCGACGTCTTCCAACAACTTATATCTGCCTAACTATTTCGTATATTGCTTCAAAGCAATTAATGGGTGATTTTATGGCCGCTAAACCGTTTGCTATCCGTGCCGCAGAAGAAAGAAGGCCTGCCAATTCTTGATTTATTATTAGTCCTGTAAGCAGCTGAACGTTTGCGCAGGTGAAATTTGCGAATTTTGCTTTGATCTGCATATCATCAAGACGTCGTTAACAAATAAGAACTGTCCATCTTAGGCTTGCAACCGGCCGGAATGTGTTATCAATCAATATCGGTTAGACAAACCTTGCTCAACTTTTGATTAATTTTCGCGAATAGTTCCTCGTGCGAACGCACAAATATTGAACCATGGTGATTATTATTTGAGTAAATGGCCAAGAAACAAAGAGAATCTTTAAGCTTCAATGATAAAGTGAATTTTAGTAGATCAATTCTCTTTGTAATTTTCCTCCGCAGGATGGATTGACATGCTATTTTTATGAGATTCACGTGGTTGTTCTAAAAGATAAAAATCGTTTTCTTCGGTGTCGGAAGGCCAGAAAACATCCATCTATAAAGATGAGCTCTCAGAGCAAACTTTCTCTCATGACCTAGCCAAAATTATTTAAAATTTGAGAAGGTCAAATCAAAATATGAATGGGAAGATGAGAACTTCACAGTAAGCACATTGAATGTTTTCTAGCGGTGCCTTATTAGGCTGCTCAAAGAATTAACAAATATCTCTTGCGGCAAGGGAAAACAAACCTTGGCGCATGCCCTTGTGTAGATTTCAACCTTCACAGCTAGCGATTATCGACATGAAAGGCTGGCCATAAATTGCAATAGTTGCAAATTTTAAAATTGCAATCTTGCGCTGTTATAACGCAGTGATCCAGTTTTGGGTGCAGCCGTCCAGTTTTAGGTCATCTCCCACTAGGTATTGTTGTTGTTACATAACATGTTTCACATTGTAAAATACTTGTAAAATCAAATCCTAAAAGATACAGTTATACTCTTAATGGTTTATGACTAAGGCACAGAAGATACCTTAAAAAGTGGTTTCTTGACGGACTCGTGCTACAAGTAGAAAGATAACTTTATCAAATTAGATGTAGCTTTATCGAAAGAAGATGAATTAATCTAAGTATCTACCGCAGTTTTCTGGTAGCTCTTTCTTTGTTGGGGCCTGAGAAATAGACACTGGAATTATACAGGGTGTTTCAGAAAAGATGCAACCCAACTATGGTTGAAGATTTTCAAGAAATAACAACATTTGATTTATATGTAATGTATACCATCTGAAAGCACAATGTTACTTCTTTCCAATGCTATTCAGTTTGGATACATCAATGGAATTATTCATCACTTAATTGACGTTTTAGTAAGTATAGCCTATTTTAGATGCAGAAAAGTGGCAGGACATTTACATAGGCTAAAACTCATCTTTGTAAGAGCTTTTTTATCATTTTTAACAAATGTAGCTCATGGGAGTAAGTTTGCATGTTTCCTAAAGCCTGGTTTCCATATGATCTTTCGTGTCGTTCCCGTCGCTCCCGTCGCTGAAAAAACGTACCAGCGACCGTAGCGACACGAACGATTTTATGGAAACTATCACGTTTTTCTGCCAGCGATCGTAGCGACGCGAGCGACACCCTGTCGCTGAGATAGAAAAATTTCTATCTCAGCGACGCGAGCGACTGCCAGCGATCGAGTTTTTTTAATGGAAACCACTTTTCAAAAAGTCAGCGATCCCAGCGATCCCAGCGATCGCAGCGACGTTCTGCGCATCTGCGCATCTGAGCCCAGTCTCATTATTTTGAGCCTGTGATGCAAACTGAGCGACAGCAGCGATCATATGGAAATAGCTGGATCGCTCCCGTCGCTCGCGTCGTTCGTGTCGTTCGTGTCGTTCGTGTCGTTCTTGTTGCTGAAAGAATTTCCAGCGACGGGAACGACAATAGCGATCATATGGAAACCATTCGATCGCTACTGTCGTTCGCGTCGTTCGTGTCGCTGAAAAATTTACCAGCGACGGGAACGACAGGAACGATCATATGGAAACCAGGCTTAACTAAAAGGGCATCACCTCAAGTGCTTCTAGGCCTGAAATGTTTTCCAAAAATTTATTTGTAACTTTTTATGCTAAAAAAGGTGTTGATTTTGCTCTTACAGCATGCTGCATTTAAAATTGGCCATACTTACTAAAATATCAACAAAATGATAAGTAATTCCATGAATGTATCCAAACTGCATATCATTGAAAGAAGATAGATTACAACCTCGTCCCCATGGCCCAAAAGGAGGCTGTTGACATCCAGCATGGCAGCCTTGACGTAGGAAACTGGCCCTCGGAACCAGGTTGGATAGATTACGTCTTCAGACGGTATACATTACATTTTTCAAATCTTTACTATTTTTAGAACATTTTCAATTATAGTTGGGTTGCGTTTTTTCTGAAACACTCTGTGTATAGGAAACTTGTAAAAATTGGGTAGCGTATTGCTCAGCTGACAGCTGCTAAAGTAGATACGAATAGAGGCCGTGGTAGAAATTTAGTTCAGTCCATCTTGTCTTTGTAGAAGTTTAAGCTGGCCGAAACTTTTCTTTTTCTTCAGCCCCGGTCAAACGACGATAAAAATCCCTCTAACATTTGTTCGCTGTTGTTCAGAGCGTTGGTGGGCCTTGGTGGTCAAACGGAGCCAACATTTTACTGAGCATCGCCCAAACGTCATTGGTCAATGGTAACGTCATTGGCTGGTGCTTAATGGCGTGAGAAAATATGGTAACCAAATTCATTGTTTGCAAAAAACATGGCAGCGGCCCCTGGCATTATTCACATTAAAAAAGAAAACAGTTTCAGCTTATTGCAAGTGGTAAATAGGGTAAAAATATGCCAACTACGCATGCGTGAACTGAACAAATGTTGAGTGAGGTGGTCAAACGCAAACGGTACCAGCAATATTCAACGTCGCAAATGTTCATAGCACGTTTTTGATCGCGATCAAACCTCACTGAACAACGTTCAACAAAAAGTTGAACTGAATCATTGTACCTATCGTGAATCGAACTTAGCAAAACGTACCTGGCTACGGTGGTCCCGGACGCAGGACTGCGAGGTGCTCCCACGAGAAAGAGACACACTGGAGTTAAGGCCCCGAAATGTCTTACGTGGGCTTCTAGCTGAAGAATTGCTATGTTAACGAACAGGAAGTGAACTGGGACTAGTCAAGCATTCAGGAGGAAGGTACTACTCTCACTTTCATTTTTGTGCTTTACATTTCATTGCATTTCATGATATTATGGGTAACGTTTGATTTTCACACTCAACCTGTGCTGTCAAAAAAGTTTCAATCTACCATCCCTTAAAAAAAGTGTTGGACCCCTGACGAAAATCTATGTTTTTCGCAATTATTTCCACCCCTCCCCCCACATCAATGTTGTTTGTTTGAGCGAATAATTCTTGTGGTGGATATGTATGAAAAAAAAACAATTTTGCGCAGCAAGCAACATCGAAATGGGGGAGGGAGGGGGCAAAAATTCGATTTTTCAATAGGGGTACGGCACTTTTGTAAGAGATTGTAGCCTGCGTTCCAGTATTTAACATAGGCTGTTGCAATTGTGCATGCATCATTATAAATCGCTCAATCATGGAAATCCTTCTTTCTTATGGGATTTATTCTCAAGGAAAGAAATTAATTACAACTTGAGAATTAAAGATATTCTTACACTTCCCAAGGCATCAACTGCATCTTCGGCACAAATTCGATAGCGTTAAGGGGTAGCATACTTTGGAACAGTACACCCGATGTGATTAAGAGCAGTAACACAGTCTCCGTTTTTGGCAAAAAGATATAATGTTGGGCTGGGGAGGGTTGCAATTGTAAAATGTATAAATAGTATTGCTGTAAATTAGTTTAATTTAGTTGGTATTTAGTAGTTTGTGTTTTATAGCGCAAACTACACCTTTCCTTATCCAACTGTAAATAAAGTGATTATTATTATAATTATAACATGATTATAATGCATTAAGCATTTACGCTGGAGAAATTATTGTCTTTAGTAAATTCATCACGAATGCTGCAGATCGATTTCGAATCCCTCTGAATTGTTTTGTCATCTTTCTGATGCCTATACGGACAATGATCGACATTACAAAAGAGAGTTGAAGAAAAACAAGGGTATATTTAGACTGACTACCTCAGTCCCAGTTTCGCTTTCTTTATTGAATTGGATGAAGGCACTCCGCTTCAACTGTCGGTCCATCAAGGAGCGAAAATACGACGATTGCAATGAGTCTAGGGTAGATTTTGTACCAATAGCATCATTTGCTTTGATTAATATACAATTTCAAAGCGATCGTAGACAGAGGGAATTCCCTCAAGCAATAAATAAAAAACAAATGAAACCAAAAAAGATGCCCTGAAACCAGTATGGCTAACTGTCGCGTTGTGAACGTAAACAGGCATTGTTAAAAGAAGGAGAAATGACAATTTTTCGAAAGAAGAAGGAGAAATCTAAACATCAGCGTCAGGCAATTCATTTATCTAACTCAGAAACTGAGCATTTCGTGTTTGAATTACACAATTTGAATTTCGTGTTTGAAGTATTCGAGCATTGTAGGGCTACGATTTAGCTTTTGAATTAGATGAATAAAAAGCCCAAGGCAGATATTTACATTTATCCTTCCTCTTTCGAAAGATGCTTG
The DNA here is from genome assembly GCA_004194415.1 of Aurelia aurita. NCBI lineage: Eukaryota > Metazoa > Cnidaria > Scyphozoa > Semaeostomeae > Ulmaridae > Aurelia > Aurelia aurita. The sequence continues at coordinate 92,291 of REGM01000070.1, forward strand.
TTCCTGCTCTTAACAAAGCCATTTCGCGTGCACGTGCACAACGCGACAGTTAGCCATACTGGTTTTGCGGCATCTTTGGCGGCTTTGTTTGTTTTGATTTGCTGCTTGAGAGAGTTCCCTTTGTCTGCGATTGCTAATCACTTTGAAATGGCGTGTCAAGCAAAGCAACTGATGCTATTGTTACAGAATCCGCCCTTCCTTAGGCTGAAGTGTATCCCTGGGAGTATATCTGAAGGCCAGCTATTTTCATTAGCTTAGCTTTGATAAAGTTTTTGAGACAATCTACTGCTTTCAATGCTTTGTCGGTTTTCAGCTGCCCAGCTCACACCCGTTATTTTGCGGCACATTCTGCACAGAAGTATTCTAAAGTTTCATTTCCTTGCTGTTTTAGCGGAAGCGTGCAACCTTACAAGCGCAGAAAGATGACAAAATTTCGTAATCATAAAGTAAACCTCTTCCATGTCGGAATGTTATTGCCACAGTTTACAACAAGGATCGGATATTGATTACCAACTGTCTAGCGTGGGCGACTGCTAATATACAGACCTCGTTAAGGTCACGTGGTGGCTAAATGCCTGTTCACTTTTTGCACTCTCTTCTGCACCTGCATAAGTTTCAGGCAGTCCTTAATAGAAAATTCTCTCCGCAAAGTAAATATACGGACCACCTGCTTCATCATATTTAATCGCGTATTTCTGAAATTATGTAAAACTCACAAGCATGTATTTGTTTTAAAGCAAACTAATTTTGACAAAAAATGGCTTTTAAGCATTTAACGACAATTTCTTATTTATATATCAAACGATAGCTCAAGTGTGACTATGATATGCTATTGTTTTCGAACCAAAAGCTTCTCACTTCTTGTACACATTTAGCATCACAAACCAATCATAAGACTGAACGGGAGAAATAGCCTGAGATATCGAGGACCATTAACATGGAATCTTTTATGAACGGAAGCAAAATCATGTCATAACAGAGACAGTGGCGTGCTGACAGGTGGGGCAAGGGGGGCAAGTGCCCCCCCCCTGTGAGTGAAATATGAGGGGCGCCAAAAAGCAAATTTCTATAAACATGGGCACCGAAGGCGCCCTTTTAAAATTGCTTATCAAATGTGGAAGTTTCGTCTGAGGATTCTTCTAAAAGTTGAGAAATATTTCAAAAATACGTGGAAATTCTAAATTTGAAAGAGCTATAACTTCTTGCGTTTTTGTTTGGCCTGATACAAAATGCATATCGCATGAATGAAAGGCATGAAACGATTTCATAAACGAGACGTTTTCACAACTCAGATGAAGCATGCTAATGAATTAATGAATGTAGTGACCAAAAGTTTTTCCATATGCTGTTTCATATTGCTATATAATGTATTTTGCATGAACTTTTCTTTCTTTGTATCATTTGAGGAGATCGTTAAGTCTGCGTTTGATGATGTTAATCAAGTCTAGATTATGATTCTAATTTATCTCTCTAAAATTACGAGTGACTTAAGGTGCTATATCACTAACTATCAACCAAAATATGCAATTTTTTTCGTTTCCATTTTCTAGTGCTAAATTTACCGGAGAATAGGTTGGGGTAACTTGCTTTTCATTGATTTTTGTTTATTTTCACGAATTTAGAGTTTTACTGTAACGGGTTGACTTTTTTTACCTTAGTAACGCCTTAGCAACGGACATGGAGCAAATTTTTTTTAGTTGTAAACTTCATTCAAGGTCTTTTTAGAGTATTTTTGAATCCCTATTCCACGATTCCGTTTTTCACACCATATAGAGGCTGTTGGGGCTTGAAATCGAGGCATGCTTGATTTAGAAGGCCATTTTTTCCTCGCTCAAAGATGCACCAAATTTTGAAAATCTGACCGAACACACTTGATGAAAGCAGACTGATCAGGAAATAAATATGGGAAAAAGACGAGAAAAGGAAGAGATCTTCGAAGAAGCGAACTTTTCATGTCAACAGACATACTGGACGCATAGCAAATGTGACACAACAAGAAGTTGAGTTAGGCCCAAGAAGAAGAGGACATAAGATCAGCTGAGCAGCAAAGAGTAGAACATGTAGAGTCAACTGCAACGGCAAGTAAGCTAAAGATAGCAAGGGAAACAGAACAGCCTGCATCTATTGACAACAGAGAAGAAAGCTAGGAGGAAAGTTACATCCTCATCAATTTGTCTGTTTTGCAGGAAATCGCCAACATGGTTGGAAAGTGCCCAGTTTGTTGTTATTATTAGACCTGTTGTTATTTCAAACAACATCTCACAAAAGAAAGGCTTTGCAAATGTGCTGAAGGTTAAATGCAGTAATTGCAACTGGCAGCATAAACTTTACAGTTCTACAAAGATTGAAAATAATTTAAAGGCAGGCCCNGGACTTTTTTTTTAATGTTTACTCAAAAAATTTCCTGGTGATGTTAATTTATAAAAAATTGTTAGCAAATAGTCAAAAATTCTATTTTAGCACCAGCAAACATGGGATTGGAAGATGTTCCAAAGTTAGAGGGAGTGTCCCCAAAAATTTTCCTGGGGGCTTCACCCTCAGACCCCTCATTTCAATACCCACCAGTTAATTTGCCCTGGCCACGCTGCTCGGGGCGAAAGTTTGAACTAAGTTATCAACATCTTATAATGTGACTTTTACCTTAGTAAACAATCTGCTACTACAATAGTGTGTTTAAAATAGGCATCGACGCAAACTAAATTCGTGCAAAATATGCAGTAGGAGCTATACAATTTAACTTACTGTCCACACACTTTGAAGTGGAAATATTTTGAGCAATAACTGAAGAGGGGGCGCCATTTTCGCACTTTGCCCCCCTTGTGGAATGAGACCCAGCACGCCACTGAACAGAGACACTTCTTCAAGAAAATTAAAAAATTGTAAATTGGATAACATTAGTTATCGCTCGCAAAGAAGCAGCGATTGGAACCAATAAGGACAAGGATTTTATTTATTATTAGTATTTGGACTGCTTATTGTAAATAATCTTTAGACTATATTACGTTTCTTTTAGTATTTCTGCAGGTCCACATCAGCTCTTCTGAGCTGCCTTAGATCTGCATCATCAAATAAATCTATGTATATGTATGTATGCAAAGAATTTTTTTAAGTTGAAGAATCGTGGAAGATAGTTTTCTCCGCCAAAGAAACATAGGCAGAAGAAAGATTTCCCCGTCCTCCAATATAATAGATGTTTGTGCATATGTTGCTGCAATAGGGGAAGTTTACCCAGATCTTTTGCTTTCTATGGCACATCCACCATTCACACCAATCGAGATTTAATGATGCAAATCGTAATAATTACGAAATATAAGAAATTAGTCCCAGCTTAGGAACTGGCGTAGTTCCTAGAAAAGTGCAATTGACAGTTCGGTACGGACAATTTCAAGCTAACTTTTTAAAAAATTTGATGGCCAGATTTATAAGATTTTATTTTTTTCAAGGTTTTTAGAGTATGTAAATTGTGTGCTTTTGTGTTTTAATCTTTAAGCTTTTTTCTTTTCTAAAATCATCCATGAAACTTTTTCTCAACTAATGTTTGGGCTTTGAAAAATGTAAACTGATCTTTGAGAAATATACTGGGTTTCCCAAAATGATCTATCAGCGTCGCCGAACCATAAAATCATGAATTATGCACTGATAATTTGAATGAATTACTAATCATTTTGAAGCAGAAAGGCTAATTTAGATACAGAAATTTATGGCACTAAAATTGGTCATGTAATCAGCCATAGTACATTCTGGCTAACACCAATGCATCATTTTGGGACACCTTGTGGATCTTTAACAAAGCTGTTTGGATGCATTTGTTGAGGAAGCTCCAACTTTTGTGTCTTGAAATGTCATTACCATATGAAAATTTTAAACAATTGTTATTTGTTTCTGCATGTTTATATGAAGTTTTGTTTTATCTTATGTATTAGAAGTGTCTAAAAGAAACGAAACTAATAGACATCATTTTCAGTAAAATATTACTTTTAACATTTATGATCATTTATGTTAATAACATTCTGAATCTATTTAGATGATTCCAAAATAAAGTAGTAAATATTTAAAAATATAAGCTTCATTTTTTAAATAATAATCAGTTCCTTAAAGTTATACAGTAGGAACCACAACAGCAAGTAAGCTGCAACAGCACTTGCTTTAAACTTTTTACATCATACCAAGAACACATTCTGCTGAGTAAAACATATGAAAACAAGTTCCTCAGTTAACAGAATTTCTCCTAGCTGATCTGATCTCTTCTATTTCTTTTTCCAAGATATAAAAGAATTCTGATGTTGTTGTGTTCCCACCAATATCTTGTGTTCTTGCTTTGCCACTTGTGATGATGTTATCGATTGCCTTTTCAATCACCGATGCATACATTGGCATGTTGAGATGCCTCAACATGTTAGTGCTTGCAAACAGTAGGCTCATGGGATTGGCAATATTCTGATCAGCAATGCCCTGGCCACTATTCCTTGTGCCTGACTCAAAAACAACATGTTCATCACTGTAATTTGCTCCTGCAGGTATACCTGGTCCACCGATAAGTGCAGCTGCAATACTTGTGATCACATTGCCATATAGATTTGGCATAACCATCACATCAAATTGATGTGGCTTGGCAACAAGTTGCATTGCACAGTTGTCAATAATCATTTCATTGAACTCAATATCTGGGTACAGTTTTGAAATCTTTTGGCAAGTGTGTAGGAACAAACCATCACTCATTTTCATTATGTTCGCTTTGTGAATTGCAGTAACTTTTTTACGGCCATGCTCTTTGGCATATCTGAAGGCAAAATCTGCAATTCTCTCTGATTTTTCCTCGGTGACAATTTTCATCATTTCCACAACACCAGAGACATTTTCATGCTCAAGATGGCTGTATTCTCCTTCAGTGTTCTCTCGTACGATTATGATATCAACATCATCATGTCTTGTTTTGATGCTAGGGAAAGATTTGCAAGTTACAACGTTTGCATACAAATCTAATTTATGCCTGAGCTGCACATTGTAGGAAACCTCAGAACCAATCCCTTCAAAGGATCCCCAATTCCCCTTGAGAGCAATTCCATTCCTTTGCACTGCTGTGATGGCATCTTCGATCGTTTCAGAACTCTCTGATTGGCGATCTGTGTTTAAATTTACGATTTCAAAGTCAATTGGTACACCAGCACTTCTGAAAACTTCTTGGGTTCCTTTTAGCAATTGTGGGCCTATCCCATCAGCTGGCAACATGGCAACAGTGTGGCGTCCGCCATAAGTCGCAGAAGGTGCTTTGCTGTTAAATTCTGCAATCTGCTGACAGGCTAATCTTTGAAGAAGGTGAAAACGCTGACAAGAAGGCGTCCTTCGGATAATACTGGCCATTTTGAGCTTCAAAGTAACTCCTGAACAACCGAGGGCTCCTTCTCGTCTGCAAAATAGGCTGCTGGGATACATAAGGACATTTTACATAGAGTACCACCCAACAATTTTCTTTGAGGAAAACAAGAAACAAAATGGCGCTTGCAGCGGTAAGAAATTTCTTCATTTATTTTTTACTTTTCGAAGATTATTTCGCTGTTAGTGTACGGCAAATTTAACTTAAATAGTTGTAAAATCTGTCGCCGTATTTTATTGAGGTTTTTATCAAAACGTTCTGAGAGAAGAGTAGGTAGGAAATGTGGAAAAACTTTTATTTCTAGGCCCATTTTTAGTGATAGCCTGAGCCACAGCAGGGTATGGTGGGATTTATCAGGCAGCTGGATTGTGGGACAGTTTTAGCTTTCAACATCCAGTATTTGCCCGCAAATATTTACGAACAAAAGCAAACTTAAATGAAGCTTCCATGCATGACTGTTACCAGATTGGAAAAGTTGATTTTGTTGCTCTTGGGATCGCCCCAGACCCAGACTGGAAAGTTTGTATTTTGCGCTTGCAAGTTGAGATGGCCTAAGCACTATTTGCGCGGAAATTTCGTAGTTTCAGCGGTTGAGAACAATAGGTTACAGGCGCGGATCCAGGCCGGGTCGACCGGTTTGCACAAACCGGTCAGATTTTCAGAGCTATGAATATTTATATTTTGTCCCTTATGTCTTATCTTGTGCTTGAAATGAGCATTCACCATAATCTGCAGCCCAAACATTTCGATGCGAGGGCGCAAATTGAATTTCAGTGCCAAATATCAATGATATCATCGCCATTTATCTTTTCAATCTAACTTAATCCTCGCTATTTGAGTGAGAATAGCAGTCGACTGGCCGACGTATGTCATTTCAATACGAGTATTGTCTTACTCATAAGAGAATTTAGTGTTACGCAAGGGAAGGAAATTATGCACCGGTCACCCATTCATTTCGAGCTTATGCACCGGTCAGAACTCGGTCAAAACCGCTCAAAATTGCGCAAGCAAGTTCCATAGGTTGTACAGAACTTGTAGTCAAACAGCGGGCAATAATCCTCCGCTTTGTGAGTAAATGGAATGTTCGAAGTTTGAAATTAGCGATCTCCAGATGGCTACGGATCTGAAATCTGATAGGCGTGTTTTGCTGGATTTTGAGATTGAACAAATTTTAGTTTTAGTTTGGAAGCCTAGAGATGCTCTGTTGTGCAATTTATTATGATAGTTATGGATACAAAATAAAAAGTGCGCTTTTTGAGGGTAGTTTCCGACATTAAACACAAGAACACTAAATATCTAGAAGTTGTATGGCCGTGGAATTGTATTGAGCGTTCCCTTTGCGAAAAAGGGCGTTCCCTAAGAATAAAAGGGCGTTTCCCAAGAAGTAAAAGGGCGTGGTCCCAAAAAATTCGGACCCCCTAATTATTGCACCTTCGGCGCAACAAACCGGTCACCACAATTGCTGGATCCGCGCCTGGGTTAAAACAATAGATCTTTTGTTTATCGGCAACTTCGCGGCTCAGATCGAAAACCGCGTAAGTTCCTGCGCGCGCAATATCTTGCGCGCGCTGTACAAACTTTCCAGTCTGGCCCCAGACCGAAAAGTTTAACCTTTCGCGGGGAACGCGTTCCCCGCGCATTCTTTATGAAAACAATAGCCGATTGTTTCAAAACAAAAGAATCTGCGCACATTCTCCGCACAGAAGTAAAACTTTACAGTCTGGGGATCGCCTATTATATTTATAAGCACGATTTTGGGTGTGGAAATTTCATAGTTTTCATGGTTGAGAACAATAAATAGGTTAGAACAACAGATCTTTTGTTTATCAACCACTGCATGGTACAAATTGAAACCACGTAAGTTCCTGCACACCTAATATTATGCGTGTTCTCTACAAACTTTCCAGTCTGGCCACTTCTGGCCAGGGTGAATCCCGGTGGGGTGAATCTAGGAGGGTCTCAAACCCATGGATATTTCCGCGGAGAGTTTGTGTCTGTGGTGTCCGTGGACTATTCTGTGACTGAGAAAAATTATATTAAAACCATAGAAAATGGATTAGACCCCACAGCTGAAAGAAGAGCTTCTCAAAAATTCAACGCAGACTTAGAATACCCCCCCCCCAATTTCTTTCCATATTAAAGCTACACTCCCACACTCCCATAAATAGGCCCAAGGCTGCTGGGGCTTGGCTGCCCTTCAGATGCTTTACAACCTATTTCGTAAATCTTTCTTCACAAGCATCAGACAAACACAAGGTTGCATTTTCTCATCATTAGGGCAATTTGGGCTTTTAAGGGAACTAGCCCATCTCCCGAAAAAGCAAATTACCCTCCCGAAGGTGGGGTTGGAAGGAAAACCTGCATTTTTCCCGCAAAACCGCTTCCCTCGTCCATGCTAGAAAAAACTTTCCAGAAGCATCTGCAAAGGAAAGAAGATCCAACATGAAAAAACTGAAAGAGGCAGGCTGCAGCCGGCTGGGTGGGAGATTCAATTTGCAACCACTCCGCATGAGTGTGCAACATTACTAAATTCTCAAATCAGAACTCTGTTTTATACTGCATAGAATAAACCATGCCGCATGCACGACCATCTATGACACGTAGATAATAAGACAAAATACATCTCCAGAGACTTAGAACCTATGGTATTTGAAATCGCCAGAGGCGTAAATCTGTGATGAATAAGAAACTGCAGGTTTGTTGCTTTAACTCCGATTAGAATTTCATTCTAATCGTCATTAAAGAATTGAAAACACTCCAACATCCATGAATTTCACGCAGCTTGATGTCTGTCTGCTGTTGAACAAAGTTTGTTTCCACTCGAGCACTAAAAGCGGAAAATCTTTCTCCAGGCAGAAAAACACTTTGCAATCTGGTCTGAGATTTTGAACATCTGGCACAAGGCAAAAGAACATTTTTTTGTGGCTTAAGCCTATCTTTCTAATGTATTTGGTTCTTTTACTACCATGTTTCTTATCAGAGTAAAGTTACAGTATTTAGTTCATATATCGTAAAAATTTTATTCAACTGAAGATGGATGATGTATATATGTCCAAAACATGTATTTGTTGGAAATTACTTTTGAGATATCCAGTTCTAGTCAAATGCAATTTTTTCCAAATTTCTTTATCTTTTTATCCCATAGAAGTCAGACAGGTCTCCTGCAAGAGCTCCTAATGGATTCAAAGTATTTGTACAGAGAGACTACACCGAAGGAACAACTGTAAAATTTCAAGTGAAATATCCTCTAGAGCTAGAGGGCAAGGTAAAGTATCTCATAATTCAACCATGCTGCAGGCCTGGCCGTGAGCATTTTAGCAGGCGAGCGGTACATCGCTCTCCTCGGTATAGTCAGGCGGGCGATTTTCAATATACCCACTACAGCGTATGGATAAACGGGGAATGTAATATTGGTCTTTAAACAGATAACTTTTCAAAACAAGAAGGCCAGTCTCCAGCAGAAATGAAACGATAGTTGTATATAGTCGTAAATCAACCCCACTTTCACTAACGAGGTTATGAACAGACTAAATATAGTAAATATAAGATGAAGTATTAAATACAGAGTAGAATCTTTCCCATCGATCTCCTCAATATTAGTTCCATCCAAGAGCAGCCCTGTTGTCATACTTTTTCTAAAGTCTTTAGCGCAACAGTCGATCCTTTGTTATTGCTTGCCATGTTGAAATGATATTATCGATTCTGTGAGGGCAACTTTGTCGCAAGACTTTTTCAATTGGCGTTCGAAATAACAGTCTGGTGTAAAGGAAGCCATTCAAAAAATATGTGCCCCAGTAGCTATTTAACCCTTTGCGTGCTGAATTGTTTTCAGGTGATTGCCCTGTGCAGCTGAATATTTTCCGCAAGATTTAAAATATGGCACTTCAAAATTCCAAACTCATTTCTCATCGGGAAGAAGGCTCTCAATTCGAAAATGAAGTGAATGAACATTGTTCAAAATCAACTGTAGTTTTCATTTCTTGTCTCTATATTACTGTAAACATCTTACTTTACCTTGTTTAGCGGGAGAATGAGTGTGGAGTATTTTGCGTTATGTTGCAGCGCCGCTCCAGCGACCCGCTGCTACGTAGGCCCATTTCTTCTCACGCTGCGTCAAATAGAGGCTACCTACCTCACCAGAAAGAGGCTAAATCGAAAGGGCAGCCATCACGCTTCAAAAAGAAATCTTTCGCAAGCAGATTGGTTGTGGATCACAGAATTTATCGCGAAAATGAAACAGATGAAAAAATTGAAAAAGCTCTAGAAAAATAAAGAAACACTTCGCGATATAGTTTGAGAAGCTTGGATTGCCAATAAATCGTAAAACTTCACTGTAAACCATGGTAAATTTTTGTCACAGACAACACTAAATTGACTGGCAAAGACATTGAGCACAATTTTTCTGCCTGTTTTGCATCCGATCGATCCACAGCGAGAGATAAAATATAGCATGTCCTTCGGCCCATATCTGGGCCCGCAGCATGCAAAGGAAAGTTTTGTTCGGCCCAAAATTGGGCCCGCAGCATGCAAAGGGTTAAAGTGTTTGTTTGTTTTCGCCCCATTAGTTAAGTAGTTAACGATTTACAGGAGTAGATGACTTCCTGAGTGTTAAAGAGGAGATTAAAAGGTGAGGAAATTTAATCAAGGTCATAATAATAAGGGGATTAGTTTCCTGTCAACATTTTAGCAATGAATGAAAGCCCAAGGCGGGCGGTTTCCTTTAGAACTGACGTGGAGGCGAGCGATGAGTAGCTCGCCTCAGCCACCCGAGGCGAGCGCGGAGGCGGGCGCGGGCTATCGCCCGCCTTAAACGGCCAGGCCTGATGCTGCACAAGCTAGTATTAAAATTCCTTGTCTTTTTTTAAATCAGGGGTAGAGAGATTCTAAGTTGTAATAGGATCTTTTGAAGTTACAAAACTGGCTTCATGGAAACAAATTATCCCTGAATGTGTGGTTAAAACTCAATCTTTGATAATAGGTTCCAGACCAAATATTCAAAAGATCGAAAAGCAGACTGAAGCTAAGCCTAGTTTTAAAATAGGCGACGAAAAAATCAATATGTTAACAGATAAAAAGTATCTGGGAGTTCAGATTGATGATAAACTCCAATGGGATCGCCATATTCAACAAGTTAAGACAAAGGCACTGCGAGCTCTCGGTCTCATCAAGCATGCCAAAAAATTTCTCCCATTAGGTGATCTGCAGAAAATGTATACGGGAATTGTTGAGCCACATTTTAGTTATTGCTGCTCGGTTTGGGGTTGTTGTAGTGAGACCAAACTTAATTCTCTCCAAAAGATCCAGAACAGAGCTGCTAGCATAACTACAAATAGTCCATATGATGCTTCTGCAGTCCCTCTGCTCCGGAATCTAGGCTGGCCGTCAATTAGAGATCTCATCAGAAAAGAAACAGCGTCGCTGACCTATAAATCATTAAATTCACTTGCTCCTTAATATTTGGGAGAGCTGTTTACGAAATGCTCTGAGGGTAGTGATCGCAATCTTCGCTCTACCGAAACAAATTTGCAGATACCCCTGTTAAGAACATCAACAGGTCAAAAAGCTTTTTCTTATCGTGGAGCAAAATTATGGAACGAATTAAGTAGGGAAACCAAATTGGCACCATCCCTGGCTACCTTTAAAAAATCAATATGAGAGGTATAATATACATTTTATTTTCCACTTACTTTTATTATGCTCGATTCCAACAGTATATTGTATAAGATTAAGTATTGTATATAAAATGTAATTTTCTTTAATTTAGGCTTTCTTTTTTTTTAAACAGGTCAATTTGTAAAGCAGTTTATAACACTGAAATTTGTTACCTGTATAAATATTTAAAAATTAAATGAAATGAATCTGCCACTGATCACATGAAATCAGTTAACAGGGCATGTTTCCAAAAAAGTGTGGAAGGAAACAAGCATTCAATGTTAATATTAATTATCATTAATTAACAGAATTAATAATACTTTTCAGAAGAATTTGCATGATCGACTCCAAAAAGTGAACTGTATGTCAAAACTTACTGAGAATTCAGAACATTTCTATTTCTCAAAACCTTGAGATAATTTTTATGTAACTTAAACAGTCATGTACAGTGCAGGCCATGCGCACATTAACATGGTTTTCCTGCCTAAGAATTCTTAAGAATTGTTGAGAAAATTTTCAATTTCTTAAGAATTCTTTTTTTAAATTTTTTGCAGGCTAAAAATTCTTATCAGCATATGAAGAATTCTAGAGAATTCTTTCAATGTTAATGTGCACAAGGCCTGTACTGTAACATTGTATGCAGAATTGATTTCTCATAAATTTGCTGGAAATTTTCTATTTTCTAAGTGCAGTTTTTCATTTTTGTGAAGGGTGGTTATATCGTGCTCAAAGATTTTCATTTCGCATTGTTTTGCTATTGTCATGAATCGAGCTGTCAAACAAAAGATGACATTCGCAATATATGTTGGTTGCCTACCGGTTGAGTCAACAAAAGCAAACCCCGTTTGCAAGGCCACTGCTTCCTGGATATCAAGACAATGATATTGGAAAATATTGTTTAATAGTGGATAATGTTCAAATTAATTTTGAAGTTTACTTGACTGAAATCGGCCAATTCATTCTGAAATTATGAGAGATTTTCTTGAGAAAGCTCCTGTATGAAAGCTTCAAACCTGACCTAAAATCACAAACAAATTTTCCTACTATTTCTGCCTTACAGCAATGACTTTTACCATTGCTGCTACAGCAATGGTATTCCTTTGGGAGGATGAAAGTTTCATCCCTGGGAGCATAACAAAATTATTCCGGACAATTTCATTCTCCCATGAAGATAACACGTGCTAAAACGTGTTGAAGTCATTGCTGTAAGGCAGAAATATTAGGAAAATTTTGATTGCAATATTAGGCCTCTTTTAAAGGTTTCCTAAAGGGGCTTTCTCGAGAAAATCCCTCATAATTTCACAACGGAGTGGCTGATTTCAGTTTGGTAAATTTTGAGATATATTTGAAGATGTCCACTATTAAAAGATAAATTTGCCAATATTATTGCCTTGATACATATGGAGCACTGGCCATACAAACAGGGATTATTTTCATTGACTCACCTGGTATGTTGTGAAAGTTTAAGTCTGTGAATGACAATGATACATCATACTACTTTTCATTTTACAGCTGCCAGAAGCATACTTTAATGAAACTTTGAACAAAATGAACAGCATATTTGCTGATGCAGAGAAGACAGGAGCAGGGACGTATACCCAAGGATGCTTTGCTTGCCTAACCGCCTATCTTATTTATGCATGCATTGATACTAGGTACGATAAGGTAAGATGAAATTTCCATCATTTTTAAAATCACATTGAGTAGCAACCATTATTTACTAAATATTTTTACTAGATAAAAAGTGCAAAGCAAGATAACAACACACGAATCGGAAAAGCATGGAGACCAATGAACCAAATGTCAAAAGATATGGAAATCAAACTTAGGCAATCATAATATCAAGATAAAATCTTTCAGAGCTTCAATAGAAAGCATACTAATCTATGGAGCTGAAAGGTGGGTGCACACTAGAGCACTAGATTCCAGAATAGACGGAACATACCAAAATGCTAAGATCCGTGCAGAACATCATCCGGAAACAGTGGCGTAACGGAGCAGCTTGGGGCCCTTAGTAAATTAGTCACCCAGGGGCCCCTTGGGCTTGAAATTGAAAGACTGCAAAACTTTGCTAAAGTTCCCAAAATTGACAACGGTGTTTTTATCAAAACAATCATTTGCAAGCCCAGTACAGCAAAACCTCCATAGTGGAGGTTAGTTATGAAGGCTTTTATATACAGATCCGTCGGCACGAAACACGAGTTGGGATGATATTGAATGCGAGCGAAGCGAGCCGAACTACGTGACCGATTTTTCGGACCGCACCCTTGAGATTGCCAGAAAGTGCATCTCTCGTAGAAAATTCATATTTGAATTGAGAAAAGCGTTGTGATTGACGAAAGGCTTCCCAAGGAAATTTATGAAAATACAGCTTCAAAATCGTACAGAAACGGCCCTTTTTGTCAAATCATCTCATCCACTAGATGTTTTCATGTTCCTTGAATATAACTGAACTTGTTTAATAAGTTTGCAATTTACAGCGTTTTTTTATAAACTAAGCTTGCAATGATAGCGTTTTTCAATTCATTTCAAGGCTCGGGGCCCCTTAGTGGCCCTAAAATTTTCAGTGCAAATCAACAGGTTGCTCTTCTACGTTAATAGAGTAGTACTTTATTACTTTATTGAAAACCTTAAGTGGCCCTTAGGAGTTGCTCTAACCCCAACCACCGTGCGTTACGCCACTGTCCGGAAAGAGCTTCTGCCAAGCACAACTTTATAGAAGGGTTTACCAAAGATAACAGAAACCATTAAAACTCGCAAACTGCCATTTTTAGGACATTGCTGAAGAAGGGAAGAAGGCAGTATAGTTTACAAACTATTACTATGGGAACCAAAATAAGGGAAAATTTTTTTTTTTTTATAAATATTTAAAGTTGGTATTTACAGTAGTATAAAGAGAATACTAATTCAAACCAACTATTTACAAACATAATATACACAAAATCAGTAAAAAAAGAGATTATATAATTAGCGACATATTTTACAGGTGCATTTATCTCCAGCCCAGTCTCTGATCCTATTTTTAAAAGCCGATAGTGTTGATTTTTGTTTGATACTGTCATCAAGAGTGTTCCAGAGGAAACTACCTCTGAAAGACAGTGATTCGAGTCCAAAGCCCAATGTCTTAATTGTTGGCAGTTTGCATAAGTATTGTATTCTTAGATTGTACGTTACATGTNTTTAAAGTTGGTATTTACAGTAGTATAAAGAGAATACTAATTCAAACCAACTATTTACAAACATAATATACACAAAATCAGTAAAAAAGAGATTATATAATTAGCTACATATTTTACAGGTGCATTTATCTCCAGCCCAGTCTCTGATCCTCTTTTTAAAAGCCGATAGTGTTGATTTTTGTTTGATGCTGTCATCGAGAGTGTTCCAGAGGAAACTACCTCTGAAAGACAGTGATTCGAGTCCAAAGCCCAATAATTAATTTGCTGTCGATTTCAATCCCTAGAAGTTTAACGTGATCTGCTGCAGGTAATTTGTTCTCCTCGATGTTAAGACGTAGCCGTCTTTTCCCTTTCAAACCAAGGAACATGAGCTGAAACTTTTTTGGGTTAGCAATCATTCCATTGCTTTTAAACCATTCCAGTAAAAAGCAACAGATGGATCGCCCATACCAAACGTATATAAGCAATAGAATGATGCAAGCAGTTGCGAAAAGTGCACAGTGGTCAAGAAAATATTTACTTCCTTGGGGCGCACATTTCAAAACAAAAAGTTCCTGCAGTACAAACTTTCTCAACATAGATCGCTTGACTGCACATCACAGTTTATGTCAAGAAAATGAACGATAATCTCTTGTGTCACAAAGTAACAGTGCAGACGACCATTCATCTGTCTGGATTCATAACTTTTATGAATGATGAAATAAAGTTTTTAATAGGAGGGAAAATTTTCCTGTGACCTAACAACTATTAGGAAACTTTCCTGCGAGCGGTGCTCCCATGCTCCCACTCTTTCTTGACCTCTGGAAAAGCTATTTTGTGTCTCTTTTTCATTGTATGATATTTGTATCCTCCCAAAATTAAAGGACATTTGCATTCAATTTCTAGCATATGAAGAAGCTAGCTGGTTACATCAACGAACAGAATGAGTCAGTATATGTTCCAAGGGGACTCATGATAGTTAATCCAATGGAAAGGGGCCTACGAGTTGTATCCTTTTCTGTTACTGTGCTAAGCTTGTGACCATATACTTTTGGGAAGCCAATGGTATGGAACGGTGGGCAGTAAACCTTGGTTCACACTAGGGTAAAGAGGAATGTAAATGCTTTAGAGTAAATGTAAATGCTTTAGAGTAAATGTAAATGCTATAGAAATGTGACGGAAAAAAGCGTCGAAATTATTTTGCCTCAATTTGAGATCTTGTTGGTGATTTTGAAGATGTCCTAACACATTTGGATGGAATCTGAAAGTGTTCATTCCATTCGGCAGCAATATCTCCATTGTAACGCGTTTTTACCGTAATGTGAACAAAGCCAAAGAAGAAGGGCAGCGACTTGCCTTTTAGAAGCTTTTCAGGTCATCCCTCCAGAATCACGAGGCTATCCCTCCGAATAACTGAATAGCCTCCGCCTTACTGCATGTTATCCCTCCAACGACATGATGCTATCATTTCATCGCACTGAACGACCACCGCCTTACTAAATAGCCTCCGGACTACTGCACAGACGCTCTACAGGGTGAAAATATGGGAGCAGATGAAGGAAGAAGCCAGATTTGATCGGACTTTTTTTAGCGTGACTGCCTAGAAATTTTCGAGGTTTGTAGCTGTGTTTTCTTGCAAAGATGTTTGCAAAGCACACTCAAGCGCAAACTATCAGCAAGTCGAGGGTAAACGCAGTGAGGCACAACCAAATATGAGGCCACATCTTTGCAATCTACCGCAGTTACTTTCAGTGAAATTTTTGCTTGCCCAAAAAAGAACGAACAAAGAAGAAGTGAAAGAAACTGCAGAGTTTTTGGTTTAAATTTTTTGAAAGAAAAGTTCTGGCCTTTAAAAACTACGTAGCAAGAAGGAGGGCCCGTTTAATATCTCAAGAGCTCATGGATCTTTTTGCCAAAAACTTCTTTTTTTTCATATACATTCCAGTAAAAACTTACAATACATATTACTAATCACACTACTTACAAGCTACTTTACACTAGTACTAGGACAATACCATGGGGAGCAAAACCACGGTCTACCCCATGGTCATTGCACAAAAAAGGGAAAGTACATAAAACTACACGTAACTAATACAAATCAATAACATTTACTAAAAGGGACATGGTGGTTGTGTGACTTATAACAGAGTTTAAAATTTTATATTCAAACCGACAAAAGAACTTCTGTTGTAATATCTCCGCAGATTCTGGACTACATCTGTTTTACAAAATACTTATTAACGCTGATGGTCAATCTTTATGCATGATTTTGAAATAATCTCATCAAAACATTATCAAAATATCATCGCACAGTGCAAAAGATGTATTGTCTTCAAGTTATAAGGAAAAGCCGCAGTTTGATTTTTATTATGGAATCTTTGAGCAAAGCCGTCTAAAAGTATTTAGTATAGGATCCACAGCAATGAGTTTGGGTTAAACAGTTGAATAATTGAATTTAGAGTAGCCTTGCGACGAGTGTGCAGATCTAAGCTCTGTTTGCATTTTGAATACGTACTGTGCCCGAACTGATGTTTTTATTGTAGGGAAAGTGAAACTTTACACCACGCAAAATTCGTTCGACTCAGTACTTGAAATCCAGACTGTGCAAAAGACTAATACGGGGTGAGTCAGGAAAATGCATCCATTGTTTGAAAAATCGCACCACAAAGACTACGAAACCGATTTGAAAAATTACAACTCCGCTGTCTGGCTGAGAGTTTAACTTAATTTTGAGAATTTATTCATAATTTTCAATGCACATTCTTAATCTCAAATGAAGAAAAAAATTCTGAATTTCTGAAAGTTTCTTCCAGGCTAAAACTAAACGTGAATGGCTCAATTTTGTCCACTTTCAACTATCAAAATGGTAAAATAGTGTTTTTCATAGCTCATTCATACAGACGACATGTCACGTGACTTGATCAATTCGCGCTCGAAAATCAGACTTGGGGTAAATGAAGCCATTACAAAGTATAGCGTCGCACTGGGATTTTGAGAGTGCCTCGTTTATTTATTGCATTAAATAAATTCAAAAGCTTGCAAGCTGTTTAAATCATTCAAAGACTTTCGCAGATAGATAGGCGAATGTCTAAAAGGAAGGTTGACTTTGAAGAAGCGACGAGCAACTTACAGCCGACGGAGTTTGTGGTGCTGATTACGAAATTATCGTTGCAAATGCAAGTTTCTCGCAGCTTTCTTGGCCTAAATTTTTTTTTTGCTTTTAAAAACAGCATGTTCGTGTGTTTATTTCATAGGTTTAGCTCTGACTGACAATTGCTACCTATCCTTTCCCTACTCACTATCGCGAGGTAGACAAGAGGAGCAATTTTATGCAACATTTTGCAAATTTCCTATTGAAACCTATAGAAATTTTCTGAAGATTTACCCCAAAGTAAGATGGCGTCGTGTTTTAAACGCTGATGTGACGTCATGCCGTCTGTATCAATACATGGCCATGGCTTTCTAATGATAGGGAAACTGTTGAAATTTAATCCTGCTCTTTCGTCTATGTTGAGCATTAAAAAGTCAAGATTTAAATGATAGTGAACAGCCTATTTTTGGCTGTTTTTTTTTTGGAAAATTGAAAAATAGGACTTTGGCTGAATCCGGACTTCAGAAGAAAATAATGCGCTTAAAATTACGAGAAAAATCTCGAAAATTAAGTTGGAACCTCAGTAAGATATTTGGGGATACCGAAATCATTTCGAGGCGTTAACTAGCGCAGCTAATTGTTAAGAATTTACAAGGTTACGGGCTCTAAGGTAGCAACCGTTTGGAAAGATGTGTTCAGTAGATAACCTAATTTGCCTATTTATTGGAAGTTCTGCAATTGTGTATTAATTGGCCGGTGTTGTATCTCATTTCGTTATCTGCATGCCGGTTGATCGAAAATAGGACGAGTGACGCCATCTTGTTTTGGGGTAAATGTTCGCAAAGTTGCTATAGGTTTCTATAGGAAATTTGAGAAAAGTTGCATAAAATTGTTCTTATATTCTCCCTCGCAATAGTGAGCAGGGAAATAATATGTAGCAATTGGCAGTCAAACCAATGAAATAATTGCACGAATAAGCTGTTCTTGAAAGCAAACCATAAATTTAGTCCAAGAAAGCTGTGAGGATCCTGCCTTTGCGTACGTCGATAAGTTTGTAAACAGCGCCACAAACCCATCAGTTGTATCAAAGTCAACCTTCCTTTTCGACGTTCGCCTATTTTTGATAAATAGACGAGACACTCTCGAAATCCCAGAGCGCGATGCTATGTTTTGTGATAGCTGCATTTACTCAAACTTTGATTTTCGAACGCGAATTGATAAAAACACGTGACAAGTCATCTTCTGTATGAATAAATAATGAATAAAAGTAATCCGCAGAGAATAGAGGCGATTCAAATTGTGTTTCGTAGCTTTTTGGTGGTGTGAACGGATTTTTTTTTGCAATTTTATCCGAGATTTCATAATATCGGTGAAAAGGGTTCAGTGAAACCAGTGAGAGATAAGGCCTGTTGAAAGTCCTTGTGATTTTGAAAACATAGTTGACAATGATGGTCGTGTAGTCAACTCGTTTAGCTACAAAACGTGTTTGAATGATATCCATGGGACGATTTTGTTGCTTTATATAGCATTATGCACTAACAGTTTTCCCTTTCTCATTTTTGTGTGTGTCACATGATATGACTTACTTACTACATAATCCTTAACTCTGATACCAGATTGAAATTTCAATTCAGAGCTGAAAGGGACCTGAAGATGATGTAGAAATATTAGAGATCAGTGATGTTAACAATCTTTTATTGTAACGAAGAACGTACTACAAGGCAGAAGGAGGTTTGTTAAACACGCTAGGAGCAGTGTACATTTTTAATTTGTAAAATGTAGATGGTTCTAGGATGTAAAAACATGATGTAGATAGTTGGTAAATCATTTACTAATATCGAAGTGAAAATTTAGAGACAGTGAACATTTAGAATAAACCTTAGAATACCTCTTAGTTTTTCTGCAAAAAATGCCTGGATCGAAGGAACATTTTTTTTTTTACATTCCACTAAAAACTTACAATACGTATTACTAATTGCACTACTTACAAATTACTATACCCTACTACTAGAAGAATACCACGAGGAGCGAAATACTATGTCTATCTCGTTTTGATTCAAAAGGTTCGAGCATATAAGGTAGAAAAAAACTTGAGTGATGAGCGCGAGAGGTTTCTTCTGTGCATTCAACAAATTTCTACAAAGTGTAGAAAAATGTCGCTCGATCGAGACTCTGTTGCAGAATAGCTAAAAGATCTATTAATCATTTCGAAGGAAAATATCTTTTTGGATGTGACCTAATAAGAGACAGGATTTTGATGACTTCACACCAAAAATTTGAAACAACAGTAATTCTGTTTTCTGTGTTAAAATTTATTGGCAGCAACTGTATGATTTTGTTTGTGAAGAAAACTAGATTTTTTAATAGGCGCAAAATTCAACGGAGAGCAAAGTTTTCAAACAACCTATTCAAACGCACTTTCGAAAAAAATTCTATTTGTTTGCCTGAGAAAAGTTGCTCCAAAGTAGAATGTTGGCTTTAATATTGAATTCAAAGTATGATTTTTATAAACAATTCCTGAACCATCTACTCTTTGCCAGTCATTAAAACCTTTATGCTGCTGGAAGTTACATGTATATATTGAGCTTCAGTTAAACGAAATTCTAACATTTATGGTTTTACTACAAGATAGTTCTCGTAGTGCATCAAAATGAATGACTATTACATCTTTCTTGGGACTGAATGGTTTGAAAGGAACTTCGTGTGATTTGCTATAATTCTACCGTAATCAGTTTTGATATCTTGATTATTTCCATAATTACAGCATTTTTGTATTTTAACTCGTTTGAGGTTGTGACGTCATGAAATTTATAAATGGAAAATCAGAAGCCGGTAGACTTGTGCTTACCACCATATTGTAGACCTGCGTAAGCTATGGTTTCCTTGAAGATTCCACCAATTTTCTCCTATTAATTTAGAAGCTACGATATTTTTAGTTTGTTTCTCCAAAACTTTGCTCAAATTCTTTTCGAAGAAAGAAAGGCGCTGCAGTTTTGAAAGTATCCAAGATACCAAATATGTCCACGGTAGAATTATAGAAAAGCACCTAAATTCCCTTTCAAGCAATTCAATCCAAAAAAGATGTAATAGCCATAGTCCGACGACGTGATTCCTTGTATTCGTTCGATGTTTTTAATCTTTTTTATTTTCTCTCATACAAGGACTCACGATCAAACAGATTTTAAATAGAGACTAAAATCTGAAGGAAATCGAACGTCTTCTATCCTTCGAACGTCGATAGGAAAATTCGAGCGTCGCTTCGGACGTCGCTTCGCTTCGAAAAGTCGAACTTTGATCTATTCAGCCAATCAAAATGCTAAGAATAGGCACATGGTCTGACCATATAAGAAAGTCGAGATTTGATTGGATGCGCCCTAAATGCGGCGCATTCGGCCTAATTAGTCTCTGTTTTGACACTGTATTGTCACGAGTCTCATTTTGAAGCCATAACTATCATTTAATTCAATGCAGAAAACTGAGACTCGTGTGATCAGTCTACATTTACACCACCTTTTTATAAGATTTAGACCCCATGTAATGCATAGCCTGTTTAAAGAACTATTATAAAAGCGTTGTTCAGTTATTTCTTATGTATGAAATTATTATACAACAACACTACTAATCTTATTACGGACTTGTTAGAATCAGTTATACCGGGTGAGTCAGAAAAAACGTGGGGCGTTTAGCAAACCATATTTTGATGAAAAACAAGTCCAATCGGGAGTATCGAAGTTTTATATTGCAGAAGAAGAATTGAATTAGTTATAGAAATTTAGTTTGTTAAAATCGGTGATTTCTATCTTTATTTATTTGCGATTTTGTGATATAGCCATTTTGGTGAAAAGTATCGCTTGTAAAAGAACTTTCAGCCAGCTCACAATGACAATTTAGATGACATAAGTAACACTAGTTTTTCCTTTTGTGCTCTAACACAATGCATATGTTGTTTCAAGTTTTGGTAGAGAAACAATATGATTGTCACGATTTAAAAGGTCACACGTGCATGAATAGGAATCTAATCTAAGGCCTATTTGAGCAATCTTGCGAAACACAATTTTACTATAATCGCTCGTAATTCTGGAACGGAAAGACCGATTTCGACCGAACAAATTTTCGTATCTAAGTTAGCGTTTCTTCTATGCAATAAACTTTAAAGAAACAAATTTGAAAATTGAACTGCATCACTAAAAATTGGCAAACATCCCACGTTTTTTCTGACTCACCCGGTATATTAATTTTTTGTTTCGTTTTTGTATAATTTGAAAATTTGTTAACCTTAGTTTATACATTAGATAGAATCAGAATGAATAATCCGTTACATCGGGTCGGTTTGAGCATAGGTTCCAAATCTTTGAATTGACGTTTGAATCTTTGAATCTTTGAAAAGGTCGGTGTAAAATTCAGTGACATATTTCTTTGAATCGAATGGCTTGAAAGAAATTAGCTTCCTTGCTATAACTCTACCGTTGGACTTTTCAGAAATCTTGAATATTTTCGAAATTACAGCATATTTCATATTTCAACTCATTTGAGGATATGACGTCATCAAATTTCTAAATCGTAAACCAGAAGAGTAAAAGACTTTTGCTTGATACCATATTGTAGACGTTCATAAACTATGTTTTTGTGGAAAATTATTCGATGTTTCTTCAAAAAGTTTAGAAATGACTATGGTTTTAAGTCTTTTTCAAAAATTTTCTTGAATTCTCAAAAAAGAACAAAACCACTCTAATTCTGAAAATATTGAATATTTCTAAAAAGTCCATCGGTAGAATTATTACAAAGTAGCTAAAGTTTCTTTCAAGCCATTCCATTCAATGAAATAGGTCACAGAATTTTACACCGACCTCAAATCTAGCTCTAAGATGGCCAAAGTTTAAGAATTTCTACCTGCTATCTAAAAAAAAGTACCCCCTTTTGAGTGGGTAAAAGAACGAAACGATAAGATATCAGGACTTTCCGAGTGCACAGCTACCTTTGTTAATCTTCAACTCAAATGCACATACCTTGCATTTAAAAATCCTCCCCCAAACACCGGAGATACGAGCTTTCAAAGTCAACATTTGCTGTGCATCTGAGACCAGAGGTTTTGAAAAAGGGCCTACGGATTAGCAAGAACAGTGTAAACGGGAGCCTGACCCGCTACAATTTTGTTACGATTCCAAAGTTGTACTGGTACAGTGTAAACGGGATCTTAGCCACGACCCTAATTAGACGAATAGAAGAAAATTTAGTAAGAATAGTAAACTAATACCACATCTCCAAAATCGTGCATGTGCTCTGTTTCCCTCTTCTTTGACACGTATAACTTTGCAATAGAATTCGTGCACTGATTTCTTTCCTCGAGGGAAAAGCAACTTCAAGAACAATTGAAACATCTCAAAATGTAATTCTTTTCAAAAGTAAAAACTAAAAATTAAAGTTGCAAAATTTCTTGGCAAAATGCCCGTGATGTCAAATCATGTTTGCAAGCTCATATCTCCGGTGTTTGGTGGGCGATTTAAAAAGGCAAGGTATGTGCATTTAAGTTGAAGATTAAGAAATTTAGTTTTCTACTCGGAAAGTCCCAATATCTTGTCATTTTGTTCTTTTATCCAGTCAAAAAGGGGTACTTTTTGAGACACCCCGTAGCTGCTACTAGATAGAAGTTAGAGTTACGAAGAAATTTCCAAAAATTTAATGCACACATTATTTTAGTGTTAATGTCTTTGCATTGTTATTCTTGGTAAAAATCACGAAATACTTTCCTTTTATAAGTCAAAAAGCCTATCTAAAAGTAGCTTTGGTTTCATTTTTCGACAGAGAAAATTGGAACCAAGGACAGAGCTATGCTGCTAAAAGGCCCCCATGAAACAAGCATTCCTTTTCGAATTGCATAACTTTTAGTATTGTGAGCCGAACCTGGTTTCTTATAGAAAGCATGTACATTAAGACCCCGTTTACACGAGAGAAAACTGGATCGATCCAGAACGGGATAGATCCAGTTTGGCATCCATCCCAAGATTTTGCAGGTGTTTATTAGACTTACTACATGAGTCCTTGTTTTCGCTCCATTCCCCCCTAACCATACCCCCACAATACCCATAATGACTATAACAATAAATAACAATTCAACTCAATAACTCAATGGAGCAACACTTTGACTCATATCATCAGTCTAGGTGTTTACACGGGATCAATCCCAAATTATGTTGCGTTTACACGGGATCGATCCAGGCACATATTGATTCCCAGACTCCTTATTAAGACTTGCGCATGCGTTGCTAGGGTGACCGAAAGATGCCATTCTGAAAACACCGCGATTTCCTTTTTCGGCTTGCCTCGTTTTGCATC
>REGM01000070.1:118982-135965 GCA_004194415.1 Aurelia aurita
GTTTTATTTTTGCGGAAAATTTACTGAACCCCCCCCCCCCCGGCCCCATGTGAATGTCGTTTTTCTTGACTCTGGACACTTGTTGCATGATATGTTCCAAGTTAGAGAAATAATTAACATTGACTTGAGGGGAAAGAGGGTTCCTATCCTCTGTATCTACTTGTTCCCGTTTCGTGACAAGGGTTTTGTATGTATGTATGTATGTATGTATGTATGTATGTATGTATGTATGTATGTATGTATGTATCAATTTGCCACAAAATTAAAATTAAAAATATTTACAAGTTTTCTAAAATAAAAATAGATACAATACAATATATAAGGTTAAAAACGTAAAGAAAAACACCCCTAATTACAGTGGCATGGATAGCATTAAAAGGTCAAGCTGACCTTATTTCCATAATGGTCCCCTTAGAGGTGTCGGTATAACGGAAAAAACGTTTGTTAAAGGGGGAAAAACAGATTTGAATGTATTTTCGATGCAAAACATGGTTTATAAGACCAAACACGATCGGGAGCGATAATGAAGGGTCTTAATAGAAGACATATATGTCATCTTCCTTTTTCTGTATATTTTGGAAAACATTTTCTTTGATCTTATGTTTGGGGAAGATTGTAAGTCTAAAACTCTAAGTTGAAGCCTATCCTATACAACTGTGTATCAAAAACGGGACAATCGAAGTAACAGCTTCTCCACTTCTACTTCTACACAAACGGTGCACAACTGTTTTGGTACACCCTGTTGATGATCATTAATTTTTTCTTATAAATGAATGGCTTGAAATGAACTTTAGGTGATTTATCGTAATTCTACTACAAGCATTCTCGACCTCATTGTAATTTTGTGAATTAAGGCATGTTTTCATTTTACGAAGAAATTCATTAAAACTCTTTAATCTTCGTAGAAAACTAGAAGCATCGTAACTCGTCGTAATTTCTGAATTAATAGAAGAAACCTCGTAAAATTTTAAGGACAACCATAGTTTACGAGGGATAAAATATGTTGGTAAGCACTAGTTTTTTTCTCTTCTGGTTTACGAGTTAGACATTTGATGATGTCAAAACTTCAAAACTAGCAGAAATACAAAAGGTGTTGTAATTTTGAGAACATTAATCATATAAAAATGCTCGCAGTAGAATCATCTAAAGTTCTTTTTAAGCTCTTCATTTGAAAGAAAAAAAGTGCAATAACTATTTACACAATTAATTTTAAAGACGTTAAGTCAAACTTTCAGCATTAGAATATTTCGAAATAATATACTTTTTATATTATGTAATAAAATAAATTATATTTCATATTATGTAATTAGTTTTAGTTTGTAGTTGGTTTGAATTAGTTATTGTGTATTGTGTATATATAGTATGTGCTTATAACTATCTGTAAATAACAAACTTTAAAGAATGTTAAATGAATGAAATGAATTGTTTATTCTGTAAGAAGCTGAAATGACAATACATATGTCTCACTTGCAAGGGATGCATTAGCCTCACTGCTTAAGGCCCTCAACTTATGCTCATCTCATCTCATTGAATTGCTGTTGTTGTTGTTGCTGCAGTGAGTAGTTGTAGCGTTATCAGTTTAGTCAAAGAACGAAAGTACGACATGCATTGAGTCTAGGGATGCATAATGATCATTTGTTCTACCTCCCTACAGACGGTGTAGTTCTGCTCGTTGTCATTGTCCAGAATATGACAACTAAAAGAAAAGATAATAGTTTTCCTTTCAAAACAGAGTTAAGCAAGATGGCTATGGTCGTACACAGCATAGAATCAGCAGGAGAAGTTGCCCCCCCTATTACAAATCCCAAGATAACAATAAAATTTGCTGTAATTAACACCAGATTTGAAGACATTCTTTCTCTTTACCCCCTAAATATTTTGAGCTGTGTACGGTCATGAATGGCCTATAACTTTCAGAACTTTACAACGGTGTGATTCATTTTGTGGAACAAATTCATATGGTGCTATCTTTAAGGAATTCCTGCTGAACTGCCCAACGTGAATATGATAATTTCTCGTTAGGTACCAGTTTGAGTGCAGAACTGCTTTGATTGACAAATTCTCTTTATCTTAGACAAAAATCCACGAAGAAAAATTCAGATATGGCTACACTGGAATCCTGCTCGTCTTTTCAGTTGTCGAGATGATGTCATTCTATTACGTGCAGAACATTCTAAATGAAATCCGTGCTATAACATCAACACCAATTGTTGTTGCTGGAACGAAGATCGACCTTAGTGATCGAAGATGCATAAAAAAGGACATTGCTGAAAAGATCGCAGAGGCAAAGGATTGCTCATACTTTGAGATATCCTCCGCAGACAACATTGGTGTTCATGATTGTTTTAACTACCTTTTGAGACAGATTTTTCAACACAACAATGATAGTGTCTCGCTAGACTCTAGTGGTAATGCAGGAGAAGAAACAAGGCAGCGTAGTACTTCAGCAACATGAATAAGTTGTTAGAAGGAGGCTTTAGATTGCTTTTTGCTATAGCTTGAGATCATGCTTAGAAAAGAAGTTGCAGAAAACCAACGTATTGAGGCTTCTGCCATGTATCCCAAACAGTTATTTTCCTGTTTGCCACTTTGGGTACCATAGCAGGGCAATAGTGGTGGAGCCAGCCAAAAATAAGTCCATATATAAGAGTCCATATAAGAAGGGGATAAAAGTCCATAATTTTAAACTGAGGGGAGGGTATACCCAGAAAAGGTGTACCCAGAAATTGCATTTTTATTGCATTTTTCATTGATAATTTTAGACGAATTTTATGGCGTGGGGGGTATTCACCCCCCCCCCAACACTTCTCTGGCTCCGATACTACAGAGTAATGCACCAATGATTTAACTCCAGTTTAGATGACTGCCCCCATAAATTCTTAACACATTAAACTGTGTTGCTTGTTTGTATAATATGAAATATAACTTTGAATGTAGACATGTTATGAGTAAGTGCTCCATCGATCTGAAATTAAATCGAGATGGGATTTCAGAAATCAGGAAGTTGATTCTGCACAGAATTTTGTCATTTCGGATAAAACTCCAACTTTGGCAACCCAATCACAAAGCAGGGGAAAATGACAAAGCGTTCTTTGATGATTAGATTGTTCAATTTTGTAGCCCAATTCAGTTTTTAGAAAATAATGGAAATGACAACTTGTCAAATGTAAATAATGTATAAAGATTAAGTATATTGCTTGACAGATTATGCTCTATTTATTCGCCATGTCTCTCAACTATTTCAAAAGTATGTTGTGGCGCAGAGTTGGACTTGCACAAGCCGTCTTGAAAGATAAAGAAATGACGACTTTTTCCCATCCTCATTAATTACTCATGAAACGTGTGTGACTTCGCCTGACCGGATGTTTGTAAAATCAAGATCAAAACGGCCACTTGCCGAATCAAAAATCATCTGGCTATCCAGCTGTTAGCTGTTAAGAACAAGTCGTCCTCTCTTTTCTTTCAAACGACTTGGGCAAGTCCAGTGCGGGACTAGAAGGTGTTGTGGCACAGTGGTGTGATCTTCTCTGACTTTGCAGCAAGAATAGTTAAGAGGACGGTGGTTCGAGCCCCATCTCACCGCATCAGCGTAATAACAGAGGGTCTTGGACTCGATTAGCAATTTGGCACTAAGCCTGAATGTTCTGGCTGCAAAGTCAGGGGATCACAAAACGGTCCATTTCCACTCGAAAACGATGAATACAGAACATTTTTATGCTTTCAAAACGGAACTGATTGATTTTTATTCTTTAGACCTAGACCTACAGAGACGGATCCAGACCGGTGCAAAAGGGACTCGAGCCCCCGGTCAGATTTTCATAGATTTGTTCAAATCTATTATCAATTGTCTATTTGTTTCATAAAATAATTTGTGACATCATTTTGTACCATTTATCCAAAACCAAAATGACTTCACGCGTCCTAAAATGCATTCCTTGTTCATCCAGCGTCTTCGCGGCTTGCTATTTTGGGTAGCCAAATTGCGCTAATTTGCGGACCATTTTATGTTGAAGAACAAAGCACAGCCATGGTGCTTTTGAATTGTGGTACGTCATTTTATTCCTAGCCCTTATGACCCGTATATTATGTCCGCAGAAAAAGCCATCTAGCCAATAAGATCTATCTTCACCGGTGCTCAACGTCATTTTCACGGGTGCTCAATGGATTCCACCAATCAAATAGCGGGGCTGACCGGGGCTCGACGTCAAAATGACACCACTCGATCTGGAGGAGTTGGTTCTCACTAGATCGAATGACGCAAATCAGCATTCAAAATGGCTAACGTGAAGCTGCAGCTCGTATGCTCCTGCAAATGGGGGAATGCTACGAAGCTGTAAGAGAAACTGCGTCCAATAAGAAATTGAGGATAGAAAATCAGTAACTAAACAGCCACCAAAACAAATCATTGCTCTCTTTCTGCAATGTACAAATTTCGTATGATGTGGGAGTGGAAGGAAGGCTGAGTGAGCAACAACACACAGCAAAAGGCCTNGTGCTTTTGAATTGTGGTACGTCATTTTATTCCTAGCCCTTATGACCCGTATATTATGTCCGCAGAAAAAGCCATCTAGCCAATAAGATCTATCTTCACCGGTGCTCAACGTCATTTTCACGGGTGCTCAATGGATTCCACCAATCAAATAGCGGGGCTGACCGGGGCTCGACGTCAAAATGACACCACTCGATCTGGAGGAGTTGGTTCTCACTAGATCGAATGACGCAAATCAGCATTCAAAATGGCTAACGTGAAGCTGCAGCTCGTATGCTCCTGCAAATGGGGGAATGCTACGAAGCTGTAAGAGAAACTGCGTCCAATAAGAAATTGAGGATAGAAAATCAGTAACTAAACAGCCACCAAAACAAATCATTGCTCTCTTTCTGCAATGTACAAATTTCGTATGATGTGGGAGTGGAAGGAAGGCTGAGTGAGCAACAACACACAGCAAAAGGCCTGATGCCAGTACGGTAGGAAGATATAATTTGTGTTGCAATTTAACGACAATGATTCGGGTTTGGTTACTACCATTACACGCAACTGAGCTGATAATAAAAAATTAAACTTTGCTTGAAATTTTAAGGATTTTGCAGTCAATATTTGTCTGTACTTTTACAATGATGGAGTAGGTTAGGCCTATTGTGATGATATCATCGATCGCCCGCCTCCACGTAGCAGACAAATTTTCGGGATTCCGTTGTAATTCAACTTGATAATGAATCTGTTGCTATGGCCTTATCAGCCTTCATCAACAAATAATGGGACATTTAATGATTTCTTGCTGAACAGAAATGAGTAAATTTTCTATTTCTTGATACTAAAACATAGCAGACCAGACCATGAAGTTTTTAAGGGTGGATCTTCCCTCGGTTGTTTTTACAAAATCTTGCCATAAATGGGTGTGGTCATAATTTCCAGACGACTAGAGGGCGTGGTCACCAAAATATTCCCAGCCCCGGTCAGAATCTTTCCTAGATCCGCCTCTGCTAGATAAGTTTATTTGGCACCAAAATCAAGCCTAGGAGCAAGGAAGCAGGACCTAAAAAGGCCGGGAGCGACTGCGCAAAATACGGGCACTATGTTGAAGGGAGTACATAAATCTTTGGGGAAGATGAAAAGCTGAGAAATCCAATTAATTTTTAAAGGGGAGCAATGGAGCAACTACCCGCCCTATCAGAGCCTCAGTACTATCAAATTTTCTTTCATTTTCAAAATTTTCTCGGTGTCGTGCGAAGGCTATCTTCAAATTTTGCACCTTAGTAACATCAAATAATTCTTCAAGAGCTAAACTGAAGGATTAGCATAACAGTAAACATGGAGCAAATCCACTGTGCAGCAAACAAAGAGGCGGCGAAGGCACAGCAATCAACTACTTTATAATGATGCCTCCTGTGTCCCCTGTGATCGCAAATTTCCCGCCTTTTTATCAAAACTGGCCTAAAACGAAGACAAGCGACAGCGCTGAAGGACTTGCAGCGGAAATGTTGTTTATTATCAAACAAATCAGCCCAGAATCCATTTGATTGGTTTGCATTTTGATTTCTTCTTTGTTCTTGATTAATCATTGGTGATCAAGAAACATGGCAGATGAGAATTTGGAATTTCTTTCATCCTTTTGGTTCGATCTAAATTTGGACAAGAAAGACGTCGATGATGATCGCAAAACAGCTGAAGTTGCTGCTTCATTGAGTGTCAGAAAGCAAGCAGATAAATTGCGAAATGTGTTGCATTTTTTGGACAAAATGAAGACGAAGTAAGCTGTAATAAGAAACTTTTTTTAACCAATTCATACATGTAATATATTGTATGAAATATGGAACGCATACAGTACATACAAACACTGAAGCTTTGTTTAGAAAATCTTCCCCTTCACTTCGTTTGGAAAGCGCCTCTTCCAATATAAGCCCCCACCCCAGAGAACTAATTTTGACAAGGAAACCCTCCCCAACCGAATAAGCACAGAAAAGTGAATTTATGTAAATTTATATATTCTTTGTTTGGGAATCATGTTTATCCATCCAGCAGGGTGAATCTGAGCTTTCTGCGCTTGTCTGCGCCGAAGATTGTACCATAATATAAGGGCTTTATTGTATGGAGAAAACATTTCTCTGCACCAAAGATTTTCTCAAAAGATGCAGCCATGGATGTTATCATCATTATATATTCAAAGACATTTAATGTTATATACATGTTTTATATATCACTTCCTGCAGTCCTGTGAATTCTAATTCATAAGTGAGATGTTTTTCACTCTTCTCCATACATTTATCAGCTAGAATATATGTCATTACGCATCTACCGTACTATTTAATAAGCCTCTGAGCCAGTACAGAAAGTTTCTTAAAATATTAGATTTTCAATACTCAGAGTTTCTTACGAGTTCCATTACAATCTTCATGTTTACTACCTGTGCCCTCGTGAACATTTTGAAACAAAGTTTTTGAAGCCTTTCAAATGTTTAGACATTACTCAAGTACCTTCTGAATAATATGATACAGAAAACAAGTGAAAATAAATTAAAAATATGCTAAAAATTTCCTTTATTAAAATATATAGCTTCTTAAGTTATATTTTCCCTGTACTGGAGTTTCTTAACTTTTTGACGGTCTGAGAGTTGAGTTTCTTATGAGCGATTTCTTATAAAAAGATATATGCAATTGGTAAAAAGTTAACCACCACATTAAAGCCAGGGGACATTTATCTCTTATCAGTCGTTCATTACTTTTAAATTCAAATTTTGTTTTTAATAGGAATTTGATAAAGCAGGAACTTCATGTTGCTCTTGCATCATCCACTAAAGAAAAATACACCAGGGTAGTTGACGGTATGAAGGAGAATGAAGGCAAGCAGTTTTTATGATTTATGTGATATTTTTGCAGGGCTGTAGGAAGCAGCTGCAGATTGGGGGGCTTTGTTCTTAAAAAAATAGAGAGACAATACATATAATTTATACTTGTGATGTACTACCATTGTTTTCAAATTGTTGGAGGCTCAAGCCCCCCTTCCCCCTGCTTCCTACAGGTCTAATTTTTGTGAATCTCCATCAAACTACTTCACCCTTCCTGACATGTCCCTGACATGTTCTCATCAGATTTGGATGAATTGGAAAACTGACCAAGGTGAGAAGTGAAGTGACAACTTTCCCCCAAGTTCCTTCTTGGTGCAGCCAATGCTGATGAATATCTTTTACCAGTACTTGGTAATTTGCGTGCGAGCAATCACTAAGTTTTTTCACTCATTTCATGCCTTACTGGGAATAATTTTGCAGGTGTGCGGTAAATCGCACTCCTCGAGCATTTCAGGCGTGCGATGGTGTGCAGTTGAAAATCTCGTAAAATCACTTAGATATTGATCGAGAAGAACTTGCTGCACTTCCTATTATTGTAAAATTATTGTAAAATTAAGAAATGTTATCTGGGACGCAAAGAACTAAGAAACTCATGACAAACTAGTAAGAAACTTTTGGTAGGCCATATTAAGTTTGCTTCCTTTCTTTTTCTTAGCTAACGAAGCCATTTTTCTCTCAGAGCAACAGAAATACGTAAAACCGTCCACATTCAATTAGGCTCAACTCACAACTATTGAACGTCAGCCAGTTATCGTTGTTTGATTTTCCATTCCATTGTTGCATTTAAGGACTTTCCTATGACGTCCTTAAAGCCTGGTTGCCATTAAATCGTAGCTCGATCGTAAGGAGATCGGCGACAGTCTGCAATCATTAGCGATCGTCTGCGTTGCGTTCCCGATTTAATGGAAACACTTGCTTATACGATTCTTACGACCGTCGGTGATCCTGAATCGTAAACGTCGTGAAAGACTTTCCCAATCGTTACGACCCGACTGTCTCGATCTTGGAAAATTTTAATGGAAACACACATTGCAGACAATCGACGATCATCACAGGCATCCTTTTCTTTAAGAAAAATGACATGGATCAAATTGCCCAATTAGATTTGAACTTCCTTGTTGAAGTGCCTTCCTTGGGGTTTGAAAACGTTCTTTGACTGCTTCATTGCAAACGGTTGAGATTATGATCGCAGATGGAAGATGGGATCGCCAACGATCGCAGACTGTTGCTGATCCCCTTACGATTTAATGGAAACCATGCTAAAGTTTGTGAGTTACAGAACAAAATTTGAATTGCTGTGCAATTCCGATCATCAAGTGATAATTAACTGGATTGAATGCCACTAATTTTAAACAACGGAAACCACACAACACCTTGAAGCTGAAATAGATGATCATTGAAGGATATGATTGATTTGAGTTTCGAAGGTTTCTGGTAAATCACAGTAAAAAAACTTCGCTATGNCTTACGATTTAATGGAAACCATGCTAAAGTTTGTGAGTTACAGAACAAAATTTGAATTGCTGTGCAATTCCGATCATCAAGTGATAATTAACTGGATTGAATGCCACTAATTTTAAACAACGGAAACCACACAACACCTTGAAGCTGAAATAGATGATCATTGAAGGATATGATTGATTTGAGTTTCGAAGGTTTCTGGTAAATCACAGTAAAAAAACTTCGCTATGCCAGATTGAGGCGTGCGACAAATCGCACTCCTAGGATAAGGGAGGCGTGCGCCAAGGCGTGCGAGAGTGATCGCACACCATTCCCAGTAAGGCATGCATTTAATTTTATAGATGTTATGTTCATTAGTGTATGTTGTGCATGCTGGAAGAAAATTAGTTAATTTTCATATTTTTTCGTTGTTGTTTTTCAGGGTTAAATAACTATGCGGCTGCTATAATGAACATTGTATCTGGGCAAAGAAATGGTAAGAATGATATTTTTAGTAGATTCAAGAACACATGTTATTGTCTTGGAAGAAAGACTTGAGAAGACACGTTATCGGCAAACAGATCAATTCTCTAGGGATTAAAAACTGTGCGTCAGACAATAAATGACTTTACTTTCCAAAAAGGATTAACTGGTTTTTTAAACAAAGAAAAAGATTTTAAATACTATTGAACAATTTTAAACTTTGATCTTTTACTCATGATGTAATAATTATTTCCTTTGGTTTTTAGTTATAGCAGGTCCACATCAGTTCCTTTGAGCTGCCAGACCTTTTAACTTGCTTTGCAAAATAAAAAAAAATGTATGTAAATGTATGTATGATGGCCAATATGTTTTTTGTTGATTTTTGTATGTTACATTTACTTCTCCTGAGACGGTAAGACATACTACTTGTCATTGCTATGAGGCAGAAACATTGCTGAAATTTAAATGTGGGTTTTCAGCTGTTATCGCAACCGTTTAGAAGAGGCCACTTTTTAGAAAACTTGAGTCATATCAGATTTTAAAAAATATGCATAACAAATTTTCTGGCGCATGGTATTGTATCTCTTCTCATGAGAATCTTATCTCAAGGTTTTACTAGTATCAGATGAAAACATTTTATAAGACCTTTTATATATGTTTATATATATTATATACCAGGTGAGTCAAATATGAGTTGTGTGTGTTCAATCATTGTTAAATCAAAGACCTGTACATCAATTGGATTGATTATAATTTTATGTGTAGCTGAAAGAATAGATTAAACATTGATACCCTAGGTGATGCTTTTGGTCAATAGACCTTTTCGCTATTCTACAAAAGAGTCTGGATTGAGTGACCTTTCTATACATTTTTATAGGAAATCTTTCATTGAATGGCAGTAGAGCTTCTATCACTGTTGTTCACATTCGAAAATTCCTCCAGTTCTTTTCACAAAATTTATAAAATTATTGTTTAATCCAGATTCTTTTGTAGAATAGCTAGAAGGTCTATTACGGTGCTCTCAATAAAACGTTTCTCCCAAAGTTCCCATTTCAATGTTAGAAAGGCAAATTTGTCTAACCTAGCTTTTCAGCTATGCATAAAAATTCTAAGCAGTCGAAGCACACAGGTGTTTGATTTATCACAAATTGATTATTCAGAACTCTTTTTTGAGTCACCCAGTATATGTATTTGTTTGCCCTTTTTAGGATTCTATTATTGCTTTTAAACATTAATTGTTTTAGCAGACAGCAAATCATGGTGCAGTTCTCTGTCGTCGAGTGGACAAGACCTGAAACCATCATTCCTGCAGGAAATTCTTGATGAAGCAAAGGTAGGTTTACTACACCCCCCAGTAACGACCCAGCCGGGCATTAAAAAGACAGCGGGGAAATTCCCACATTATAAATTTTAGACCAGGATCACAAAAATCACGGCGGGGAAGAGCAAAACTTCGGCGGGGAAACAAATTTCTTGGCGGGTCATCATTTCACCTTGGCGGGGAAGCGTTTCAGCGGGGTCGTTACTGGGGGGTGTTTTACTGCAAGGACAATATATGATACCATGTAATATGATTTATAAGGAGCACTGCCATTATTAATGATGTAGGAAAGAACAAGCAAAAATGAGAGACAAAAATGTTATAATCCCATCTGAAAAGTATATGCAAAAGTATCATTGGAATTAATTTCTTGTCTCTTTAGAACCCTCAAAATGACATTGCAGAGCTTGAAGAAGTCAGAACTTGATTTTTAGATGAAAGCAAGGCAAGATTGTGCTTGACGATTTTTTGTTGATTTTTAAGCAGGGTGCTTCCTGAGTCTCGGTGAGAGATAAGTGATTTTTTGAATATTCTTGATCTGAAATCAGCCTATATGGATTGAAAATCACCGATCAATGATCATAAATAACTTTTCAATAGTTTATCAACAAAAATTAGAGAAAATCTACTCTTTGTATTTCATAATTAAATTGTATTTTTGTTCTTAATTTATCTGATAAAATTTATTAATTCTAGGCCGAAGATACAAATAAAGAAACTTCACTAAAATATCAGGCTAAAGCAAGGACGACCAAACAAGCACCAACTAGCTGCAGGCCAGCAGATGGAAATGCACAAAAGATACGCACCAAGGATTCTGCTACACTCTCTGAGAACTGGCCAACTGGCCAAAAAATGGTGGTACTCGGTAGGGCACGCGCAGCCAACATGGAAGC
The DNA here is from genome assembly GCA_004194415.1 of Aurelia aurita. NCBI lineage: Eukaryota > Metazoa > Cnidaria > Scyphozoa > Semaeostomeae > Ulmaridae > Aurelia > Aurelia aurita. Next base: position 130,466 of record REGM01000070.1, read on the forward strand.
CCCAGCTTCTTTAAAGACAGATAGGGTTCCTCCTATTGAAAATTGTGTAAAGCCTAGAAAACCAAAAGACACGATAGCAACCAGTGGAAGTGATGCAATTTTGTCTCGTTCGCATGAGTCGAAGAATTCTTTTAACTTCAAGTCGTCAAATAAAGAAATGCAAAGGCAGTCATCTTTTGAGGTTAGTTCCCAGCCTGTAAGAATGTTTTGCATTTGATCATTCCTATTTTTGTCCTCTCTCGTATTGCATTTTGTCTTGTTCTAAAAGCTTGTTTATGTCGTTTACAATTCAGTTAATAAACTGTCTTATAATTTGACCTACGAGAAAAATATAGGCAAGAAGGTTTGAAAATGATTATGAAAATGAACTTGTTTATGATATGACAGATAAATTGATAAAGAAATTATAAGTGACAGGCTAATATAACAATCAATATATTTTTGGACGATTTTGACACACTTTTGGACATTTAAAAAAAACTTAGGATATTTTTTAAATTCAATTATTGTGGAGAATGGCAAAAGGAAAGAGATCCTTTTAAATTCACGGTCATAAGGTTTTTGTGTCATTAGCCTCTCGGATCATTTTCACTACTTGGAAAGGAAACAATTCCGGAGGCATTAATGGTGAATCCTGATTCCAGTCTCACGGTCATAATTGACTAAATGGTTTATTTTTGTTAGTTTTTATACAGGCAAGCTGCTTTTGTACAAGCTGTAGTCATTTTTAGGCACCTTACTTTTAATCAATGTCTTTTTTAGTAATTTTTTATTTTCATTCCTTTTTCTGTTTCAGGCATCGACAGCGTCGAAGTACCAACCAACATTTTCAAAGAGAAAATATCCGGACACTGTTCAGACGCCAAACAAGCAAGTGAAAATTACAGCAAATTCATTTCCAGAGCAAGACCACGAGGATGATCACAGATATGATAACAGTCATCAACAGAGATCTTTCAAATTTTATGAAAACCAATCGAAATCAGATAATTCTTGGAAGAAAAAATCAAATGGAATATTGTATCATAAGGTAAAGTTGTATTCAATACCTCAACCGCATTCCCGCTAACAAGTTTACTTAAAACAATATAATGCTTCTTTTCCATTAACCCGGGTAAAGCTTCCTCCAGTAAAAATTTTTCCGTTTTAAAAAAACGTGGCTAATTTCCATTGAAGGCTCTTATCCAACCATGGTCCTTTGCTTGCTCTGTTTTATGAAAATGAACATTTTTGTGGTCTACGAAAATGGCTGCCTCAATAGAAATCTACGCGCAAAGGCTGCTGGTTGAACAAGAGCCTTTAACCCAGGTTTGCTAAAAACGAATACATACCTCTTGAACAATGGGAAATAATGCTGTTGCTGTTGCAGCGTTTTTAAACTTTCCCGGGGCTAAGCGTTTTTTATGTTTCCATTACTCCAGCTCCGTTTTTAAACTTATCCGTTTTTAAACTTTCCCACCCTGAGCACTGTTTTTAAAGAATGGAAACGCAAGGCCAAACCGGGACAGTTTTTATTCGCATTTTTTTAACCCTGGGTTAATGGAAACACATCCTAAGTTTCATCCCTTGCATTGTTTATTTGCAATTATTTGCAATGAGGCAGCTGATTTGAAAGAGGTATTAGAGAAGTTTGGCCGTCAAAAGAGATAGCTTGATTACGCTCACAAAATCTCTTGATTCACTTCTTGCAAAGTATTTACCTGGCACAACTAGATCTGCAGCCATGTACATATCGTGAATTAAATTTTTGTAACATTGCCTCTGTCAGTTGAGCCTCCATATCGAATAAACAGCGTTTTTCCAAAGAAATACACCGTGGGATTTGCTTGATATTTAACTACAGAGACCTTCGTGTGAGATGTCCGTTTTTAGTCAAAATACCAACTGAAAATGTTTTGTCTGCGTAGGAACAACGAAATGCTCGAGGAGATTTTAATACAATTGACGAATACGAAGACCCTGAGGATGAGAACCAAACAAATATACCAACTAGGAATACTTTCATGACGGCAAGAGACCAATACGTATGTATGCTATGAATCCTACTCGGTGGTTCTCATTTCTGATAAATATTAGCCATATGACAGCGATCATGTTATTGATTTTAGCAAAAGTTGCCAAAATCTAAGTTAAAAACTCTCCGCTTGGAATATTTGGATAAAGAAAAATAACAAAATTACAGGACATCCACAGCATCTTCGCAGCATCTTTGTAGGGACGCTACTCACCCGTTTCCTAAAAATTGTAATTGTGNGAAGGGATGCACGTGAGGCAGTATCTAAAGCTTTGACAAGCATTAAAACCGCCATAAATTCTAAACTAATAGGGGAAAATCAATATGATCAACACAGGAAATGCTCAGTTTTGAAGGTCTACAAGATGGTGGCAAGCAAAAGTATATAGCTTTATGGTTTACAATTTAGTAATTTTATGACTTCACAACTTCAAAACTAGCAGAAATGTGAAAACACTGTAATTCCAAAAATAATGAAGATATAAAATATGCTCTCTCTGGAATTATGGCAAATTACCTAAAGTTCCCTTGGAGCAATTCAGTTGAAAGAATGGGGCAATAACTTTTTACAGGATTAATTTTGAAGTTTTGCAAAAATTCGACATCTGTGCTGTTTATTGCTAGTTTTCAATGGGGTCCTCGTCAGGAACTTTCATTCTAGCAATAGCGATAATGCTCGGATGATGCGCTTGATTGCTGAAATGAATTTGGTTTGAAAGAGATAATCTATTTGGAATACAACTCTTGAAATACCAACTGGGATTTCTAACATCTTTACAATTGACAGCGTTTGCTGGAATCGCTTTGAATAAGTAACAAGAACTTTTTTTAATGTTTTCCTCTTATTTCCAGATAATGGATCATGGACCCCAAATTTCCTGGGATGATATTGCTGGCCTTGAGTTTGCAAAAAACACGATACAAGAAATCGTCATATGGCCAATGCTAAGACCGTAAGATTATCTCTAAATAGATTATCTAATTCTTTTTGGAATTCAGTACCATTTCTTCTACAACTTGGCAGGGGTAAACTTGACTAACCCTCCGCGAAAGTGTTGGGGAGAATATGAGAACGTCGATCTTGCACATTGGAGTTGTATAGGAGAGTGGGGAAGACATTTTATTTGGTACAGGGAAAAAATTGCAAATTTTGAATTGCAGACCCCTGCAACTTAGCAAGAAAAAGCTTGTCATGGCTGTGCAGAAAAAAAGCTTCAGGGAAAGTACAAATATTTGCTTTGAAACACGAGAAAATTGTGCTTTGTCCACAGAAGTGTTCCTCTTAACTCATGATGAGGGAACTAACACATTGTGTGATAACTCATAAACTGCGGATAACCTGTATGTGTTGGATGGTCTATCTAGTAAGTTTCATGTAGTAAGTTTAGGATACTGTATCATGTACCTCTTTTTACCTTCAATAATTTTATAAGGTTTCAGAAGTAATATTTCATCTTCGATTTCTTTAAATCTATAGGGACATATTTACAGGATTAAGAGGACCACCTAAAGGATTACTTTTATTTGGACCACCTGGAACTGGCAAAACACTTATCGGTATGTAAATTTTACAATATTATGATGTGCAGTCTTGTGACGTTGTTCTCCAGCAACTTCTTTGCGTTATTACAATATTTCACATTATTGCATATTTCCCAATATGCCAAGAGTACCCCATGAATTAAAAATCATTCATTTGCATTTCTTTCAAATATCTGTTATTCTGTAAAAGACACATAAAAACTGCCCTTAATTTGAGAACAAGCGGCCTTGGATTTAGCTACTCATTTTTTGCGTACTAAGTCCTTTGTAATCTAAGCAGTGGCTTTGCGGGCAGTAAGAAAGTAAGTAAGAAAGAAAGAACGTCACGTTCATTAGTGTGATTGATCAGCATGTTATTGCAGATAATTAGCAGGAAGACAAGAAAAAGTTCGTGTGGCACGCAATTATCCCCTCTGCGCGTAGAATAATTGACATTGGCATTTTTCATGCTTTATGCTGAGCGTTCGAAAAACAGGATCGTTAATGATCATTTAAACCAAATTTGTATTAATACCGCGCAGATACTGAGCAATTTGTATCTATGCCACAAAATTTTTTTTTATTGTTTCATGCTTAAAACTATAATATCTAATGGTCATCTTCAAGTTTTAGTTTCTTGAAAATATCTTAAATCAATGCACTCGTGTGTTATGACCAGCCGCTATACTTTGTTCATTGCTTGCAGCTTGAGATATTATAAAAAGTAGGCAATCAGGTTTGCAGATGTCTGTTCTTTTGAGCATAGGTTCCAAATCTTTAAAAAGGTCGGTGTAAAATTATATGGCCTATTTCTTTTAACTGAATGGCTTGAAAGGAACTTTAGCTACTTTGATATGGTTCTGCCATTGGATTTTTCAGAAATCTTCAATATTTTCAGAATTAGAGGGTTTTTCTTCTTTTTTGAGAATTGAAGAAAAATAGAAAATTATAGCTCCAATTATAGAAAAGAAAATTATAGGTCCAACGGTAGAATTATAGCAAAGTAGCTAAAGTTTCTTTCAAGCCATTCAGTTCAAAGAAATAGGTCATAGAATTTTACACCGACCTTTTTAAAGTTTTTTAAAGATTTGAAACCTATGCTGTTCTTTTGTAGGTTTTCTAACGTAATAACGATTCTAATATTTGTTTTGATTATTTTTGATTTTTTGAGGTAAATGCATCGCAAGTCAGTCTCGTGCAACGTTTTTCTCAATCAGCGCTTCGGCTTTGACTTCAAAGTGGGTAAGTGCTAATTTTGCCTTTTTTTACCATTAATATCCAAATGAATTTCTGGGCTTCAGCGGTTTTTTGTTGTTGCAAAACCAGTCATGTTGTTAGATATTGCTTCTGTAAATCTGGTTACTCAGAAAATGGCGCAACAAAAGGATCTACTTTAAAAAGATGACTGTCTGACCAAAGTGATTCAAAGGTTCAAATATTACTTTGATGGTAAACAATTGTAAAAATTTGCATTTTTTTCACTGTTTTTCCGAGAAGATAAATTAGCGAAATGACACTAAAATCAGACTAGCCATAGCTGAATTCTATCCTCATTGCCCAGGTATCAATTTCATCAAGAAATATTTCATTGTATTTCTTTTTAGATTGGTGAAGGGGAAAAGATGGTCAGGGCCTTGTTTGCAGTTGCACGATGCCAAGAGTCAGCGGTTATATTCATTGACGAAATCGACTCATTACTGTCACAGCGCACTGACGGTGAACATGAAGCAACTCGGAGAATCAAAACGGAGTTCCTCGTGCAGTTGGTAATAAATTTTGCGTTCTATTCACCACTACAATCTCTCTTGACAGATCTTACCAAAAAAGATAGACTTTGAAGTTATTAGATACGCCTCCAGTACATTATGTAAGACATAAGTCGTAAGACACATTGTGGACGCATCGATTGTTGAGTTACTGAGCAAAAGATTTGCCCCACATGTTTAGCTTTTAACAGTGCGTGGT
>REGM01000070.1:141762-156788 GCA_004194415.1 Aurelia aurita
AGCATTTGGTATTTGATTTATAAAAAAAAAATATTTCCTATTATTATTATTATTATTATTATTATTATTATTATTATTATTATTATTATTATTATTATTATTATTATTATTATTATTATTATTACTGTTATAATTTTTTATTAGTATCGAAATTCACGAGGATGATAAGGATAAGGATCTGACTTCCTTTATTCCCGAAAAAGAAAGTATGATCCAAGAGCATAAAGGCTTGGTAATTATTTAAAGGCCAGATCTTTTGTTAGTGAAAACATCCTAACATCTAACCAATGACATCCACAACAGTGTGCCTTTAAATATTTTGCCTTGAATGATTTTCTCAGTAGTTTGGTTTTCAGTATAGCTCAAGCTTAACAATTCTTCATTGTAAGCACTTGAAATGTGAAGGATCTTATTTTGGATTCAAAGGGAGGCAAGAGACATAACGAGCCTCCCTTTGAGTTCTACACGAAATCGTTCCGTTTTCAAGCGCTTGCAATAAAACATTTCATGCCGTGTTCGAACAGTTTCGCTTTCAAAATCGTTTTAATTTGATGCCTGTTTCTCAAACTTTTCAATGTAAATAAGAGGGGAAAGCAGCATTGATACCTTTTTCAGTTCATTTCCTTTCTAATCTAATTTCGTTTTAAAGAATTTATCCAGGTTGACAAAGCAATCAGTAATTAAGATACTTTTCTACATACTGACCTGCTAAAACTACTAATGTAATTACAAAAAATACCTTTTCTAATACATGTATATTTATTAAAAAGTAAAATGAAAACGTAAAAGAAATTAAAACCAAGCACTTTCCTTGAAAGTTTCTAGAGAGGCTGCCAGTTTGGCTTCTTTATTGAGCTCATTCTAGTGTCTGCCCCCACAATAGGAGAAAGATTTCTGACCAGTTGTTTTTCCTAATAAGGGCATCTTGACATAATTGAAAATAGCATAGTGTCACCTTAACCTTGAACTCTAATATTGTGAAAATTCCAACTTTTGTGAATAGTAAATTTGAAGAAGTAAATCTCTTGTCAGAACCAAAAGTAACTAAATTTGCTGAGGAGGAAAACCTGCCCGAAATACAGTAGGTCTTTTTCTGGCCTAAGCATGCTGATAACTTTTGAAATCGTTTCTCATTCATTTACAAGTAGGATAAATAATCTAGCCACCAATTTCTTTTGAAGCACCTTGTGAATTTTCTGGTAATAAGCCAATATATCCAATATTGAAATCCCTAACCCTAACGCTAACCCTAAACCGAACGCTAACCCTAACCCTGAACCTAACCCTAACCCTTCCGCTAACGCCAAAACTAACCCTAACCCTAATTTATTTCTATGTTAGCTCCAACCCTAACCCTAATTTATTTCAAGGTTTTGATATATTGGCGTAAACTCTTAATTTTCTATTCTAACATAATTACTGAAAGCAGCACCCTGTCACGCCAACATTATAGATCTTTAAAAATTATTTCAATTGCACAATTCAGTAGCTAGAATAGGAAACTTGTTGTTGAAAGGTATCTCCATGGAAGCGATTTGTCTTTCGGCGTAGGCTATTGCAGGTTGAAAAATTCAAGGCTCTTTTAGATCAATAAGACAAGCTATGGCCGCTGAGATTTTGGTATTATTAATTCAGATATTCTAATTAACTACATGTTTGGATAAATAAGCTGTCGACTGTGGAAATCATTTGAAAAGATACAATATGCTCCGCAGAGATTACTGGAAAGCATATTTAATAGCTTCACAACAGACTTAATTGCCTTGATTTTTTGTTTATTGATACGCCTGCCTGGTATCTCTGCTGACAAGGATTCGCTTTCAAAAGGAGCGACCCTATAAAAACGGCCTACAACACGAACGGGCTAGACGGGCTAGACTTCACAGCTGTGTGGTCTCAATGTAATGTCATAGCCAAGGAGTAGTTGTACTACAACTCCTAGTGGTATGTGACGTCACATCGAGACCACGAAGCTGTGGAAGTCTGGCTCGTTCTTACATGTCATCATTTTCCTTTCTCTCCTCCACAGCACCGGTGCCTGTTCTTTTCACACGCGTACGTTGTACCGGGTGTCCCAAAAAAAGTATACAGATCTGGTCTACCCTAACGATCAGAATTTAGCATGAATCAACCCGAAATCATTTTCAAAACATTACTCGGTAGTTAACTTGAACATAGATACCTTGTTTGTTGACATTGGTGCTTTGAGAGTAGAAAATATATATCTTCAAAGGATAAATTTGCCTCCACCTCCCAACCAGAGCTTTGGCGTTTTGGCCTAATCAAATTCTTAAAGCACAGCGAATATGTCAACAATAGACTTGGAAAAATATGAACCAGGAGGAGAAAAATTAAAAATTGCACAACAAATGCGTTTCATTGCACGACAATTGCTAAATAGTCTCGTATCCACAGCTCTCGGTTTTTCATCCTTTCTTTTGTTCCCTTGACCCTATTTTGGTTGGGGGGGGGCAAATTTGCCCCCCCNATAAATCTTCAAAGGACAAATTTGCCTCCACCCCCAAACCAGAGCTTTGGCGTTTTGGCCTAAGCAATATCCACTAATAATAAGCAATATGTTTCGGTTAAAATGAATAAACTTTTCTTCGGAGCTCCCTTGATGATAAGCGTCACGTAAATTATATTTTATGAAGCGCATTTGTTGTGCAGTTTTTAATTTTTCTCCTCCTGGTTCAAAATTTTCCAAGTCTATTGTTGACTTATTTGCTTAGACCAAAGCGCCAAAGCTCTGGTTTGGAGGTGGAGGAAAATTTGTCCTTTGAAGATTAATATATCTACTCTCAAAGCACCAATGTCGACAAACAAGGTATCTATGTTCAAGTTAACTATCGAGTAATGTTTTAAAAATGATTTCGGATTGGTTCATGCTAAATTCTGATCGTTAGGGTAGACCAGATCTGTATACTTTTTTTTGGGACACCCGGTAGTTAGTTTTAACTCTTTTCCTTTGAATGAACCATTTAAAGTCTGTCTCACATTAGACGTCAGGCGAGTTTTGCGATAACGTAAAATTAGTCCTGGAAAACTCGTTAATTGTTTTTATTCGATCCCAAACTGGCACTGATGCAAAACGAGGCAAGCCAAAAAACGAAATCGAGGCGTTTTCAGAATGGCATCTTTCGGTCACCCTAGCAACGCATGCACAAGTCTTCATAAGGAGTTTGGGAATCAGTGATATGTGCCTGGATCGATCCCGTGTAAACGCAACATAATTTGGGATCCATCCCGTGTAAACACCTTCACAATCTTGGGAGGAATCCCAAACGGATCTATCCCGTTCTGGATCGATCCAGTTTTCTCTCGTGTAAACGGGGTCTTAACGTACATGCTCATTATGCATAAGAATACTTCGCCTTTGCTCTGTCGAAATGGGCTTGGTTCATAGCATTGTTAGGCACACTACTCTTGTTTCCTCCGTAGGTGAGACCGATCTCATATCGAGACTTTGAAGACGCCTTCAGAAATATTCGCCCGAGCGTCTCCCAACATGATTTGGAAGTCTACACTCAATGGAACAGATCTTATGGAAGTGGTGGATTCTAAAAGATCTAAATGGCATTCTTCGTTCGGTGATGTATACAATTTGAAATAGCTACTTTTTTTTAAATAGTTACTGGATGAGCCAACAAAATATTTGCGTTTGCCATAATATACCGGGTGTCCCAAATAAAAGGTAACAGGTTTTATCAGGGCTAGCGATGCCAACCAATTTAGCTCCAATCAATTCGCAATAACTTTTAAGTTAATCCTGAAAAGTTAACTTAAACATTGGTACCTTGTTTATTGATATTGGTCCTTCCAAAGTTGAAACATTATTCTTGAAAGTTCAAATTTGACTCCACCTCCAAACCAGAGCTTTGGCTTTTTGGCCTAAGCAAATTCCTGAAGCACAGCGAAATTAAGAACCGAAATTAAAGAAAAATTAAGAAATGCATTATAAGATTATAATTTCAAATTTGGAAGCACAAATATCAACCAGCAAGGTATCTATGGGAGCTAAATTGGCATTGCTAACCCTGATCAAATCTGTTACCTTTTATTTGGGAGACCTGGCACAATCTCGAATTATCAACCAATTTCTATGAACTATAGATCGCAGACTAACCGTGGAATTCTTACTTAGATGTGGGATTTATTTTTTATTCCATATCATGTGGAGTACCGCAAGGATCAATCCTCGGTCCATTAATGTTCATATTGCTAATAAATGACATCGAGACAAATCTAAAATTATGTAATATAATTCTCTACGCTGACGACACAGTTTTGTTCTATGCCGGAAAGACGAATACAGAAATTGAGAATATCTTGGGCAGTGAATTAGAAAAGATTGCTTGCTGGTTCAATGAAAACAACCTTGTTATAAATCTGAAGAAATAAAAAACGGAGTGCGTTCTGTATGGGACACATCAAAAAACGTCCAAATCGAGCGCATTCGAAGTCAAGTTAAATGGATTGAAAATTACAGAATCAACAGTCTATAAATATTTAGGGATTATGATGGATAAAAGTCTTACATATACAGAACACATCGAGAAAACTCTAAAAAAGGCAAGCTCGAGAGTCAAACTATTGTCCCGGATAAGGTCAAACTTGACGCCTCATGCAGCGGAAACAATATACAGGGTTATGATACTGCCACTTTTAACTTACTGCAGCAATATCTTTATAGACATGCCACCATCTAAGAAACAGCAATTTGAAAACATCCAAATACGATCTTTAAAGATTATAAATGGCAGAAGAAACAGTGTAAAACTACCGTCAGTGAGCCACATCAGAAATAGAATGTGTGCAATTGAGGCTTTTAAATGCTTGAACGGTCTCGCACCGCCTGACTATGTGGAATACTTTCATCGTATGAAACACTGCAAGTCAACTCGTGGAAATGAACACAGTTTATTGCTCCCAAGAGTAAAATCTTAAGCAGGACGAAAAACTTTCTCATTCCAGGTTGCAAAAATATTTAACAAAGTTCCCAAAAAACTAAAGAATGAAACATCAATACTAAAGTTCAAGAGTGACTGCAAGGATTTTGACTTTGACTTTTAAAACTTTTCTTTAAACTCTATTATTGTAAAATAACTTTTCTAGCCACATTGTTGTAAATTATATATTATACGTACACCTAGGTTTAACAGGTCCTTGGTTGATAGCAGCAAACTCTTTTTTGCTGAACAAGTTTTACCTGTATAAATATGGTTTTATTGTTATTATTATTATTATTTCAGTAATACTGTTCTGATAAGGGACAAACAAATTATAGGACAAAAAATTAAAACTGAACGAAATTTGATCGTTTTTTTTGTCTTCTTTCTAGCTTTTCCAGAGACAGCTTTAAAACGAAATTTTCCATAACTCTAGAATGATATGACCGATTTTAGTAAAATAAATTTCACATCTAAGCTGGTCTTTTTTAACTATAAAATGATCTATCGCTCGTTTAACTTGGCGTATAATCCACGATTTGTCATTGTGGCAAACTTCGAAACATTTTTGTCTCATCTGGTGAATATCTTTGAATTCGTTTGTCGTGGAGCCCTTTCCACGAAGTGAAAAATTAACAAGGCTCGCGCCACTTTAGTATTTGATACAGCCATAATTTTCTTAAGATGAATACTAGTAACCAAGCTTATCAAATGCCGTGATAGGGCCTACTTTATGGGAGGCGGACTGGTTTGGTAGCGGGATAACACACTCGGTTTCCTGCCCAGTTTTATATGATTAGTTGAATCAGTCTGGTTGCATTGCTGCTTCGTCAGCTCTCGAACAAAGGTCAAGCGTCTTGGACGCAAGGTGATCTAAAACGACAAAGAGTGTAGCTCGCTGCTGCCGGGCCAGCCGGTTTGTCGAGTCTACCTGCGACAGGCAAGCTCGACTGAACCTGGAATCCGGTATTTGAAAAGTGAGATTTTGGCAAAACTGACCATACTTAAAAGCCAGATAAACACAAACAGAAATTTCAGAGCGTTGACCAAGGACCTAGGATCAAAGCAGAAACCTCGTCAGCTCACTTCATACGGTATAATAGTCCTGTACGAAGAATGCTATATAGTATTAAGATAGATTTATTCGTTGGAGACGTTGTTTTTAATTTATATGTTTACCGATTTAGTTCGACATGATCGTTTGTAACTTTGTTTTATTGACTATTAAATGTAAAATATCAAAGATGAAATTATAAAAATTAGGAGAAATTTTAGGTAGTAGTAGTATTTATTCTGTATGTGCCATTATGTCACCAGTTTCGAATTCCTTATATTTGATAAATTTTTTTTAAAGGCTGTTTGAAATTGTCCACTAGGCATAGCATAAAATTTATCACGCTAAAATGTGTATTTTTCTTAAGATGGATTTACGTGAAAGTTGAAAATAGATTTCAACTTTTGAGCGACGTTGCTTTTCCGCTAGCCAATCATTGTCCGGAAAATGTCGCTAGATGCAAGCATTTCTCTCAGATGCTTGAAATTAGGCTTACCGTGAAAGCTCTATTTAGCCCCCTCTCTATTAAGCCCCCCTCTCTAATAAGCCCCTCCCTTCTGAGTCAAAGTTTTAAATAAGCCCCCTTCTCTATTAAGCCCCCCCCGCCCCACTTATACCAAATGCGATAGGATACCAAAGATTTCCCGTTTATTTGCTAAAACAAGTTTCGAAGTTAATTTTGATGTGGTTTGTGATAAAAACTTCGTTGAATTTGTGTATTTGACTCGTAAAAGTGGTATGTTGATTCCGCAAAATATGAGGCTAAAGACCTAAAAAGCTATCGTTTATAGCCTTGTCATTTGACTTTGTGAATAAGCCGCCCTCTCTAATAAGCCCCCCCTCTAGAACCTCGAAAATTAAATAAGCCCCCCGGTGGCTTAATAGAGCTTTTATGGTAATAGCATGCATGCCTTACTTTTTTATAATGAGAAACCCTACACTCCTAAAACATACAAGTAAGATACAATCACTTGTGCCATTCGTGGCGGGAAAAGACATGGCATCATCTGGTCCCCATCATTAATGGCACTGACGATATTCAAATATACAATTCAGTCTTTACAAAATAGGATAAAAGAGAAGTGCCCTTATTTCCGAATAGGTGCAAAATTTAGCGCTATAAATTCCAAATGTTTGGTTGCAAAGGACCTCGCAATTTGCCTGAAGTTGCTTTCGAGCCAGCCAATCAAACTATTAGAATATGTAGCGCGCGCAAAGTTTTGTACCTAGCTGAAGACTAGCTTAGAGGTGTGCTCTTAAACCCATGGTACTAGCTAAGAAGTGTAAATGAGGGTAGTAAGTCGAGTCTGCGTGGTCATTTAAAGTGACTGACCTGAGCTAAATGGCGTCGTCTATAAATAGAGGGAAGAAAAACCTTCACACGCCATTGTTGGCATTGCTTTTTTTTTGCATGCAAGCGCCGAGATTACCAAATACAATAGCTGTTTTTAGACCTGTGCGATCGCATCTTTTAATTCAGGTCATTCACTTCAAGTTTCATTTAAGGACGGCAAAATTCAGTGTGTAGCAGTCTTTCGTGCGGCTATTCATCTATAGAACTCAGATGTTATTTACTTGCTGATACAGATAACTCTGCTTTGAAAGCTATTGAAAACTTTAGAATCCTTGATGATGTGCAAATCATTTAACGGCCTTGTACCTGAGAACCTTTCTGAATTATTCATCAAATCTCAAGTCGAAACATCATTCAGAAAACTGAGAAATGCTGATAATGATCTTTCACTGCCTTTAAGGAAAACTAGAAATAATGAGCGAAAGTCTACCTGGTGAGTCAGAAAAAACGTGGGGTGTTTGCCAATTTTTATTGATGCAGTTTAATTTGCAAATTCGTTTCTTTAAAGTTCATTGCGTAGAAGAAAAGCTAACGTAAATATGAAAATTTGTTTGGTGGAAATCGGTCTTTTCGTTCCAGAATTACAAGCGATTTTAGTAAAATGGTGTCTCGCAAGATTGCCATAATAGGTCTTCATTTCGATTCATATTCATGCACGCGTGAACTTCTAAACCATGACAAACATACTGTTTCTCTACCAAAAATTGAAACAACGCATGCATTGTCTTAGAGCACAAAAGGAAAAACTAATGTTACTTATTTCCTATCTCTTGAGGACCAATCATTTAAATTGTCATTGTTAGCAAGCTGAAAGTTCTCTTACTAGCGATACTTTTCACCAAAATGGCTATATCACAAAATCGCAAATGAATAAGGAAAGAAATGACCGATTTTAATAAACTAAATTTCTATAACTAATTCAATCTTTCTTCTGCAATAGGTATAAAACTTTAACACTCCCGAATTGACTTGTTTTTCACAAAAATATGGCTTGCTAAACGCCCCACGTTTTTTCTGACTCACCCGGCATATCTTTCCGTGGAGGTAAACTCTGGAATCAACTTGAATCTGTTGTTATAAACAGGCGCCTTCCCTGACCACTTTCAAGAAAAGATGCAAGAAAATCATTGGTAGAGCCTTAATCTAGACCTCTTTTATAAAAATTTTCGTGATTGTTTGTAATTTTTTTCATTTGTAGTTTTTGGACATGGCCCCCTAAAAAGCAATCCCTTTGGACTGACGGGGCTTCCGTTTATAAAAAAATTATAGTTATAGCAATAGTTTTAGTGTTGTTTCATTTAAGAACTGAACAATTCAAAGTGCGATCATTCAGCTATAAAACTCAAGCGAGATTTACTTGTTTGTCGGTAAATGCAGATAACTCCGCTTTAATAGGTATTGGAATCGTTTTCACCTTTTCAATTCAATTCAATATCAATGTGATAGTGATAGCAGAGTGCGGTTTACTCAAAACATATTCATGCAATCTGTCGTCTTGAGCACCGTTTGAGTTGTGGAATAGACACCCGTTCTTGCTGAATGCAAATATTGTTTTTAAAGCAGGTTGTCATACTCATTTATGTATGGTTAATTTGGTATTGAATTTCAAGCAAATACATAAAATCTGTATAGGATTCATGGTGCTTTAAATCATTAATAGCTTCTTTAATTTTGAATTGTTGTTCAATTACTGAACGCTCTTGAAAATGTCACTTGCGTAATCTGTTGTTTCCTTTTAACCGAGGACTAAAGACAGATCTACCGGCTGAAGACCTCAAGGCGATTTGTAAGTATACACATTTTTTTAAGAAACTTAGGTCAGGGGTTGGTAGCAAGTTTCTTAAATTTCAGGACATTTTTGCTACCGAAAGTTTCTCATAAGTTTCTTAAATTTTGATGCTTTTTATATAGAACTATACATCATTTTTTTATGAGAACTTAGGCCAGGGGCTGGTAGCAAATTTCTTAAATTTTAGGACATTTTTACTACCGAAAGTTTCTCATAAGTTTCTTAGGCTTTGATGCTTTCAATGTAGTGTTGATTCAATTTTGTTGAAAGAGCTTCCAAAGTACTTAGTAAGATATCAAAGCAAGTATTAACAGAAAAATTCGGACTCAAAACAGTGTCAAAGCATTTGTTGGTACCGACAATTTCTTATGAGTTTCTTAGGTTTTGATGCTTTC
Source organism: Aurelia aurita (assembly GCA_004194415.1). Taxonomy (NCBI): domain Eukaryota; kingdom Metazoa; phylum Cnidaria; class Scyphozoa; order Semaeostomeae; family Ulmaridae; genus Aurelia; species Aurelia aurita. The sequence continues at coordinate 151,304 of REGM01000070.1, forward strand.
AATGTAGTGTTGATTCAATTTTGTTGAAAGAGCTTCCAAAGTACTTAGTAAGATATCAAAGCAAGTATTAACAGAAAAATTCGGACTCAAAACAGTGTCAAAGCATTTGTTGGTACCGACAATTTCTTATGAGTTTCTTAAATAATGATGCTCTAAATTTAGAATCAATTTATTTTCGTTAAAGGAGCTTACAAAGTACCTAGTAAGATCTCATAACAAATAACAGAATTCGCACTCAAAACAGCGTCAGAGCATTTGTTAATGCTGTACAATGTCAAAACTTCTTTGAGTGACATGGGAAAATTAAAGCTATAAATTACAGAATTGTTTTTATTTTTGAGAACTTAAGCTTGTTTTATGTTTGTCATCTTATTTCATTTCGAAAAATTCAAATGCAAATAGCTTCTAAATATTCTTAAAAAAGCCTACAATTTCTTATAAGCAGTCTCTTATATAATAATATCTGTATATCAAATACACTTTTTTATAAGAAAGTCGTTTATAGGAAACTAGTACTGTATGCGCCAAAATTAACTTCGCTTGTTTGACAGCCAACGACAACAAGACTGTTTCCCCAAGAGCTCAAATGACGATCGAAATCATTTGTCAACTTAGAGGTAGAATTAACAGCTCAACCATACCTCTTAGTTTGATTAGATCTTTAAAGCCTGGTTCGCATTAGGTCGTTGCAGTCGCTGTAGTCGCTGGGGTCGTTGGGACGAACGACCCGTAAGACCCACAAGACTGAATGCGAACTGCAAAATCTCAGTCGTTGGTGTCGTCAGCGTAATCGGGAGTTTATTTTCACCGTTCACATTCAGTTTGGGACTTTTGAGACGTTTGATCCAGCGACTTCAACGACCTAGTGTGAACTAAGCTTAACTGTTTGGAAGCGCAGATATATCGAAAATTTCCTCGCAGCTGGCTGTTAAAGATGTTAACTACATCTGTTAGTACGATGACCAAGCGTTTAAGAAGTGCTAATGCTATTCGTGGAGCACTTAGAAACTTTTTCAAAGCTAAATTCAGAGCTTGTAATGACCATGATTGCATTGCACCCCTATTCTTGAGTAATATTAACGGCAACTGTATATTCTTGACAGAAGAGATATCTATACTGTTACCAAATGTAATGTTTTTTTTTTTGCCTTTCTAGCTGCATTGTAAGTTTAATCATGCGGCATTAGAATTGTTTTAAAAATTTTTAAATGCAAAAAAAAAAAATTGACCCCTGTTCTTTCGCTGCAAATAGCTTTCAAAAATGTGAAATATATTTTGGCATGCTCGGTATTGCGTCTCACAGGAAATCATCGTTAGCTAAACTTTTATGTCTGGCGAGTCAAAACAAAAAATAGTGCGTTTGTCATTCCATTGTATTGTATCCCAGTTCAGCTACTCAGTTCAGTGCAGTGCAGTGCAGTGCAGTGCAGTGCAGTGCAGTGCAGTGCAGTGCAGTGCAGTGCAGTGCAGTCCAGTGCAGTCCAGTGCAGTGCAGTCCAGTCCAGTCCAGTCCAGTCCAGTCAAGTCCAGTCCAGTCCAGTCCAGTCCAGTCCAGTCCAGTCCAGTCCAGTCCAGTCCAGTCCAGTCCAGTCCAGTCCAGTCCAGTTCAGTTCAGTTCAGTTCAGTTCAGTTCAGTTCTGCTGTCCTATTTATCTGGATGTTCTGTGATAGAAATCTCTATAAAAACATTGACTGTATTCATTGAAAGGCATTGCGAATCGCACTTTATTATGCAAATTCTGATTTTGACGTTCTTTTGAATTCTGAAGCTGCTAATGATAGAAAGATATAAATCCAAATTAAACATATACAAAGTTTTATGATCAAATTTTCATTGAAGGAAGCGCCGCATACAATTTACGGATGAATTCACACTTTAAGCGTTTTTGGCGCTTGGGAAAAAACGAAGAGATAGGGAAACACCAATTTTCCTTAACGCGTCCGGTAGTCTTGTTTATCCAAGAATTCTGTCGCAAAATGTTCTTAATTTTCTACCACAGATTAATTTGCCGCAATCACTTTCAAACAAGGATAGTTTCTAGCTCACTGAGTGGTTGTTGAATACCTGGTCTTCAAAAAATAGTCTATCAGGTTTAGCGACGATAGCGTCGAATCACATCCTTTGAGATAGCACTTTATCGATGAATGCCAAGCCTGCTAAATATTCTAAATATTCTTAATATGTTCTAAATATTTTGCACGAGATAAAGCAAAAGTCGTTTGTTGAATGAGTTCTGCGCCCTTCTGTGCTATTGTTAAAGAGCGTTAGATTTTCTTTTTGATGGACGTTTCCCCTATATTAGCCAATGAAATCAGCTGAACGTGTAGCACGTGCGAAATTTTTCGTATTAGATGTTCAGCTTTATTCATGATATTCCTTCGCTAGACTTATCACATGAGTGCTTGTTTTCGCTCCATTCCTCCTAACCATACCCCGCAATACCTATTCTGCTTCAACTAAGTTTTAGCGGAATACTATAACAATAAATAATAATTCAATTCAATGGAGCAAAACTTGGACTCATATCATCAGTCTATTCCTTGCCTCATTGCTTCTACAAAGTGTCCAACGTTACAATCTGTACCAAATTTAGGCTTCTTTTTTGTGCTTTCGTGAAAAATCGTGTGTTTGTTTTTGTTTTTATGTCCAGCTCGAGTCATGGAACTCAAGTGGTACTCTAAGACATATTTTTGAATTTGAGCCATTTTAGCAACAATAAAGGCATTTTTGTAAATCGAAAACGTTTGGATTTTTTTTAGTTAGATTTCCTAATTTTCTGCACTCTGAAAGCAACTCCAAAAGAGGCCAACTTTTCAACAAATTTTACGGTTTTGCTTTTACAATATTTATGGATGTGTGCGAAGTTTTCTTGCTGCCCGTTTCCGCTTTATATTTCAAATAGAATTTCTTGTAAAATAGAATATTTCAGGTTGTCTGTTTCTATGGAGGATACACAAAACTATATTGAAGTTGGTTTCACTTTGTAGTTTATTCTTCGTAAAGTGTTTCCTTTACGCTTGTGAATGCAAGGGAAGATCTTTTCGACGCAAAAATGCCAACTTGGCTCACACAGTGAACACACAGGTTTCTTGGAAGTTTAGCTTCAATAAATTCAATTTTCTTTTTCTTTCAGCAGCAAATGTGGCATGATGATTTCGCAATATTTACTATTGTATGCTGTGGGATATTCGATCTTGCCAACCGGCAGCGAAGGTAATTTCTTTGACATCCGTTACTTTTGACTACAGAAAAAATCCGGTGTAATTATAATAGACCTTTTTACTTGCCAGAAAAGAGGCTTGGATCGAGCGTCCAAATCTGGTAAAGTTTGTGAAGGAAAACAAAAGCATGATCCCGTTTTCAGTAGAAACACTGCTAGCTGTGGCATGAAGTTGCTTCGGATTTCGGAACACTTTTCAGAGAGTTTATCATCGATGACTTTGCTCAAATTGAGTTACGAATGTTTCAGTTTGTATACAGGCAAGCTTTATTTGCCTTCTGGCCTTGTTTCTCGTTGTTTTCGTTCATTGTTAGCTGATTTTGCTGTGTAACAAATTTTCATTTTCGCCATGGTGAATCCGAAACCTGCTGTTTTAAAGGTTTTTGTGTCTGATTACCCTAAGAGAACACCTGAGTTTATATCGGCAGAAGAAGGACAGATCTAAAACTCTGCCTTGGAGACATTTTATTTAACTACTTCAGAAGCTGAAAAGTAATCATAACAACTGCCGCATATTTGTATGCTTAATTGAAACACATAATGTTTAGCTTGTGGATTAGATAAACAGAATTCCTGCGGCAGTTTTTTTATCTACCCTTCTTCTTTTGACGTATAATCATGTCAGCGTTTAGAGTTAGAGGATTACACCACTGCACCTTTGCAGCGTTTAGAGTCAGAGGATTACACCACTGCACCGTCACCTTCTACAGGGTATCCACAAAAAAACACAACCCTACTATAACTGAAAATTTTCGACTTTGCTTCTGTTTGGGAGCCAAGACTTAAACGTTGTTGAAAACAGAACCATAATAGAAGCAACAATTTCATTCATTCAAGCAACAAAGCGTTTCAGGTGAATGTTTAGAGAGCAGACCCCTCCCCCTCTCATTGTTAATTTTACCAGGGTAACTTAGTACCAAATAATCAATAAAACTATTTGAGATGTTATTTTGATCCAGCTTAGATCAAATTGTTAAACAATGCAGAGTTTCAAATTATTTGGTATTAAGCTACCTTCAGTTGTGCTTTTTTGTTTGTTTGTTTGTTAAAGTATTATAATTGTAAGTGTCATTCACAATAGGGACCAGGTGATCTTGTGTCTTTTCCTGCTGTGAATGGCACAGTAGAAAGTAATCTTTTGTGTTTTAATTGTTTTAATGGTGATATAAAAAAAAAAATTTCGAAAAATGATAAGATTGGAATAGATATACTGCATACCATCTAAAAGCACAATCTATTTTCTTTCCAGTGATATGCAGTGTTGATACATGAATAGAATTTTGTATCAGTTATTTGATCCAGAGTCCAGAAAAAGATCAAACCTTCCTCCTGATGCCAATTTCGTTAGTTAAACCTTCCTCATTTTATCAGGTCAAAATAACCAGATTTTCTGAACTTCTCGCGTTATTTATGACCCTAAAGTTTGTAAACCAGTTGCTGTTGCCAAAATGACCCAACATTTTTCCAAGGTTTCTTATAGAAATTAATAAACCTTCCTCGAATATGACATTAACAAGCAAAATCTTCCTCCTGCTCACAGCCGTGGAGCCGTGACTTTTTCTGGACTCTGATTTGATCTTTTAGTAAGTTGGCCTATTTCAGATTCAGCATCTTGGAATAGCAAAATCAAGAAATTCTTTACCGTGGAACGTTACAAAACACATTTTGTGAAAACACTTCAGGTGTAGAAGCACTTGAAGTGATGCCCTTGAGTAGAAAACATACAAATTTATTACCATGTAATGCATTTATTAAGAAACCCTAATTTAACCGGGGGTGAGGGGTGTTTTCCACCCCCCCTGTCGGTTTTTTGCAGAGCATTTACTAACGGCATTAGCTATGACTCTCTAACTTTCTGACAACTACTAATTATCTATTAGCTACATTTTGACAATAAAATTTTTGAACAATGGGAGTCACGTGACAGATGACAATACCATATTTGGTAGATGGTATTGACAAAATCAATGTTTTTGATATTTTTACAACCAGAATTAGTTTCAAATGTTGATTATTATACATTAAAAGAATCAGCAAACAAAGACCTTTCATTTGTTATCAAGAACAATGGAATTTGCTGACATCAGCATTTTTAAATGATGACGTAACATGTGCCGCCATTTTGGGTAAATTTTGCAAAATTTGAAACTTTTTCCAGCGGAAGTTGTAGAAAATGCATAGATTTGCGTTTTGCAATACATTTAAAGTATTTTTAGCAAGTTTTGTATCAATTTTTGGTCATAAAACCCACTTCGTTGTTGTGA
>REGM01000070.1:157421-197721 GCA_004194415.1 Aurelia aurita
TATAATATGTATAATATGTATAATATGTATAATATGTATAATATGTATAATACTGTTATATTAACTTCACATGTTAATATATGTCAATAAACCTAACTATCATGTTAACTTATTTGAACTCGTAAAATAAAAGTAACTCGTAAAATAAAAATAACTCATAAAATAAAAAGTAACTCGTATGATAAAAGTAACTCGTAACTCGTAAAATAAAAAGTAACTTGTGCAATAAAAATATCTCGTAACTCGTAACTCGTAAAATAAAAAGTAACTCGTATAATAAAATTAACTCGTAACTCGTAACTCGTAAAATAAAAAGTAACTCGTGCAATAAAAGTAACTCGTAAAATAAAAATAACTCATAAAATAAAAAGTAACTCGTATGATAAAAGTAACTCGTAACTCGTAAAATAAAAAGTAACTTGTGCAATAAAAATATCTCGTAACTCGTAAAATAAAAAGTAACTCGTATAATAAATTAACTCGTAACTCGTAACTCGTAAAATAAAAAGTAACTCGTGCAATAAAAGTAACTCGTAACTCGTAACTCGTACATTAAACCAAACTCGTAACTCGTAACTCGTAACTCGTAACTCATACATTAGCAAACCACTACCACATAAGAAGTCTTGATTGTTCTCTTGTAGGCAAGTGCCTGTCCTTCGCAGCTGACGGAGCCTGTTGTGATAATTCATATACAATGGGTGGAGTTACATTCAGTTCTTGTCTCAGAGACGTGCTTACGATTGACGGTAGTACTTTTCACACAAGACAGTGCATGATTGGTGCTGCAAAAGTAAGATGTATGGATAACAGACTACCAGGTTAGTAGACCTATTACCTGATTCGTTGTTTTCGCGGTATCCCACTCTCGCCATTCAAACTATGACTCATGAACTTCCTGCTCAAAACCACGGACAAGCGGTCCAAACTTTCTGGGCAGGCGATAATTCTCAATGACATGGTTGGAGTAAAGGTGTGAATGAGTTGCCGAACAGATTTTGCGTTGGCGCACATTTTTGCCTTGATATTCAAAGAAAATGTACGAAGAAGATATCGTAAATCGTATCGAAGATAAAAATGTTTTTAAAGTTGGAAGATTTTCAGCGAATCGTTTGTCTCTAGATCATGAGATTATGTACCTTGAGGTTGCCATTAAATTTCAGCTTACAGTCTGTTTGTTCAAATCATGAACAAATTTAGAAGCTTTGTTCATTAACCACATCGCTAATCATTTCCAGTGTTTAATGTTGGAGGGGTTCCAGTGGACGCTATTCTTGCATTCCTCCTTTTGAGCTGTCGTTTAGATCACAAAATAACATTGTGTGCCACCGAACTTTCTAAAAACTTCTTTTATCTAAGTTTGAATGAAAGAGGCATACAGTAGCACCCTTTTTGCACGCTAAATGATGGTTAATCAGACCGTGAACTAAATGAGCAGACTGTACCAACAAACAACCATATAGAAGTTAAATTATAATATCAAACTTTAATGGAAAAATTGAAAGCGTGGTCTTGATATGTTTTCAAAAGAGTATGCCTTTAAAAAAATGAAATTAGGAATTAATTTATTAAAGTTGGATGACAAAGATGACGATTTTTCTTCTTCTGCAGTTATCGGTTCATCGCATCCACTCGGTATGATGAATGGCGGCATCCTCAAAGAACAGTTAATAGTTCCGTCAGGGATAATTACCGCAGATGATGCCCGTTTGTATACACCGAATGCCTGGGAGGCCGATGCTGCATACATCACTTTGCACACTGGAACTCATAATTGTTTTGTGGGCCTGACCAGTGTACCGATGTCGATCCTCCTAAATGCTCCTATATTCTTTGAAGTGACGTTTCTTCGCCCGAAATGGCTCTATTATATGGTGATTCAAGACGGCAATTATGACAGCAAAGCAGAACCGTCAGAGATAAAAACTAGTCGCAAATTCGCATTGACGTACCGGAATGTGGAAGGAAAGAATGTGCCTTACAGCACTGATGGGCAGTCTGCAGAGGTTTGTTTCCTCCGGTAAACTTTTTCATTCGTCCAGGCAGGGGTGAATATATGTCAATATCCTGCGACCTTTGGACACGGCCCCCTGAAAAGCAATCCATTTGGACTGACGGGACTACCGTGTATAAAAAAATTAGAATAGAAATATAGAAATAGAAACCTGAGACAGGGAAAGATTAACCTAATGTGCAGTTTAGCGAAGAGTTCGACTGCATAAATGGGGTCTTCAGGTTTCTTCTGGGGAAGAGCTGGGAGACATTTATTTACAGGTCGAGGAAAGATAGAAATGCAGTTGAAATATGTTCACCCTGCGTCCAGACGACATATGTTCACCCTGCGTCCAGACAGCATATGTTCACCCTGCGTCCAGACGTCATATATGTCCCCCCTGCGTCCAGTTAACACATGTTCACCCTGCGTCCAGACGGCATATTTTTACCCTGCGTCCAGTTGACATATGTTCACCCTGCGTCCAGTTGACATTTGTTCACCCTGCATCCAGACGGCATATGTTCACCCTGCGTCCAGACGGAATATGTTCACCCTGCGTCCAAACGGCATATGTTCACGAATAAATAACAATGTTTGTGTTGCGATTACGTCGTTAGGCATATGTAAAATAATTATTATTTAAAAATACATGATAATACACAACGTTTCGAGCTTAACTCTTCATCAGGTGACATATGTTTACCCTGCGTCCAGACGGTATATGTTCACCCTGCGTCCTGACGGCATGAAATCGCTGCTGCATTGAAAACACAATGCCATCTTGTTCTGGGGGTATACCGGGTGTCCCAAAAAAAAGTATACAGATTTGGTTGACCCTTGCGATGAGAATTTAGCGCGACGAATCAATCCGAAATCATTTTAAAACATATCTCGATAGTCAACTTGAACATAGATACCATGCTTGTTAATACTTGGGCTTTGAGAGTTGAAATATTAATCTTTAAAGGACCAATTTGCCTCCACCTCCAAACCAGAGCTTTGGCGTTTTGGCCTAAGCAAATTCTTGAAGCACAGTGAATAAGTCAACAATAGACTTGAAAACATTTGAAACAGGAGGAGAAAAATTAAAAATTGCACATACCTTTTAAAAAGTATAATTTACGTGACACTTATCATCAAGGGAGCTCCGAAGTAAACTTCATTGATTTTAATATCAACAATTTATTTCAAGAAGTTTACCTTGGAGCTCCCTTGATGATAACTGTCCCGCAAATCATATCTTTTAAAACGCATCTGTTGTGCAGTTTTTAATTTTTCTCCTCCTGTGTCTAATTTTGTAACTTATTTGAATAGCCAAGATCTTAAAATAGAAATTCTATAACATTTATTTCAATAATATGTGTCATACCGTTCAGCTGTTCCGGGCAATTGTACCTTGAAACTGTTTTTGAAGATGAAGTGTCTTGACAAATTAGAATTATGATCAAACTATTTAAACTTTTTCAAAAACATCAAACTTTTCAGCTTTTAGAATGGACTTTCTCTAGTCGTCTTGGAAAAAGAAAGGTCCTTTCAACAAACAATAAAAATAATTGCAACAAGTATAAGCAACAAACTGTAGATATTCGGCAAAAGTATCCGCGGATAAAAACAATTAAAGAGTTTTGCATGACTGATTTTGCGTTATTGCAAATTTGGCCTGACATCTGATGTGAGACAGACTTTAGTTAGAAATTTGACAGAAACTACAACTTCTTTCTTTCCATAGACATGTTTTGATTGCACAAAAATCAGCTAAAATTACATCTGACTATAAAATCAGTTTAGTACAGTTAGCATTTGCCGGTGAGAACATTGCAAAGTTACAATGTTTTCTTCTATTTTAGATTCTTACATGTCATGGAATGTTTGGCATAACCAATCAAGATTGCCGACAAGAGATCACGAAACCGTTTCGAGCAAAAGCAATAAGAGTATTGTCTGTGGATAATTTTACGATTTACAAAGACAGCTGGAGTTTAGAGTTTGGCGGCATGGATTATATGGAAGGTATTTGCGTTTAGAAATTATGTACCCGGTGTACCAAAAATAGTTAAAGGACGATAGACCATTTTGCAATTACGAACAATTCCGACAGCCCTAGTAACAAGTTAGAATCTGGGGAATCCTCTCCTCTACAGCGTTGGCTGCAAGCCTTGCGGATCGGTCGTGCAGCTCTACAAACTTGAACGATTTTCTATTTATTTACTATTTCCAAGAGTTATATGGTATTTGTTTGCCATGGTAAATGCTTTCTCAGCATTATTCAGTCGTTTTATCATCATTTCGCCGCTCTCCTCAATCCCTTTTTCCTAATTTCGAAATGGTCTATTCTGGGGTTTGTAAAATTAATGTTAGAAAACAAACTTACCATCTCCTGAATCAAATGACAAACTTTTTTCCACTTTTAGACTTGTGTTTCAGCTGTCAATTCAATAAACATATTGGTAATTTACGCCAAATGTCCCTCCATTGGCCTCTATTTTTCCCCACGAGTACATAATAAGGAGGCTAATCACGATTCAGAGGCAAGAAAACAATAGGGCAGCCTCATTCTCGCGTTGAACGTGACGTCAGAAAACGCTCTGACCTTGTGCTTAATGACGTCACCAGGGCATGAAAACCCACACGACCATGCGACCGGGCGGTCACAGGAAATTTTCAATTCATAATGTCCTGCAGGAAATTTTTCAAAATATATCCTTTGCCATGTAACATGCTCTATTTCTAAGTTTTTCAAAATAAGGAAAACAACTTATATGGTCAAGCAAAGGCTACCTAACATAGATTGTATCCCAAGTACAATTTGTATTCAAATTGTATACATCAAATACAAGATCAGTAAAGAGCTAGATTTTCCCTGATGCCTTTTAGAAATCATTAATTGTTTTTTATGTGGTCCAACTGCATCGGTCCCAACTTCATACAAATTACATAAAACCGGTTATATGCTATTGCATAGCTATCCTTAGCACCTGACGTGACTTCTGTTAAAGAAAGATGGATATTGTCACTTTTCTAGTCTTTTCTAGTTTTGTCCGGTCGCAGGAAGGAAAGTATTGTTTCATACCCTGGGCGTCACTACGCATTTGTCGCAGATTGTGAATGTAATTTTGCAGAGAAGAGACATAAAAAGTTGGAAAAAAGTACGATACACCATTCATAACAGTATAATCTTTTATTTTATCATCATTCATACCTACCCCGGAATTGTCCTTTAAGACATTTGAAATTCGTAGTGCTAAGAGTACTGGATGAATTTGAATCAATCAGATTCTGTCTGTTTTTGGGGTGAGTGGCCGAGTGGCTTATACAGTTTCCGTCAGGTAACTGAAGTTGAGCTTGGTTGCGTGAGGTCAAAATCCGGATGCTTGACCTTCCAGATGCCTTCCACTTCGCCGTCCTTCGGTAGAGACGTTAAACTAGGGGTCCCATGCTTGGATGCGGCATGCACAGTAGACCTAAATTAGCTGTAGCATATCTAGAAATGTTTCCAGCGTACTTAAAATGAATGAATGAATGAACGAATGAATGAATAAATGAATGAATGAATGAATGAATGAATGAATGAATGAATGAATGAATGAATGAATGAATGAATGAAAGCCGAAAGAACTATTTTTTATGATGTTTACCTCAACTCTTATCTTCAAAAGCGAATTGATAAAGTCACGTGACATTTCGTCTAGACGAGTGTAGGACTTCAAGGATTTTCTCGCAAAAAGTGATATATCTCGTGATCAAATAGCATTCTTGTGTCTGAATGACGCGACGGGGCCATTTCCTATCAGATCGAAGCCTAGGCGTCAAATCTTTAAAAAAAATTGCACAAATGGTTAATGCATCTTCCGTTTGATTGAATGGCTTCAAAGGAAGTCCAGGCACTTTGCTATAATTGTATTTTGCGGTTTTTGATATCTTGATTATTTTCAGAATTACAGCGTTTTTCTGTGTGTCGAAAGGACTCATGAAGAGTTTTGAAAAACATTAAAATCATCGTAATTTCTAAATTAATAGATGAAAACGGAACAATCTTCAAGAAAACCACAGTTTATGAAGGCCTATAATATGGCGGTAGCAGAAATCTGTAGCTTTTCTGGTTTATGATTTAACAATTTGATGACGCCACAACCAGAAAACTGTTTGAAACACAAAAGAAGCTGTAATTCTGAAAACAATCAAGATATCAAAAATTGCCAAGAGGCAATTACAACAAAGTACCTGAAGTTCCTTTTGAGCCGTTAAACCAATAACCATATGTGCAATCTGTTTCAATGATTTGACGCCTCTGATTTAGAACGATAAATTTCTGGCAACATCAACTGATGAAAAGTTTCCTAGGAGCAGTGCTCCCTGGTATCCACTAGCCATGTTTGCCAATCTCTAACGCTTGTTTTATTCATTTTGCAGCTGACAACCACTGGCCGTTGGATTCCATAATGGTGGTTGGAATGTACGATTATTTTCAAGATGTCCGTGGTAAATATCGATTAGATACAACCAAATCAGCTCCGGAAAGAGCCAACTACACTGGTCCGGATGCTGGTATCTTGAAAGACTCAGAGACGGCAACTGCAACGGCATCTTCCAATACGGAATGTATCGTCAACCCAGAGTCTTGCGACGGTGGCCTGTCAGTAACCTTTTGGTTGAAAGGTTTGTTTTCTTTGTATTATTTGTTTGTTTTCGTCCTGGTGACCCAATAAAAAGTGAAACTTTTTGAAAAAAGCACCAAACTTTGATTATGTTATCGATCTCAATAATTGTTTTGTTCTCGGTGCATAAATCACAACGTTTTCAGCAGATACTGATTATGAAGACTTGTACTTATTAAAGAGAACATGCTTGAAAGGTCGTGAAATATACATCTAGCTCGTTCATGATACTGAACTATTATATTTTACAATAATTTAGAGTCCAGAGAAGGCAGGCACAACCTTCCTCCAGAGAAAGTTGGTTTTGCTTTTGCTGGAACCGTCCTCATTTTTGAGAAGAATATGGGTGTGTTTTGGGTGTGTTTTGGGTGTGTTTTGGGTGTGTTTTGGGTGTGTTTTGGGTGTGTTTTGGGTGTGGTGTGGTGTGGTGTGGTGTGGTGTGGTGTGGTGTGGTGTGGTGTGGTGTGGTGTGGCGAAAGTTTTATTTTTGTTTTTGAAAGCCTTTGTTTTTCTGACTCTCAAATAATTATGTCGCTTCATTTTGATGATAGCACACGCACAAGACTTCTTTGCTTAATTAAATTATATTACCATATTTTACAGTTGGTCCACATTTTATCTCACTCAGGTGGCCCTGGACAAATAGGTGTCATGACAGCTGGACAGGCAGACAACGATAAATGCGTATCATTAAGTGGGTCATCTGGCCTAAAAACTAACAATGTGGGTTTCAAGATTTGCTGGTTCTCGACAAGCTCCATGTTCGCCACAGTTGTAACAACTAGCAAAGAGTACATTGCAGAATACGACCACCCAACAGTGCTTAAAAAGGATGTATGGAATCATTATGCCATAACTTGGTCTGCTATTTCTGGTGTCTCCATTTTCAAAGATGGTGCAGTGTTGTTAGCAAATAATTCAACGGCTAGTGGAAACTTTTCGCAAGATTCTCTCATGAAAATCAGAGTCGGAACAGACACTTCTAGTTATAAGGATGAGCAAGTGCATGATTTGAAATTCTGGTCTTTTAAATTGTCTGCTGCTGAAATTCTTGACCTTTACAGTCCAGGTAGGTGTTAAACGTTTGGTTCGTAGCATGCTTGATACTTCTGCTTATAGACGGCTTCGTAGTTGGGAACGAAAGAGCGAACGAACAATAGGCAGTATCTATTCATCGATTTAGATTAGTTTACTTTGTACATTTGTATATAGTAAGCTAATTAGATGTAAATAAGCGATGTAAAATAAGTTGACAAACAAACAAAGAGCGACCGAACAAACTTACGGAGAGTAAGAGCATGGGTTTCAAATTAAAAAAAAGCTGGTGTAAATGGATAATAAAATGTTCTTTTGGATTGAATGGTTTGAAAGGAACCAAATGTTTTGATGTCTTGATCATTTTAAAAATTACAGCGTATTTTATATTTCAACTCTTTTGAGGTTGTGTCGTCATCAAATTTCTTAATCGTAAACCAGAAGAGCGACCGACTTCTGCTTACCACTGTATTATAAACCTTCACAAATTATTGTGTTACAAAATCGCTTATACCTTGACACTGATACGACCGATTTTGACAAACTAAAGTCTCATATGTAAGTGGACATGTTAGCTACACAAATATGATCAGTTTATGGGAATCTAATGAACAATTTGAAAGCTAAAGGCTTTCAAACGTCTAAATATTTTTCTAACTCACCCGGCATCCGTATTCATTTTTTCAAGCAGTAGTTAAGTGGAAATACCTTGACCGAGTTATTTCGAGTAAATCTTAGAGCAAGAAGGGCCTCTAAGTAATGGTCAGATAATTTAGTCCTTGAAGCAAGCCAAAACATTTTTTGAGTGTGACATACTTTCATTGGTGCTTCGTAACGTTTGGTACATTCCCTTTGGCTTGGCAATTTGGTTGATCTATTTGTTAACTTTGTTTGTTTGCTCTGCAGGCAAAGGCACTAAATCTACAAGAGAAATCGAAATAAAGAAATTCAGTAAGTTGTTTTTATTTGGTTTCGCATATGTCAACAACATTGTTCTACACAGCGAGTACAAGACGAAACCCAATGTCTAGAAAGTAACAGAGGCTAGCTTGTAGTATTACCACCCGGATGGGCCAGTCAAAGAAGTGTTGCCTCTTTTTGATACTGCCAGATACTGCAAACACCTTTACGCGGACCTATGTAAAGCTCTTAATCCACTCTTGTTGAGCTTGGAATTGATTTCTATCCTGTTAAGATTTGATGCGTTTGTGAAATTTTGATTTTACTTATTAATGTTTGTTTTCTTTTTGCGATCCAATAAAAACTTGTTTTATTGCCAAAAATTGTTTAAAGATAAGTTTTTTCATTCTTCATTCTTATCTTTTCGTAAACAAGGAATATATGTGAAGTTTTAATAGGCCTTAAAACGGACGAAAATGTTTCGCAGTGAAGGGTTTCTGATTCGATGTTTCCCCGTCTGGTTAGGGCTGAATACAGCACACTGAAGGACATGACGTCATAAGTGGCTGCTTCCTGCTTACTTTTCTTGAATTACCGTAAAAGCTCTATTAAGCCCCCGGGGGGCTTATTTAATTTCGGCGCCTCCAGAGGGGGGCTTATTAGAGAGAGGGACTTATTCACAAAGTCGGAGGACAAGGCTATAAACGATAGCCTTTACGTCTTTTACCTCATATTTTGCGGAGTCAACATACACTTTTACGAGTCAAATACACAAATTCAACGCAGTTTTAATCCCAAACCATATCAAAATTAACATCCAAACTTGTTTTATCTAGTAAATGGAAAATATTCGGTATCCTCTCGGATTTGATATAAGTGGGGGGCTTAATAGAGAGGGGTGCTTATTTACAATTTGACTCAGAAGGGAGGGGCTTATTAGAGAGGGGGGCTTAATAGAGAGGGGGGCTAAATAGAGCTTTTACGGTAGATAGGGGATTTTTCCGAGAAGGCAAGACTGCCATATAGGAAGTTCTTAAAGAATCTATATGGCCAAGTCAGCAATAGAGGACAACCGACAAATGTAACATTTGGAAGGACAGAATTCCCCAATAATTGATAAAGAACAATGGTTGGATGTTGTTAGGGCGATTTCTGGATATTTGCCGGGGGGGCACTTGGCCCTGATATGTACGGGTGTGTGCCTCTGAGGTTTTGTGATTCTCACCCTGTCTGGGAGCAATTTTCCCATTTAAGTACCCCTGTCTGGGAGCAAAATGGCAAAAAACCACACCCTGTCTGGGAGCAAGAGCAGCCATGAAAACATATTTATTCTGCTAAAATGTAACATTTAAATATCAAAAAGTACAATCTTAAACAGATTTATGCACTTTTATCATAACACATTTAAACAAAAATGTCAGTCTGGCAGTAACATAACAAAACAAAAAATGATAGTAATCAATCATCTAACAAAATCATAGTCATCATAATCACACCCCAACTACAAAACATGAAATTTAGCTTCTACTGTCTATCAAATACAATAGACACTCTGTTGGTAATAATATATCTTGCAATAACCAACTCTTGGAGTTATCCTATATTTAAGCATGATGTGTAGTCTGATGGAGTTTGCGCAATGATCACTAACTATGGGGTAAGTTACTAACTACCCCCTTCCCTGATGATATAAAATCTATCATTACTTTGCCCAATGACTGAAAATATTTGATAAACTTTGTGGTAACAAATCCTGAAATTCATTAAGCTTCTTTTAACTGGTTTGGAAATGGAGCAAAAACATTGCCTGTTGCAGAGTTGAGAAAAAGTGGAACTTAACTGAACTAAATGAGAACTTACAAGCTTTAAGAGCATGATGTCAAAGGCATCAAGTTTGGTATAAAGAAGACCAGAAAGAATCACAGCCTACTCATTTCTGACAAGGATTTGAGATTGGTCCTGGAAAATTTCAACACCAAAACGACTAGGATTTTGTTTGAGCACACACACAAATGTTTCATATTGATAGCCAAATGATTGGAAATAGACAAGTTTAAAGTTTCATTAATCGACAACAAATTTGCTAGCAAATCCAACTAACTATAGTAGGAAAACAAACACAATATACCTGTAACAATTTTAATCTGGCAGTGTACTCTCTGGATTACCTTGATTTGATGTCCAGAAGACGGTATACCCTAGAAGACTTGCTTATTTATTGATGGATTGCATGATTCTAATTAAATGATTGTCTTCGCTTGCCTCATTCTCCGATTTCTCGTCAAACTGCGCTTAATTGCACGATTCTAATTGTAACAAATCTTCACTTGACCTTTCACATGTCCTTATTTTATTTATCTAATCAAGCTGGACCCTCACAGAGCGCACTCTGCTTGATCAACGCTGCCCAGTGTTGTTTTCTGCAGCTTCTACTTGAGCATAAATATGCCATCAATCCATCAATGCTACCATAATCGGCAGGCCTAAATGTTTCTGTTGTTTCTTTTGTTGTCGATTCCCGCGCAAATTATCATGCGACACAGGGAGTCCAGATTAAAGAGGTTTGAAGCGCAGGCCCAGCGAAGGAGGAGAACCATAAATATAAGCACATGAATAAAGGCCAAAGGGGGCCAAAGCTTACGAAATTTACGAAAAGGATAATAAGACGATTTTATATAACCCGGTCTGGGAGCAAACTTGTCATTGCAGTCCGGTCTGAGGGCAAATATTTGAAAAGTGTATACCCGGCTTGGGAGCACTGTTATGGAAAAAGATACCCGGCTTGGGGCAAAATTGCTGAAAACGACACCCTGTCCAGCGGCACATACCCGTTACCGAAATTATCGAAGTGCCCCCCCCCCCCCGGGATATTTGTTCGTAAAATTTTAGGATTTCTGCTGATGACGATCACAATTTTAAATGCTTCAACTTTTTAATTCTGTTCTAATTTGTTTAAGATTTTTTATAATCGTCTTATTGAATATTTTATTGCATTGGAGCTCTTTATGTATCAATCATTGGATATATTCGCGAAAAGGTGCAACTCAAAACTCAATCGATATTTGGGTTATGCTGTTACATTAATGCTCTTATTTCATTACAGGACCGAAAAGTTGCTCAGAAGCAATGGCAGCTTATGGCAATAAACTTGTTTGGTACACCCTTTACACTTCAACTGGACCGATTCCAGTAAAGTGTGAGCAAGGATCAACGGCGATTACTTATTTAAACCATGATGCGCAGGTATTTATATATATAGCTGGTATTTATTTTGATAGATAAATTTTGTCTTTGAAGATTGTGCCTGGTGAGTAAAAAACTTGCACATTTTGGAAAATCATCAACATTTGATATGTTACTGGGCCCGGTTGCTCAAACCTCGATTAGCGCTAATCTTGGATTAACATGCATAATGCTGCATTCGACTGCATGGTCGTAATCCGGTGGTTGTCTGTTACCAATTTTGAACAACCGGGCCCTGATCTATAAATGTTCATTTTCGCTTTTTTATGTCAAAGACCAGACAAATTTAATAGATAGTTGCAATTTTTTCTTTTCCGAGAGAGAAACAACGAAATTACCGCATGAAAAGCCTTATTTTGAGTAATAGTATTTAACAAAACATGCTATTTTCAGCAAGCCATATCTACTTTGCAATGTCATGTCAAAGTTTGATCCCTACACAAGTACATAAGAAACCAATTTAAGTGATAGTGCGGCATTGAAATTCAATTCAATAATCATTCCTTGTGATTTTAGATTATGCTTCAAAACCAGGTAGCTTCTAATAGCACAAATTCCCACAAATTCAAAGCAGCTTCTAAGACCAAGAGTTGTAAGACAACAAACAACATGAACGCCCTTTCATAGAGGGTATTTCAGAGAGCGCACGGTTGGTTATGAATTGCAGAAAACGCACGTCCATCTTTAAGACTGCGTTCACACGATGCCGGTACAATTTGAAAACGACATCAAATTTTTACAGATAGGCCTTCCGTTCACACGAAAACGTCAATTATTTGCCGGTACAATTTGAAAACAGCAGAATTTGAAAACGGAACTCTAACCGGGGCAATTTGAAAACGACGTCGTGTGAACACTCGAATATGACGAAAACGGAGCACTTTTCCACGCTTTTAAAACGAGGCTGATTGATTCTTTTAGCATGTAGCTAAATTTCTTTGTCGTCAAAAACTAGCTTCTTTTGTAGCAGAGATTGCAAAGAGATTCGTACTGTCGAATTTTCTACCGTTTTCAAATTGTGCTGTTGTCGTGTGAACACTAGCTAAAATTTGGCACCGTCACAATTTCTGCTGTTTTAAAAATGTGCCGGCATCGTGAGAACGTAGTCTAAATATGGACAGCCAGAAAAAAAATCTGCGGACTCCTACAAATCAGACAGAGGTAGTGGCGTTTGGCATATGACTTGAGCAATTCAAAAATAGAATATAACCATGGAACGGTGGGCCATGCAAATGTTTTATCCTATAAATTGTGTGAAATATTTGTTTCAAATTTCAAATTTGGATTTTATGTAATTGATTAACAAAAAATTTCAAGCAAAAGATCGCACACGATTTGCGAATTGCGAATGAAGTGGAAATGGGCCTTAAGACATATAGTTTTATGAAAGAATTTAAAGTCTGTCTCACATTAGGTGCCAGGCGAAAAGATCCGCGAATAAAGCCAACTTAAGATTTTTGCATGAGTGGTTTTGCGTTTTCGCAAATCTCACCTGACATCTACTGTAAGACAGACTTTAGTTAGCCTTTCAGCATATTGTGCTATTCATCTTCAGCGAACTTTGAATAAATAGATCATATCATGTCATGTCTTTACATTATAGGTACGAAAAGTAGTCGGCCCGTGGGCAAGTGGCACTTTCCAGGCAACCTTCAACTACCATACAATTTCGGCAAAATATACGGAGATCATCGAGCGGGCGGATTCATGCAGGCAAACGATCCATTACAATTGCAAGAACGCGAAGATCACTGGCGTTGCAAAAGTGTATGATAAGAACAATAAAGAGATAGTCATGCCATGTGGTTGTGCTAATACAAGCTCCTGCGTTGGTACTACTAATTCGGCTACGCCCAATCTTTGTAACTGTGATGCGCTGGGTGCAGCTGAGAATAACGATACTCAAGTCTTCGAAAACAAATTTTTGATGCCTATCACGAGAGTCACGGTGAACGGGTTAACAGCAACTACGGATTATCTGCAATTTCTTGTTGGGCCAGTGGAGTGTTTTGGAGGTATGTTTTTATTTGATAATTTCTACCCAACGCTGTAGTAATTTAAATAAGTTTATCTTGTGAAGCCCTGTCAAACGACTGAACAAAGTTTACCAAACAAATTTCAGTGTAATTCTCATGAATTGTTCGTTGTTGAGCGTTGTTCCGTGAAGTTGTTCAGTTAACAAGATTAAGTTTCTATTGTTCCAAGGTGTTGTTGTGCGATGTTCGGTTTGTTTCACCATGCGACTGAAGTTTGTTCAGTGCGCCCACACAATGAGGTAATTGAATCCGTTGATTCAATTGGTACTTCCCACTTCAAAAGTCAAGGAAACTTATCAGCCAAATTTTCGGTGAAAAGTTCAGTCGTAAGCCACCTGCTTCACTCCATTGCTGACGAGATGACAACATTGCGCAGTAAAATGTTCAGCAAAATGTTCAATCGTTTGAAAATACAGTTGAGGCAATACAGTTTCATAAAATTGCTCATAGCTTGAGAACAATACGACCGATTTTGCCCAACGAAATCTTTGTATCCAAGTTGACATGTTAAAGGCATTGAGTCCGCATAAATAGCCCGCTCATGACCAATATCAACTTTTTTCTATCATTAAACAAAAGTTGTCATTTTATCGCTATTCAAATTAAACCAAAGAAATTCCTGAGAATAATGGAAGGATTAACACTACGTTCACACGATGCCGGCACGTTTTGAAAACGGTAGGAAATTTGACAGTAACAAACTCGTTGCAATCTCTCCAAGAATTTGATGCCAAAGAAATGCACCTACAGCTTAATAATCGACCAGCCTCGTTTTCAAAGCGTCGAAAAATGTTCCTTTTCATCGTTTTCTAGTGTTCACACAATGCCGTTTTCAAAATGTGCCGGTTAGAGTTCCATTTTCAAAATCTGCCGGCGAAAATATGCCGTTTTTTTGTGAACGTGTTTTCGTGTGTTTTCGTGTGTGTACCTATCCGCCACATTTTTCACCGTTTTTAAATTGTGCCGGTATCGTGTCAACGCAGTCTAAGAAGTCTTTGTTCCCCACTGCTATTGACGTTGCCGCTATTGTGCGATAACAAAGGGCCATCAGCAGTTTGTCAGCAAAAATTCAGGATAGCGTTTACGCTCATGTATTTATATGGACTCAATGCCTTTAACTACACATGAAACTTCCGGAATATGATGCCTAACTGGAAAAACTACAGCCTCACAGGCGTCTGGCTACTTTTCTGACTCGTCAGATGTGTTATGTGGCATGGTTTATGTCCACTTGCTCTTATTTGCCGATGGAAATCACTTTGTTTGCCATTGCAAAGTGCTATCATATCAGCGTAATCTATTGTTACGAAGTCTGCCCGTGTTATTAGAGAGTTTAGGAAACAACGACGGCAACCGTAAAGACAACGCAATTGTGCTTTCGTTTCAGAACTTCGACTTCAACAAATTCTTTGTTTTTCCTGCGAATTTACTTCCCTTGAGAGACCCATTTCTGTCTTTCTATACTCCACATCTAGGCCTTCGAAATAAAACTCACCCATCTTGAATGTTAGTTTTCGAAGCAAAAAGAATTTTCTCATGCATTTAACTGAAGAAACAGAATGAAACGTACGGGAAACAATACTTGGTTTGCAAGATAAAACATGATATTCTGGTTGGCATTGCCTTCCTGATTTGGTAAACTCTCTATTTTGGTGCGCAAACGTGCCAGGTCTTTTTCCGGCCGCAGGGTTGCTCTAAGTTTTGTTGTTTTCACCTTATTTTAATTCGAAAATTTCGATGACTTCGAAAACTTACAATTACGCTACTACGCATTATGCACAACTCTTCATTTAGGACACGTTTATCACGCAGAAATGGTAACTATATCTGACTAAACGCACTACACACACTACACACTACACACTACACACTACACACTACACACTACACACTACACACTACACACTACACACTACACACTACACACTACACACTACACACTACACACTACACACGAATTGTTAACGCACTACACACTAAAACACACTAACCATCGGCAAGATGCGGTGCCTGCGCGCCCTTAGTAAAGTCTATTGACAAGATTTAAAGAAGAGACAAATCAGCTAGTATTAGGAAAGCATAGTACAAATGTAGTACTGTACCGGGTGTATCAGAAAAAACGGGCCACTTTCAAAATGCCTCTGCGATGGCGTTTTAGACGCTATGAACTCATGCAATAACTTTTTATCATCTTTATGAGTTGCTTTTAATGTGTGAAACCCTTTGACTTGAATTTGGTACGTTCAACGAAACAATATTGCCCCAAGTAACTCAGATTTCTAGAATTACTTCTAGCCTTTTATGACATACTTTTTGAAGAATTAAACAACAGGCCACCAAAAATTGTATGTTCTTTGAATTTTAAAGAATTGAGATATATAAAAAAATTGAGACCGTCTGTCATCGACCGGTTAACAAATTTGGGTAACTTTGAGCAACAAATCAAATTCATTGACAAATATAGGTAAAAGCAATATATCGACGTTTTAGTTAAAGCTTATGGATTACGAAAATCAATACCATAAATTTGTAAGATTCAAGTCGCTACCGCAGAGGCACTTTACAAGTGGCCCGTTTTTTTTGTACGCCCGGTAGTAGATCATAGTGTAGCTATACTGTAGTACAGGTTAAGGTGTGAGTAGCAATATAGTCGTAGTGTAGTTGCTTTTGATAGCAAGAAACAGTTTTTATCTTATAGAAATTAGAAATTGTATTACGCAATTATTTTTGCTCTATCTATGTTTAAGATAACACTGCAAAAACGAAGATATCTATGTCTAATCTATTCTTTCAGCTTAACACAAATTTTAATAAACGCTATGGAATCTTAGAAAAAGGTTATTATATCATGGGCGGTAGGAGACGCGTGGATTGCCTTTTGAAAAATATTGTGGTCATAGGTTGGGGTTATTAAGATTGAATTTGCCGCGATGTTTTCAGAGCGGCTTCCTGTTATTTTGTAGCCACTTACGGTTGACCCGGCAGACGCTAATCTGCCCATCGACTTTAATCTAAGGAGAAAGATTCTCTTTAGCCATGATTGCAGGTAAAACTGATTGCAGGTAAATCGAACTGGCGCACCACAACAGCAAAGAAGCAGTCGTCTCTTTAGAAGACTTTGAGGAAGCCATACGAATTTGAGAACCAAAATTTATTAATTTTAAAAATATAGCAAACAGTTCTAGATTGCTTTTCAGATGGTTTCGTGTTGCTTTGAAAAAACAACTCCCAACCAACTGCCAAACGGCAGCAGCTCTTTCTCTTACAGTGTTGTGATAATATAAAATGTCTTCTTGCCACTGACGCATGGAAAACTATAATGTCTGATAACAATCACGTACAAAAGAAAAAATAAGGACTTCTGAAAAGTCTAGGTCTTTCTCTTTGGCCTTTTCTTACAAAGCGTTGGTTTTATATCAACTAATTGTTTCAAAAACAGAGGACAGATTAATGAACATAAAGGCGTATTTTGATAGGATCTGTTGAATTTATCATTCTTGCCTATGTCCTGTAGTTGCATAATTACATGGTCTTTTGTGATACTACATAAATTAAGTTCCAGAAATCTAGAACGAGCCGGCAAGCTGTCGCTCGTAGTTGCGCAGACCCTTACCTCCTTTGAGAAATGGGTCTGCACGCAGGCTANAGCAATAAGCTAAAAATAATAATAACTAAACATGTGATTAAACTGGGTCTACAAAGCCGCGTGGCGCCTACTGGGTTTCCGAACACTCCCCCCTCCTTGACTTGTTAAGAGTCGAGCATAAGCTGTGTACGCCAACGCGCATCCATAAATGCTGCCCTGCGAGGTCTATCCCCCCTGGCTTTTTCATTTTCCTCCCGTGCTCCTAACACATGTTCTTCCATCCCCTTTTCTTCCCTTCTTTCCTTACCATTCTCTCTTTCCAGAATAATTTTACCTGCAGTCTCTAAAGGTATAAGTTTTTGAAGAGGTCTATTAAGAAATTCTGGCTTACCTCTCCCCTTCTTGCGTACCTTTGCTCCTCTGATCTGTTGATCTCTCCCTTTTATTAGCTCCTCAATGACACCCATTTTCCACATTCCCCTTTTTGCATTGTCATCTTGAATAAGAACAACGTCTCCAACTTTCACTTCAATTGGTTGTGTGTTGTTGATTCTGTGTGCTTCCCTTAAATCTGCAAGGTATTCTCGTCTCCACCTGTTCCAAAAATGACTAAGTGTTCTCGTTAAATACAAGAATCGTTTGGAAAGGTTTAATTGAGGGTCATTATCTTCAAATTTTGAATAATTTGCAAAACCTGTGGAAAGAGGTGACAGTCTTCGTCCCACTAACAAATGAGAAGGGGTTAAAACTTCCTCACCAAATTCTGAATAACAATAAGTGAGGGGGCGAGAATTCAATGTAGATTCTACCTCTGTCAATACGGTACTTAGCTCATCAACAGAAAGTTTAGCATTTCCAAGAACTTTCCGCAGGCACCGTTTTACGCAGCCTACCATCCGCTCAAAATGGCCACCTTGCCACGGACTGACCTCTAAGTTAAATTTCCACTCAATTCTCCTAGACTGCAAAAAGTCTAAGACATCAGGATCCTTAGCAAGCTTCTTCAATAATTTTGCAGTGGATTTAAACGTTTTCGCATTGTCTGAATTAATCAACCATGGCGTTCCTCTTCTTGCACAAAAACGTCTCAGACAATTCAAAAAAGTGGGTGCTGATAGATCAGTAACAAGCTCTAAATGCAAGGCTCTAGTCACACAACATGAAAATAAACAAATATAGCATTTGACCATCATACCCTTGGCTCCTTTTACATAAAGTGGTCCTGCAAAATCCACACCAACATTGGCAAAGGGTGGTGCTTCACTCACTCTATATTCAGGTAGTGGTGCTGTTGGAGGTTCATTGAATGGTCTTCCTTCCAATTTCCTGCAAACAAAACATTTGTTTAGAATCTTTTTAACATGTTGCCTACCTTTAGAAATCCAAAACCTTGATCTTAATTCAGCTAAAGTAGCTTTTACCCCACAATGATGTGATATAACATGGCAATCTGTTATTATCAGCTCTGTCAGTTTGTGTTCTTTAGGAAGATATATTGGATACTTTGATTCAATTGGCATGTCTGCATTCTCAAATCTTCCTTTGCACACAAGTACTTCATCCATCTCTATGATGTTTAGCTGGCTAGTAACTTTCTTGAAGTTTACCTCATTTCTAACAGTTGACTGTGCTTGTTTAATCCAATGCTTTTCTGCTTCCCTAATTTCTGTCACACTCAGTCTTCCTTCACTCAGGTAATTTCCTTCTTTTTTACTCTTAAGATTCCTGATAAACCTCAAAACAAATGCTGTTACCCTGAGCAACTTTCCTAGAGTGCTGTATCTGTTTGCATCTATAACCTGGCTGATTTCTTTTGGTTCTTCAACAATCGTTGCTAAAACATTCACTTTCTTTCTCTCTTGGCTTACATCCTCTGACTCATCAATAACTAAGCTCTTAGGCCATTCACTCCTCCCTTTTTTGAGCCAGCTTGGTCCATTCCACCACAACTTACTGTCACGTAAGTGACTGGCTGAAACTCCTCTAGAACCAAGATCAGCAGGGTTATCGATTCCACCTACATGACCCCAATTCTCTTTCTTTGAGAGTTTCAAGATTTCAGAGACCCTGTACTGAACCCACTGCTTCCATTCTCCATTGTTGAAGATCCAGTAAAGGGCTGTCTTGCTATCAAGCCAATAACGGATGCAATCTATCTTGATTTGTGACTTTAAAGCATTGTGCACAGTGTCCATCAGTACAGCTAAAATTCTTGCACTCAATAATTCTAACCTGGGTATGCTCAGTCCTTTCAATGGTGCTACCCTAGTCTTTGAGCACATGAGTGTGACATGAATACCTTTTGTTGTTTCACATACAAGATAAACAACTGCACAATAAGCTTTCATGCTGGCGTCCCCAAACCCATGCAACTGGCAGCTAAGCACCTCCCCTTCACTCCCATCGTACAAGCACCTGGGCAAAACAACAGACTTAACCTGATTTAGATCATCTAGCCATGCTTTCCACTTAACAGATTTGTCTTCTGGTACTGGGTCATCCCATCCTAGTTTGTCTTTGCACAATTCCTGAAATAAAACCTTTGCAGTGACCCCTATTGGACTTATCAGGCCTAATGGATCAAAAAGGCTAGCCAGGGTGCTTAAAATTCCTCTTTTTGTTGGTCTTTCTTTGTTGCTATCACTTACCATTTTGCTAAGATTGAATTCTAGCTCATCATTCTGACTGTCCCAGGCTATCCCTAAAACTTTGGTCTTGCCCCCCAAGTCCTTAGTTGGGCCTAAAGTTTCCTTTGCATATGACATATCTTCTTGCCCAGATTTTCCTTGTTTCTCATCACTCTCTCTTTTCTGTATCTCTTTCAACAATTCCACATCATTCGTCTTCCATTTTCTCAACTTGAAACCTCCCTCTAACATTCTTTCTTTTGCTTTCTCATAAAGGCCTAAAGCTTTCTCCGTACTCTCACACCCGGACACAAGATCATCTACATAGAAACTATGCAACAATTTGGCTACAAATTCAGGGTCTTGTTCCTGGTACGTCTTTATGTGGTGTTGTAACACTGCATTTAATAGGAAGGGTGACGAGCTGACCCCAAATACCACAGTCCTATATCTATAAACAATGATTTCTGGCTCCTTAGCTGTGATATCTTTGACCCAAAGAAATCTGAGGCAGTCTCTATCAGCAGGGTTGATTTCTATGTTCAAAAAAGCCTTCTCTATGTCACCTACAAGAGCTATTCTGTTCTCCCTGAATCTCAATAAGATGTCAAATAAAAAAGGTGTCAATGATGGCCCCACATGAAGACAATCATTGAGAGAAGTGCCAGCTTTTCTGTCCTTACATGAAGCATCAAAAACAAGTCTTACCTTTGTCGTTTCTGCTTCTGCCCTCACAACAGTCTGACTAGGAAGATAGTGGATTGTTTCTGCTTCATCCAGTTCAGAAACCTGCTCAATAATTCCCATTTCTACCTGCTCAGTAATGATTTTATTGCATTCATCAAATATATGAGGGTCTTTCCTAAATTTCCTGATCTGTCCTTGCAGTCTCATAAGACAATTTCCATAATTAGAGGGCAATTTGCTATGTCCTACTTTCCAAGGCAATCCTACAGAGTATCTAATACCTGTGAAAAGAATATCATCAAGGACAGTTTCATGCACCTCATCTTCTTGCCTTATTCCTAAGGTGTCAAG
This sequence comes from Aurelia aurita, assembly GCA_004194415.1. Taxonomy (NCBI): domain Eukaryota; kingdom Metazoa; phylum Cnidaria; class Scyphozoa; order Semaeostomeae; family Ulmaridae; genus Aurelia; species Aurelia aurita. The sequence continues at coordinate 178,538 of REGM01000070.1, forward strand.
GTCCCACAGTCTATTAAGACATTCTTCAATCTTTATCTCCTCTGAGGTTTTCTTCACATGAGGCAAAAAATTCACATTAGAGTTGTCAGATGAATCAAAACTCTTACCTTCTACCTTGAGTGGTCCAGACAATACCCATCCAAGCTTTGTTTTGACAGCTACAGGTTCACCTGGCCCCCCTCGTTTTGTTTCGCCTTCATGAAAATCCCAAAGTGCATCTGAACCAATTAAAATATCCACACAGAGCGTATCGTCTGACCTAGAAACATCTGAAAACCAGATTTCATGCAAGTGGGGGTAATGTTTCTTAGCAATTTCAACATGAGAATTTGATATATCAGCAATATCATCTACAACATAACATTCAATGTTAACTCTCTTTTCCCCACACAAAGAATACAATGAAATTTCTACAATATCTCTCATGCTGAATTCTGCTTCTTTACTCCCAAATGGCTTTATTCCCAATCGTTCACATCTGACTGGCCTCAAATCTAACTTACTTACAGCCCTGGCAGAGATAAAAGACTTGTGACTACCTGTTCGAACAACACCCGTACTTTACTCTCTTTTTTGTCATTCACTTTTGCCAAGGCTGTCTGTAAGGCCACTCTGTCCCCAGAGCCCGTACTTCCCACCCAAGAGGCAGCATTTACGTTGAGTGTTGGTGCACTAAGGAATGGGCTTGGGTTGTTGTTGGGGTGGCGCTTCCTTATTCGCGGGATTAGGCCCTACGCAAATTGATACATGATGTTTCCCCTTACAGATCTTACAAGGAACCTTATTTTTACATTCAAAGGCTCGGTGTCTTGAGTTCAGACACACAAAACACCTAGCATATTTGATAAGGATACTTTTTCGTTCTGAAATGTCCTTCACATGACTGCAGTCTTCCGGGGCATGTTCTTTCAAGCAGTAAACACATTTGCGTTTGCCATCTTTCCCGCCAACCACAAACAATGAGCTTGCTGTTGCTGTGTCATCTCGCTTAGGCCGTGCGCCTTTCTCTTGATTTCCACCAGTTTTGAACAATGAAACATGACTTTCACGAATTTCCAACTCCTTTCCGAGTGCTGCAAGCAAATCATTGAGTCCCCAATTAATTTGTTTCTTCTCTGTCGATCTTATCATGTTGAATCTTATTCCTTCGGGTATCTTTTCCATCAACATCGGAACAACAATGGTGGAATAAGTAATCTGGTCTACACAAAGAGCCTCCAACCCACGATAGTGTGTCTCGATTTGATCATGAAGGGATCTTAATCTTGCAACATTCTTTTCGCTGTACACTGGAGGTAGGTACACTAATTGATTAATGTGTGCTCTTTGGATAACCACAGGATCTCCGAATCTGTCCTGGAGCAATTTTACAGCTGTTTCATAATCGCTGGAAGTGAGCGGTATCCCTGCCACGACACTTTTAGCCGGTTCCTCCAAAAGACTTCTGAGGTACTTAAATTTGTCGACATTAGCAAGGTCTTCGTTCTCATGCACAGCACTGCAAAATCCATCCCAGAACTCTTGCCAGCAGTGGATTTTGCCTCCAAATTTTGTAAGCTCCAATTTTGGCAAATTTACTTTCACCCTTCTTTCTGCCGAACTGCCTGTCGATGAAATAGACGCTATACTTTCCACTGAACCACTCAGTTGTCGCTTGGGCTTGCTCTTCTCCAAGGCGTCTTCGATTAAACTTAGTGCTCTCGTTATCTTTTCTTTATATTCACTCGCTTCGTCCATTTCCTTGTCTACTACTTCATCCTCGGCTTTTTCGTACAATATATCCAAAATTTCGTTGTCAAACTCTTTCAAATCACTCCGTTTCTCTTTCAGTTCGTTCATGTAATGTTTCAACTTTATCGTATCGATTCCTTCCACGCCATCTGCAATCAAGTCGTCGACTTTACCCACGAGCTTCGTGACATTCCTTCGATAAGTTGCTCTCTTTTTCTTCGCCTTATCCATACTGCGTTTACAGCCACAATCCCGATTACGGTGGACCAAATGTAGGAAATTACACTCTCCTGTCTTGCTAGTTCATACTAATAGCTGACACGCAGATATACTCAGATAAAACACACTTTCTGATCAAAGATAGCCATCTCAATCTCAACTTTTTACTTTACATTCTTACAGACATCCTGCTCATACCATTCAAGGTGCGGTCTCTGATCTATTTCAAAATGCACATGACTTACATTACATTCCATGACTAATCTTTAACCAATAGGATTTTGACAAGTGTATAACATGATGCAAGTTCTTGGCATGATACAACAGTTTTTAATGAGTGATGATGCTTAAAAGACATACAACTTAGTCATCATCCGGGAACCTCTTACCGGTGCTATTGCAAATGAGGCTATTACGCACTTAGGCATCTAAACAATACTGAAGTAAAATTCCAATGACTCATAAACGTTAACACTACAGAATGAATTAAACTTGCAACTGCAGCAATAAGCTAAAAATAATAATAACTAAACATGTGATTAAACTGGGTCTACAAAGCCGCGTGGCGCCTACTGGGTTTCCGAACATCTTTTAATGATGGTGACACAGGCGACACACATGAAGAAAGTAAAGTACTTATTGGCGATCTTGAATGCTTCGAAGGTAGGAAAACGGTAGACTTGTGACGTGAATCATGGTATTCTCTCCAGCTACCATTTTTATCTCCATCAAATTTGCTCGCTTAGTTTGAAGCCAAAACCATTCAATTCAATGCAGTAAACTGAGACTCATGTAGTCAGTCTAGGAAAACGATGGACTCGTAATTTAACTGTTTGCTTAGGCAGCTAGCCGCGCAAACTTTTAGCTCACCAATCAGAGAGCAGCTTTTACCAACTGACATGCTCTGATTGGGTCAGACCGACTGAATAATTCATTAAACTTGATATACTTGTGATTGTTTCACAGATAAGAGGACTGAATTGTAAATGTTTCTCAGGAAACTTTTGAAAGGAATCAGGCTCTTTAGTTTTTTGTAAAGGTACTCGTTTTTTGCAAAGAGTACTCCCTTCTCATTTGCTTGCAGGCGTCAGTTTCTAAATGTCCGTTCCATGTTGTTAATAGACAATAATGCTAAAGATGGCGGCTCCAAAGAATCTGTTGTGTTTTGCTGTGAAACATGCTGGTAAAAGACTCCCTGATGACCACCTAACGACATAAAAATTTCGGTTTGCCATTTCGACTAGCTAGCTTGAAGTCGAATCGACCTTGAATTCGAATGCAACACTGTTCGAAAGGAAACCTTTCAAAGCAGAAAAAGTAAAGTTTTGATTCGAATTAAATTTTTGATTAAAGATTCGCGTTCGAATTACAAAATTGTCCTATTTGTTTACATTGATTACTTGTTCCGAACTTACCACAGCTAGCTAGTCGAAAGTCGAAACGGCAGACCAAGACTTTTGTATCGTTAGGTGGTCGTCAGACAATAACGCTAAAGATGGCGGCCGCGCAAAGCATGCCGGTAAAAAGCTTCCTGACAACCACCTAACGACGTATCTATTCATATTCTTCGTACAAGTCGTATTTTTATTGAAATTACTGTTATACATAAAATTGTGGTCTGCCGTTCGACTAGCTAGCTGTGGTAAAGTTCGGAACAAGTAATCAATGTAAACAAATAGGACAATTTTGTAATTCGAACGCGAATCTTTAATTAAAACTTAAATTCGAATCAAAACTTTATTTTTTCTGCTTTGGAAAGGTTTTCTTTCGAACCATATTACATTCGAATTCAAGGTCGATTCGAATTCAAGCTAGCTAGTCGAAACGGCGGACTGAAATGTATATGTCGTTAGGTGGTCGTCAGGGAGCTTTTTACCAGCATGCTTTGCAGCAAAACACAACAGAGTCTTTGGAGGCGCTATCTTTATAGCGTTATTGTCTATTGCGAGGACTTACTGTTTGAGACACAGGTTCCTAAGATAAGCAGATTTCAGCTTTCAAAGATACGAATCTCATCCTTCACAACTAAACTTCAAGACTTCAGATTAATACTAGATCACTTGTAATAAAGACCGTTTAAATTTGGGTCTACCTGCTGTGACTGGGAAGAAACAACCTGCTGCACAAACAGCCGCAGCCAGCTACTGCCAGCCACAAGCAAGCCACAGCTAGCTACAGCCAGCAAAAGCCTGCTATTTCAAGGAACAGCAAGCCACAACCTGCTGCACAGCCAGCCACAGCCAGCTACAGCCAGCCACGGCCAGCTACAGCCAGCTACAGCCAGTCAGCTACTAGCAAGCCACATCTGGCCTGGCCGTAGTCAGCAAAAGCCTGCTATTTCAAAAACCAGCAAGCCACAGCCGGCTGCACAAACAGCCATCCGCAGACAGCTAGAGCCAGCCACAAGCAAGCCACATCTAGCCACAGCCAGCAAAAGCCTGCTATTTCAAGCAGTAACGAGCCACAACCGGCTGAACAAATAGCCACAACCATCTGCAGCCAGCTAGACCCAGCCACAGGCAAGCCACATCTAACCATAGCCAGCAAAAGCCTGCTATTTCAAAAACCAGCAAGCCATAACCCGCTGCACAAACAGCCACAGCCATCCGCATCCAGCCACAGCCAGGCACAGCTAGCTACAGCTAACAACGCCCAGCCTCAGCAAAAGATGGCAAGCCACAACCATCAACCGCCAGCTTAGACTTACCTGATGGTATCATTGCAACTGCCATCTGCTACTGACTGTGATTGAGCTCCTGCAGAGGCCTCAAGTTCATTAAAAATTTACAGCGTTCCAAAACATTTAGATAATCTCTCCCGCGTCATAAGCCTAGTTTGGCTCCACTTCTATCTGATGACTTACATGCGCATTTTAGATGGGTCATATATGATTGCATCTTACTGCTAATGGCGTTAGCATTTTGCTTTGTGTTAGCTGTTATAAACAATTTAGTCGATGCAGTTACGAGTGAGAGTATGCAGTAGAACAGGTTCTGCACCTAGAAGTTTTAGTTACTGTATTTGATCAAGAGCTATAGGCAGCTATTTACAAATATTTCAACATATTAGCCTGGGCCCAAACTAGCCTGGACTATAGTATAAACTCACGCCAGAAATTTTACATCTGCTTTTTGTTTTATACCGCTTTCACACTTATACAGCTTTACCAGCTTACCTAAGTAGCGTACCGGGTGTCGCCAAAAAAAGTTGTGACGTTTGCAGAGCTGCTGTGGAGTACCATGCGGATTTTGTCTCTTAATTTCCTGTGAGCAGGGTCTTCTACAATATTTCGTTACTAAAGTAAAGTTAAAGTTATTGTTTTTATATAGCGCCTTTACTATAATTCAATATTCAAAGGCGCTTTATAATTTTTACCCCCTCAGCTCAGGCATTTTTTCCTCCCTTGGGACTATTTTTTACACAGCGTGCAGCCTTACAAATGGCGCGTCTGATGTTTTTATTGCCTTCATCACTGAGGTACCAATTTTACGCCTTGGTGAGGTGTTGTACCTACGCTACCGGGTGTTTCGAGGAAGTCACCCATCCTGGTAATGACCTGGCCCAACTATGCCTAACTTCCGTGATCAAATGGGAACCTGTGTATCCATGGTGGCAAGTCGTACTAACACATATACCCGTACATTTCACACTTGGGAAACCTTGTATGCCCTTCACAACAGTTTGCACTTCATACATTTACATTTAAGGTGTTACATATTATGAGTCATGCAATGCCGCACTAGTCGCACTTTCTTTTACTGTAAATATTCACTTTAGATTATAGGGTTTTTATTAGTATTTTATGAATTGAAAAATTGTGATTAGGTTAGTTTAGTTTTCTAATAGTATTTTAGTGTGGTGAGTGTTTGTAGTGGATGGCCCCTTGAAAATCAGTACTGCTGAAGGGCTACCCTCCTTAAAAATTTTAAATAGATAAATAAATAAATAAAAAATTTTAACCCTGCGGCCATTACATAAGACCATCGAAGGGACTACTTCATATGCAAATAACAACGGCAGACTTTGTAACAATAGCATCCTTTGATATTGATTGGCACGCAAATACAAAATGATCAGTGATTGCAGACAAAGGGATTTCAACGGCTGATTGGTCCAGCTGTGAATGTAAACAAAACAATCCGCAAAAGATGTCCTGAAACCTGGGCAGCAAACTCATTTGTTGTCGTCGTCGTAGTCGTCAGGTGCCCTCTGTTCTCAGCAGGTTGGCTGTCATGGATGCCCAATCCTCCCTATGTTGTGCCTTCCTCGTGGCTTCAGCATAGCTCTTTCCTGTCCATTCCTTGATGTTGTCAAACCAGGTTGATGTTGGCCTGCCTCTCCCTCTTTTCCCTTTGAACTTCCCTTCTAGAAGAAGCCTATCTTTTCGTTTGTTGTACATGGGAAAAAGGACTATCAGCAATGTCTCAATGATTGTTCTGTTGTCGTCGCACGAAATGTTTTCAGAGCGCCTTCCTGTTTTTGGAGACGTTTTACCCAGTATATTCAAGGACGCCTATCTTGTATGAATTGGGTTTATTCGCAGTCCTGTTTTTATGACATAGTACACAGAGCAATTGCTGTCCTGTTGTTCTTTAATCCGAACAAAACGACGTAAGATGACGTAAGAATATTTGTGTGGTTTCAAATTCAGGTGTTGATGTAATACGATATCAACTGTTATAAGAGATGACCACAGGGAACCAGACAGCGCGATTTTAAATATCACCGTAAGTAAAGAAAATATAGAAAATAGGTTTCTTATGTTATACACGGATTAACAGCACAGGAATTGCTCCGTGTACTATGTCACAAAACAGCACTGTGAATAAAATCAATTCATACAAGGTAGGCGCCCTTGGTATATCTTGCATCATGCATTAATTATACAACAGCATGCAGTCATACCTTTGCTTTCAAGATGTTACATATTACGAGTCATGCAATGCTGCCTTAGTAGCAAACAATTTGAAAGCTGGCGAATACTCTTTAACGATTGGTGGCACCTTAATCAAGGCTAATTGCCAAAAAAATGGAACTGAAGTCAAGACAACGCTAGGACATCAAGACAGTGGGAAAGCTATTCGCATAAGTGGCTATGAACCTAAAGGCTCCTACAGCAAAGTGATAGCCTACAAGCAAAGTTTGCCAGTCATGCTGAAAGTTGTAGATGCTTCAGTGAGATGTCAACAGTCAATGGACATTGCTTGTTTTCATTCTATGCTTTACAAGGATAATTATAGCTGGCTGACAAATGGTAAAAATGAAAAGATGTCGTACCTAGCAGGAGGCTCTGGCACAGGTTGCGCTTGTGGTGTTAAAAATACGTGTGCCAATACAAATAAAGAATGTAACTGTGACAATAATGACAGTGTCCTCAGGTATGACAATGGCACTGTCACAACGAAGTCAGATCTGCCGTTGACAGCTTTTTACACAGGTGACACTGGCTGGGTAACTGAGTATAAGATCATCGTACTTGGCGATCTAGAATGTTTTGCAAGTAAGTAATACTTCAAGATTGATTACCTTGTTTTTCAGTTTCGTATCCAGCCTGAAATTCAAGGGGGAGGGGGTAATTCGCATAGGGGGCACCATTTTCCATTTTACGAAAATAAGTTGCTTTTGCTGCGGAATAATGTCTGTATGCATGTTTTGTTCTACATTTTGTCTTAAGAAAATTAATAAAGTGAGTTATTATCATGATTATGGGCACACTTCTTGCCAAAAGGAGGCAAAGTTTTCTTCTCAAATGGGGCCCCCCTTGCAGCATAGGTTCCAAATCTTTAAAAAGGTCGGTGTAAAATTCTGTGACCTATTTCTTTGAATGAAAGGGCTTGAAAGAAACTTTAGCTACTTTGTAGTAATTCTACCATTGGACTTTTCAGAAACCTTCAATATTTTCAGAATTAGAGTGCTTTTCTCCTTTTTTAAGAATTCAAGAAAAATTTCGAAAAAAACTTTAAACTATCGTAATTTCTAAACTTTTTGAGAAAACATCGAATAATTTTCCAGAAAAACATAGTTTATGAACGTCTACAATATGGTATCAAGCAAAAGTCTTTCACTCTTCTGATTTGTGATTTAGAAATTTGATGACGTCACATCCTCAAATGAGTTGAAATATGAAATACGCTGTAATTTCGAGAATATTCAAGATTTCTGAAAAGTCCAACGGTAGAATTATAGCAAAGTAGCTAAAGTTTAATTCAAGCTATTCCATTCAAATAAATAGGTCACTGAATTTTACACCGACCTTTTTACGCCAATTTAAAGATTTGGAACCTATGCTCCCCCTTGCCCCTTTAATTTGCCAATATATCACCTGCTGGAAGAGACCCAAATTACACGCATTTTTACAAGAAACTTTGTCCGCGGTTTATGGAAGGTTTCATGCTCCAAATGAAGAATTAGTATTTTGTTAAAAGGGGGCATCCAAACTACCTGGTAAGATCTCAAAACAAATATTGACAGCAGAATTTGCACTCAAAACAAAGTCAAATCATTTGTCGATACTGTACAGTGTCAAAGTATTTTTGAGTGACATGGGGAAATAAAGCTGCACATTACCAATCTCTTTTTAGCTTTTGTAACCGAGGTAGCACGGTTCCTCAAGTTTTGAATAATTGAGCTTACAGTTTCTTATAAGCCGTTTTCTATAAAAAAAATGGGTGTGTGCCGAAGCTAAGCAGATGACAACTTCTGGCAACTCATCCCAAGGACTTAAAGATTGTCTCCGATGAGGGAAGTGCCAGCCTTAGGACCCACAACCTAACTGCACAGAGGCGAGAGCGCTAGTTACCAGGTCACTTACAACCTAATTAGATATAAAGCGTTGCTTGCTACTCTTCCAGACCACATCGCTATTTTGCCACAGGCCAAAAACTTCTTGAAAAGTCAGATTATGCCACCGAAGGTCGCAATGATGACGATCTCAAATTATTGCCGGGATCTTTTCGTTTGAATCTTTCAGCTTAAAAAGAAAAAATCTTTGCTCAAATAAAACTGTATGGAAATATCGCTCAATCCAGACTCTTTTCAAGAATAGCTAAAAAGGGTCTATTGTCTATTGGGAGTTAGACTGATTACAACGTCGTAGTTATCGCTATTGAGAGAACCGACGGACGCTCCAGTTTGAGCGGTCTCAATTTAGTGTTAGTCTTGCTTTCGTTAGTCTTGTTTTCGTTTTATTTAGTGTTAGTCTTGTTTTGGTTACTGATAACTGAGACTCATTGTAATCAGTCTAATTTGGAGTCGAGAGAATATTTTTTATTCTGTTGTAAATAAAACGGTTACAATAATTGGTCTGGTTAAAGAGCCAGTTTGGAATATATGCAGGTAGATCAGTAGCGAAATTAGAAGAAATGAGAAATTGCGAAATTAGAAGTTTTTAGACTGGTGTTTAGTTACTTATGATCTTTTTTTCATTTTAAAATTATTAATGCACGGTACCCCCGTCGTCAGTCAGTAGGACTGATTTTCAGGGGGCCGTGCTAAAACTTTACAAATTAAAAATCTACTAATAATTTGCAAAGTAATTAATTACAATTATATTTTATTTGCAATGCTTTAAAATGTTCTTAAAAGAAGATAAAGAGGGAGCTTGCTTGGCCTCGCGGCTAAGTGCATTCCAGATTTTTGCCCCACGAAATGCAAACGCTTTCTGCCCATTACTAATTTTCATGAAAGGTATTAGCAGGTCAGTTTCGGAATTTCTTAGACTGATAGTATTGCGAGTAGAATTTCTGATAAAAAAGTGTGAGAGATAATCAGGCGCGAGATTATTAACAGACTTAAATACAATTGTTGCTGTCTCACTATTAATCATATCTTTCACAGTTGGCCATTCTAACTCTTTAATCAAAGCTTCAGCAGGAGCATCGTAGCTGCTATTTGTGATAATTCTAGCCGCACGATTCTGCAATTTTTGAAGCTTAACTATTCGGGACTTAGCACAGTTCCCCCACACAGAACAACAGAATCAAAAATGAAGCTCTACAATACCTCTATATATTTTCAAAGGACATTTTTTAACAAAAATTTATTTGCGTATTTTAAAAAGCGGAATGAGCCGGAAACCATTGCTTGGACAGATTTAATTTGTTCATCCCACACGAGATACTTGTCAATTTCGACGCCGAGATACTTAATACTGTCAACGAGTTCCACAGGGGAATCATCAATCACAAATGTAGGAGAATCTACAGTTTTTTCGCTGATCTTTTTAAGATTAGGTCTAGATCCAATGACCATTGCGTGAGTCATGATTACATTCAAAGACAGTTTATTGCCCTGAAGCCAATCTTTCAAACATTTCAATTCACTGTTAAGCGTTTCAGTAACATCCCAAGCTCTTAGAGAGTAAGATATGCTAGTATAGTATCATCGGCATACATCGTTACTTTGCAGTTTTTCAAAGCGAATGGCAAATCATTTATGTAGATTAGGAAGAGTAGCGGACCTAAACAAGAGCCTTGCGGAACTCCACAGTAGATACTGCCGATTTTGGATTCTACTCCATTAACCTTAGTGAACTGATGTCTATTGCTGAGATACGATTGGAACGATTAAAGTTGAAGACCTTGAATACCATACTTAGATAACTTTTGAATAAGTATGGCATGATGAAAAGTATCAAAAGGCTTTTTACGTCAACGAAAATATTTGCTGTAAATTGTCCACACTCAATGTGAATGTGCCCGTCATTTGTGCCAGCGAGCAAGCAAGTTACAATGAAATTCAGTGCTCTTAAAACCTGATTGGCCAGGAAACAGAAGTTAATTTTTGTCCATGTAGTTGGTTGTAAATCTTCTTCTCAAGGACTCTTGCTTGAAATGGGGGTACAGAAATCGGTCTATGGTTGGTACGATCAGTTGTTTCTCCACTTTAAGATTGGGGCAACCCTTGCAGTTTTCCAGTTTTCAGGAAAGACACCTGTGGCAATGGAGAAGTTGAAAATGTCACAGAGATCTTCTGCAATGACAGAGAGTCCGATCTTCAGGAATGATAAACTGTTTTCATAGTTAGTGTATTTTTAGCAGATAGCAAGACAGTTAATCACATTGTCTCTAGTCATGAGTGTTGGAACACTTTTCCTTTACTATGACCACAAGCAATTCTTCGCTTTTGAAAACTGTTAGTTTATCCTGTCTATGTTGTCGCTACACAGGCGCTGCGTGCTGTTACGCAACAATTACACACCAATACACACTGAGTGAAGGAGGCTCATTTCTGATAGAAAATTTAACATTGATTTACACTGGTTGTCCTGTCGCGCTTGAAAAAATTTAAAATTGCTATAAAAAGCGAAAACATAATTAATTAGTTTCCTTACCAACCTTGAAATACAATAGATTTCTCTTCCTTGGCATTGGCAGCCTTTCACAGTCATATTTATCGATCATATAGTTGATGTCTGCGTCTCATGTTATGGCCTATTTCTACCGCCATCTTTGAAATAAGGAATTGCGCATTTCCGTTCCACGCAAACTTCTCAGAATCGCAGCGCACTAAAGTTTGTCTTCAAATTAGATGCCAGGTGAGATTTACAATAGCCAAAAATTACTCTTGCAACACACTTTAACTGTTGTACTTCGCGGAAATTTTCACGTGACATCTAATTTGAGACATACTTTAGTGTATTGGATCTATCTCATCTTTCTTGATGATTGCGTAGGCTAAGGGGCCTGCCACTGCTAGCTGTGACTACTAACATGCACATCACCATTCATAGATGATGGTACTGATGATTGGATATTTGCAGTAATGTTACGTTTGCACAAACTGATATCTGAAACTGATAGTAACTAAATAGAACGAATTGACAAGGTACACAAATAACCGTTGAAGGCATAAGATGCACTTACAACGGACCTAAGGCTACCAAAGAAAAACTCCACAAATGGACCGAAATGTTTCTCTTTTAGAGGTGCTAAGTCTTGGAATGGCCTCTCAGCTGAGTGTAAGCTGGCATCCTCCATTAATATCTTCAAAAAATGTGCTGATTAACTATATAATAGTTGTTTGTATATTTGGACTTTCTTTTACTGTGCATATTCACTTTAGATTATTGGGTTTTTTATTAGTATTTTATGAATTGATTTAAAAATTGTAATTAGTTTAGTTTAGTTTTCTAATAGTATTTTAGTGTGGTAAGTGTTTGTAGTGGAGGGCCCCTTGAAAATCAGTACTGCTGAAGGGCTACCCTCCTTAAAAATTTTAAATAAATAAATAAATAAAAAATATTAACCCTGCGGCCATTACATAAGACCATCGAAGGGACTACTTCATATGCAAATAACAACGGCAGACTTTGTAACAATAGCATCCTTTGATATTGATTGGCACGCAAATACAAAATGATAAGTGATTGCAGACAAAGGGATTTCAACGGCTGATTGGTCCAGCTGTGAATGTAAACAAAACAATCCGCAAAAGATGTCCTGAAACCTAGGCAGGAAACTCATTTGTTGTCGTCGTCGTAGTCGTCAGGTGCCCTCTGTTCTCAGCAGGTTGGCTGTCATGGATGCCCAGTCCTCCCTATGTTGTGCCTTCCTCGTGGCTTCAGCATAGCTCTTTCCTGTCCATTCCTTGATGTTGTCAAACCAGGTTGATGTTGGCCTGCCTCTCCCTCTTTTCCCTTTGAACTTCCCTTCTAGAAGAAGCCTATCTTTTCATTTGGTGTACATGGGAAAAAGGACTATCAGCAATGTCTCAATGATTGTTCTGTTGTCGTCGCACGAAATGTTTTCAGAGCGCCTTCCTGTTTTTGGAGACGTTTTACCGAGTATACTCAAAAGCGCCTATCTTGTATGAATTGGGTTATTCGCAGTCCTGTGTTCGTGATATAGTACACAGTTGCTGTCCTAGTGTCCTTTAATCCGAACAAAACAACCTAAGATGACGTAAGAATATTTTTGTGGTTTCAAATTCAGGTGTTGATGTAATACGATATCAACTGTTACTGCTAAGCCTCTCCAGTTGATTGCATACCTGCAAAAATTCTAAAGGAAAATTCTGATCTATTTTCTGTTGCCATTCGAAATTTGTTCAACTCTTGTTTATCCAAGGGTACTTTTCCCAAAGAATTGAAAGCTGGAGATATAAGTTCACTCTTTAAAAAAGAGGATGCTTTTTCGAAGAAGAACTGCAGACATATTACAGTTTTGCCATCAGTATCAAAAATTTACGAAAGGTTGATGCAAGATCAAATGCTGCCTTTTGTCCAAATTTTCTTGTCTCCACTCCTCTGTGGATTTCGAGAGGGCTATGGTACACAGCATGCACTTCTACGTTTAGTTGAAACCTGCACAAAGTCGTTGGACAGCGGGAGCGTCGCAGGGACCGTCCTGACGGACCTTTCGAAAGCCTTTGATTGTCTAAATCACGAATTATTAATTGCAAAGTTGAATGCATATGGTTTCAGTAGATCTGCATTGCAGTTCATCCATAGCTATCTCGTGGACAGGAAGCAAAGGGTAAAAGTCAATGGTTCATTCAGCACATGGACAAAAACCGTCTTAGGTGTACCGCAAGGTTCTGTCCTGGGCCCCCTTTTGTTCAACATATACCTGAATGACCTGTTTATGTTCCTAGAGGAAACCGAAATCTGTAACTATGCGGACGATACAACAATTTATGCGTATGGTCCAACAATCGAAAATGTCATTGCGCATCTAGAAAATGATGCCCTTAAGTTAACTGAATGGTTTCCAAACAATCTAATGAAGCTAAATGAAGATAAATGCCATTTAATGATATTTGGTGCAAAAGAAAACGAAGTATCTATCAGAATAGGAGCGGCTTGTCTGAAAGAAACTACAGGGGAGAATCTCCTTGGTATTACCTTTGATCGATCTTTATCTTTCAAACAACATGTCAAAACTCTTTGTAAGAAAGCCAGCCAAAAACTTCATGCTCTTGCCCGGATATCCTGTTACATGGGCACTGAAAAATTGCAACAATTAATGCGTGCATTCGTACTTTCTCATTTCTGCAACTGTCCACTTGTTTGGATGTTCTGCAATAGAACCTTGAATCAAAGAATCAATCATGTCCACGAAAGGGCACTGCGCATTGCACAGAAAGATTACAAACATGATTTTGGTTTTCTCTTGGAACAAACGAATTCGGTGCCCATCCATATAAGAAATCTGCAGTTGCTTATGACTGAAATTTTTAAAACAAAACTCGATCTGAATCCAACTTTCATGAAGGAAATTTTCATGCAGCGAAACATTGGTTACAACCTAAGACATGGTAACGACGCGCAGCTTCCAAAGGTACGCACTACTTCCTTTGGAATCGAGACTACCGGGTGTATCAGAAAAAACGGGCCACTTGCAAAGCGCCTCTGCGGTGGTGACTTGAGTCTTACAAATTTATGGTATCGATTTTCGTAATCCATAAGCTTGAACTTAAACTTTGATGTATTGCTTTTACCTATATTTGCCAATGAAATAGATTTGTTGCTCAAAGTTACCCTAATTTGTTGACCGGTCGATGACAGACGGTCTCCATTTTCTGATACATCTCAATTCTTTAAAATTCCCAAACAATACGTTAGTGGTTGTTTTTGTTTGATTTTTCAGAAAAGTAATATTCTAAAGGGTAGAATTAATTAATTTTACCTTGCATCATTGATTTGAGCGTTAATGATAGTATATCTTTGCCCCCAGAGAATGCTATTTTTTGACCATTTTTAAAGAATATCTGACACCTTCCAATGTACGAAGGAATCGTCAACCCCGTAATATAGACAAGCTTAAAGATGCGATAGGATAAGAAAAGAGTGCAATGCATTGACAAGAGAAATGATAAGAAGAGCCTTCCATGCAATGGGAGACCGGTGCAGGGTATGCATAGCAAACGATTGACATGCGTTTGCAAATGAGTGAATTTGTTTAACTGATTGGCGGTTGTTGTTCGTATTAGACAGGACTAAGTGAAATGTTATTAAACATAGAGTTTAGATAATCGATATCTTTTCTGTAGTCACTTTTCTCCTAGAAACAATAATCTGTCATGCATGTTCTAGAAATCAGAGTTAGTTGCGGCAATTTTTTGTTGTTGAACGCACCAAATTCAGGTCAGAAAGGTGTCAGATATTCTTTAAACATGGTCAAAAAATAGCATTCTCTGGGGGCAAAAATATGCTATCATGAACGTTCAAATCAATGATGAAAGGTAAAATTAATTAATTCTAGCCTTTTAGAATATTACTTTTCTGAAAATGCAAACAAAAACAACAACAAACGTATTGTTTGAGAATTTTGAAGAATTGAGATGTATCAGAAAATGGACACCGTCTGTCATCGACCGGTCAACAAATTTGGGTAGCTTTGAGCAACAAATCTATTTCATTGGCAAATATAGGTAAAAGCAATACATCAAAGTTTAAGTTCAAGCTTATGGATTACAAAAATCGATACCATAAATTTATAAGACTCAAGTTGACATCGCAGAGGCGCT
The DNA here is from genome assembly GCA_004194415.1 of Aurelia aurita. Taxonomy (NCBI): domain Eukaryota; kingdom Metazoa; phylum Cnidaria; class Scyphozoa; order Semaeostomeae; family Ulmaridae; genus Aurelia; species Aurelia aurita. Next base: position 193,955 of record REGM01000070.1, read on the forward strand.
TTCCAATGGCCCGTTTTTTCTGATACACCCGGTATAGCATTCCTTGGAAATAGAATGTGGCAGGTATTACCACATGAGATAAAAGATTCTAGCACCCTTCCAATTTTTAAAAAGCAAATAAGGTGCTGGAAAGGTGATAAGTGCAACTGCAGGCTTTGCAAAGCATATATACCACAGGTTGGGTTCCTAACAGGATAGAATTTTATGTTTTTATCCTCATGTAATTAGCCTTGATATATTTAATTATTTCTTTTTCTGTAATATTGTATATATTGTTTTGTAGAGTAGGCTTAAATTAGCTGTAAATTTGAGCTATAATTAATTCTCGCCTACTGTAAAAATTAAGTAATGATGATGATGATGATGATGATGATGATAAGAGATGACCACAGGGAACCAGACAGAAAATCACCGTAAGTAAAGAAAATATAGAAAATAGGTTTCTTATGTTATACACGGAATTAACAGCACAGCAATTTCTCCGTGTACTATGTCACAAAACAGCAAAAACCAATTCATACAATGTAGGCGCCCTTGGTATGCCATGCATCATGCATTCATTGTACATTTATCTCATCAGGGACCGCGCAGCCATTGGGCTAGGGTGGGCTATAGCCCCCCCACTTTTTTCAAAGATAGGTTAAATTTTGTTATACAAATATGAAATTTCTAATTCTTCGCGTTAAAATTAATCGACGACAACGAGAAAAAAGAACTCATACACCGTTTATGGCCTCTTTGCCAATCTTCTCATTTGATACGTGAAGCAAATAGGGGTGTTAATCATCGCTGTCTATGGGTATACTTATGAAAGCTGGTTGTGAGCATAAAATGAAAAGTTTAGAGTTGTTTTTTGGGCTAAATCTCGGTCAACGGCTATTTATACACACGGATAACTTGTGGAAGAGATTACAAGGNGTGATAAGATCCACTTTTGACATAAAGATTGCCTTGGAAACCATTTGTCCAAGCATGGATGTCGTACATGCCTTGTTTAGGCCATGCCTCGCGGCTTCTCGCACGATGAAATTCTTGTCTGGTTTCTTCTTTTTAACAACGCGTATGTCGTTTATAACAGTGGAAATTATATCCTCGGATACTGACTTATTGTTAGTCACCATGATAAATATAAAAGATATAGAAATATTGTGTAACCTTCCACGAAACGCTACCTCGGCTACACATCCACCATCGTCGACTGATGAAAGCTACTTGAGTACTACGAGTCATGCAATGCTGCCTTAGTAGCAAACAATTTGAAAGCTGGCGAATACTCTTTAAACATTAGTGGCACTTTAATCAAGGCTAATTGCCAAAAAAATGGAACTGAAGTCAAGACAACGCTAGGACATCAAGACAGTGGCAAAGCTATTCACATAAGTGGCTATGAAGATGAAGGTTCCTATAGCAAAGTGATAGCCTACAAGCAAAGTTTGCAAGTCATGCTGAAAGTTGTAGATGCTTCAGTGAAATGTCAACAGTCAATGGACATTGCTTGTTTTAATTCTTGGCTTTACGAGCGTAATTATAGCTGGCTGACAAATGGTAAAAATGAAAAGATGTCGTACTTAGCAGGAGGCTCTGGCACAGGTTGCGCTTGTGGTGTTAAAAATACGTGTGCCGATCCAATTGACAAATGTAACTGTGACAAGAATGACAGAAATCTCAGGTATGACAATGGCACTGTCACAACGAAGTCAGATCTGCCGTTGACAGCTTTTTACACCGGTGACACTGGCGGGGTAACTGAGTATAAGATCATCGTACTTGGCGATCTAGAATGTTTTGCAAGCAAGTAATACTTCAAGATTGATTACCTTGTTTTTCAGTTTCGGATCCAGCCTGAAATTCAAGGGGGAGGGGGTAATTCGCATAGGGGGCACCATTTTACATTTTACTAAAATAAGTTGCTTTTGCTGCGAAATAATGTCTGTCTTGCATATTATTTTCTATGTTCTGTCTTAAGAAAATTTAAAAAGTGGTTTATTATCACGATTATGAGCACACTTCTTGCCAAAAGGAGGCAACGTTTTCTTCTCAAATGGGGCCCCCCTTGCCCCTTCAATTCGCCAATATATCGTCTGCTGGAAGAGACCTAGATTACACGCATTTTTACAAGAAACTAAGGGTCCGGGGTTGGTTAAAGGTTTCTTAGATTTTAAGACAAAAATTTCTGATGAGTTTCTTAGACTTTTAATGCTCCAAATGAAGAATTAGTTTCTTTGTTAAAAGGGCTTCCAAACTACCTGGTAAGATCTCAAAACAAATATTGACAGCAGAATTTGCACTCAAAACAAAGTTACGAGGCTAATGGATCATATGACATCTTTTTGGGTGCATTTTGGGCAATTATTTCTTTAATTTTCACCGTAAATTTAAAACCAGATTTGTGTCCGCCATTTACCAGAAAAATATTGCTCTCCCCAGACCCTTTTTCTGAATGTCAAAATGGTCTATTGAAGTATTTTGCATCAGTAATTTTGCGTTATCGCAAATCTCACGTGACATCTAATTTGAGACAGACTTTAGTTTAGTTAGTTAGTTAGTTAGTTAGTTAGTTAGTTAGTTAGTTAGTTAGTTAGTTAGTTAGTTAGTTAGTTAGTTAGTTAGTTAGTTAGTTAGTTAGTTAATTAGGTAGTTAGTTAGTTAATTAATTAGGTAGTTAGTTAGTTAGTTAGTTAGTTAGTTAATTAGGTAGTTAGTTAGTTGATTAATTAGGTAGTTAGTTAGTTAGTTAATTAGTTAGTTAGTTAGTTAGTTAGTTAGTTAGTTAGTTAGTTAGTTAGTTAGTTAGTTAGTTAGTTAGTTAGTTAGTTAGTTAGTTAGTTAGTTAGTTAGTTAGTTAGTTTGAAGCCACAACTATGATTTAACTCAATGCGGAAAACTGAGACTCATGTAGTCAGTCCAGGTATGCAACACTCTATGAATTTAATTTATTGCAAGTGTTTGCTTTTTAGTTTGCTTATACATGAGCGCGCTAGCCATTAATTACTAGATCTGCTAAGTGAGATTACACATCATGAGAAGTGTTTAATAAATTTTTGGTTTCCTATGCTTTTATGCATGCTATGGTTTTCTTGAAGATCGTACCGTTTTTCCTCTATTAATTTAGGATTTAAAAACGATTTGAAGTTTGTCGTGAATTCTTTCAATAAAAAGAAAACGCAATAATTCTGAAAATAATCAAGGTATCAAATGTTGCCAATGAACACTGATAAAGAAGTACCTGAATCATCATTAGGTTTGCAACCTGGAGGCACAAAACAATGGTATATCGGGCAAGGAAGAAAGCTCCAAAATATATCAAATTCCGTCTTGATTTGACCAAGAAGAGACTGAATTTACTGATCCGGGCTAATGAGATCCTGAAACCACATCCAAACTGGTTTGCATTTGCTGACGTAAATTGTAGAACGCGTGTGAAAATTGGTGACGATTTCACCTTCTTTAACTCCGAGGAAGAACTTGAAAAACTGATATTGGCAGCAAACAATGATCCCGAAGATCCAGGAGAAGCAGAAGAGGCAGGAGAAGCTGACTGACTTCGTTGTTATTGAGTATTTTTGTGTTGTTTTTCTAGTCTGACCTAACGAAAGTAATTGGTTTCAGGCGGGCGAATCTTTAAAATTGTTGTACGTATTTAAGCGAGGGGCACTTCACTCTATCGGAAAGTGTACGTGATTTTGCTATTAGAAAAAAGGATTTTCGAAATTTTCAATTTTTATTTTATTTTATTTATTTATTTATTTATTTATTTATTTTTTTTT
>REGM01000070.1:198345-242710 GCA_004194415.1 Aurelia aurita
TAGTTAGTTAGTTAGTTAGTTAGTTAGTTAGTTAGTTAGTTAGTTAGTTAGTTAGTTAGTTAGTTAGTTAGTTAGTTAGTTAGTTTGAAGCCACAACTATGATTTAACTCAATGCGGAAAACTGAGACTCATGTAGTCAGTCCAGGTATGCAACACTCTATGAATTTAATTTATTGCAAGTGTTTGCTTTTTAGTTTGCTTATACATGAGCGCGCTAGCCATTAATTACTAGATCTGCTAAGTGAGATTACACATCATGAGAAGTGTTTAATAAATTTTTGGTTTCCTATGCTTTTATGCATGCTATGGTTTTCTTGAAGATCGTACCGTTTTTCCTCTATTAATTTAGGATTTAAAAACGATTTGAAGTTTGTCGTGAATTCTTTCAATAAAAAGAAAACGCAATAATTCTGAAAATAATCAAGGTATCAAATGTTGCCAATGAACACTGATAAAGAAGTACCTGAAGTTCCTTTCAAGCCACCAAATCAAATTAAATATACATCAGCCAATCGAGCAATGGTTTTTAAAGATTTGATTCCTATGCTGGATTTTACCTTGTTCCGCTATGAAAGCAGTTTTCATGATCTCTACCATTCGATAGTTTTTCACGAATAGTTGAATCTAATTTCAGCATACATTGCCGCTCCTCCAAGCTCAAGTTGTACACAAAAGACCATTGATGGTAACTGCTGCCAGTTTCCTTTTACCCACAACTCTCTGACGTATAACAAATGCATAGATGATAATGATTCGTATGGACCATGGTGTCTTATGAGTTATGGAAGCAAGGGATTCTGTACAACAAACGAAACAAGTAAGTATTTTCATCGCTTTTAATAGACAGTAACGCTAAAGATGGCGGCTCCAAAGACTCTATTGTATTTTGCTGCAAAGCATGCTGGTACAAAACTCTCTGACAACCACCTAACGACGCAAACATTTTGGTCTGCCGTTTCGACTAGCTAGCTCGAATTCGAATCGACCTTGAATTCGAATGCAACATGGTTCGAAAGGAAACCTTTCCAAAGCAGAAAATTTTACCTGTTCCAGACTTTAACACGGCTGGCTAGTCGAAACGGCAGACCAAAATTTGTATGTCGTCAGGTGGTCGTCGGCAGGAAGCGCACAGGGAGCTTTTTACCAGCATGCTTTGCGTGGCCACCATCTTTAGCGTTATTGTCTATTCTAGATGCTGGGCGTACGTTAATGACCCTGTGCTCCCCATGATACTTTGTAGTCGCACACTTTCATACTGGACCTATGAAATGAATTTGGCCTAGTAAGCAATCGTGTGGCTATGTCCCCACTATTGTGTGTTCATAATACGTTGTTTATGGTCAATATGATGTTTTGATGGTTTGTGTACGTGCAGGGCTAGCCTGCGTCACAGACCATAACGAGGGGGAGTTATGGTCTATGTGATGGACTCACTTTTTTGTCCCAGTTTCACAGAGATCTTGTGAAACCTGTTATTCAAATAATGATATTGGCTTGTCTAGCTCTTTGTTTGTTTAATTTATGCTGAAGTCGTTGGAACAACAAAAGTGAGTCCATCACACAGACCATAACTCCCTCTGGTTATGGTCTGTAACTCTCTCTGGTTATGGTCTGTGACGCAGGCTAGTGCAGGCCATCATGGGGAGCACAGAGTCTTTAAACGCAAAAAATTTTGGACGAGTAAATTTCGGACAAAAAATTGTCGGATGTTTTTTCACGGGATTTCGGACCTTTTTAGAAAACTTCGGAAGACTATACAGGGTTTTTCAGAAAAAACGCAACCCAAGTAATATTGAAAATTTTCAAAACATAATAAGATTTGAATAGATTTACTGTATACCATGTGAAACCACAATCTTTCTTCTTTCCAATGATATGCAGTTTGGATACATTAATGGAATCATTTATCATTTAATTGATATTTTAGCAAGTATTCCCGGGTATTCCCTATTTTAGATGAAGCATGCTGTAAGAGCAAAATCAAAACCTTTTTTACTGTTAAATGTTAAAAACACTTTTGTAAAATATTTCAGGCCTAGAAGCACTTGAAGTGATGCGCTTTTAGTTAGGAAACATACAAATTTACTCCCATGAGCTACATTTGTTAAAAATGATAAAATAAATCGCTCACAAAGATGAGTTTTCGCCTATGTAAATGTCCTACCACCTTCCTGCATCTAAAATAGGCTATACTTACTAAAACGTCAATTACGCAATGAATAATTCGATTAACATGCCGAAGCTGGATATCATTGGAAAGAAGATAGATTATGCTTTTAGATGGTATGCATCAAATTAATCCAAATATCACTCATTTCTGAAGAATCTTGACAAAAGTGGGTTGTGTTTTTTTCCAAATAGTCAACCGCCTATTCACAGGTTACTTTGTTTGTTTTGTGATAAAAATGCTTTGATGTTGCCGATCGTGCTTCATTGTAAGTTTTCAAAGGAGTCCATGTCAGAAAGTTCAATTCTATAATTATTGTTGAGGATGACGAGAAAGATTGCTAAAGTGAAATTAGTTAGCAATATTATGATGAAGTCTCACAGAATAGCTCTCCAAGCACATCCCCTTTCTATCCAAAATGTTTCTTGATCAAGACATTGTGTTTTTTAAACAATAAAAGTGCTTTCCTGTGATTTTCCTGACCTTTTAAATGTCCGAAAATATTATCATTCAAACTGATTTGTGTTTAATATATTTTAGAATTGTCATCATAGACTTAACACAATTAAATGCATTGTTATACATGGACTGGATGTATATAATAACAACGTGACCAGTCTCAATGCCATATGTAGAGTATTTTCCGGCGCAGTCTCGGAGCCATGTTGAAGAATTATCTTTCGTCTTGGCGCTCGTCTTTGCTTTGATGGTGAAACAAAACAGTGGAAAAAGATATCGTAAATTTGTTGAAGATAAAGTCAATTTAGAGTTGAAAGACTTTCAGAGAGTCGTTTGTCACAAGATGTTGAAAGATGAAGAAGATATTTTCCGAACTCTGTCCTTACCAAACGAGGACCCAATGGATTCGCCAGCTGGGAACACATTCTGCTTCGCTTGCTCAGCTTTTTGCGCAGGTTGTGCATGAGTTCTTGTTGAGCGCTGGTGGCTAGTTGTTGTTATATAGTCTTCTAGCAAAACAAAGGGCTCTTGTGGTAAGTATACTATTTCTTCATCTATTTTACCATCCAGATGATTGATTTTTCGAACTTTCCAGACTCGCTTGCTGATGAAATGGACGATACTGGCAACTGCAAATTCCCGTTCAATTTCCAAAACAAAACATACCACAGTTGCATATTGTTATATAGTTCAGCTCCATGGTGTTCCTTGACCTCGAATTACACTGGAAGTTGGCGTTATTGTATGTCAACGCAACCTAAAGGTATGTAACTTATAAATCAACTTTGCGAATGATTCGTGGACTGAATTGATACAGACGGCATGACGTCACAGCACCGTTGAAAACACGACTCCATCTTGTTTTGGGTTAAATCTTCAGAAAATTTCTATAGGTTTCTATAGGAAATTTGCAAAGAGCTGCATAAGAATTGCTCTTCTTTTCTCCCTCACGATAGTGAGTAGGGAAAGGATAAGTAGCAATTGTTGGTCAGACCTAAACCAAGGAATTAATTGCACGAACATGCTGTTTTTAAAAGCAAAACAAAAATTTAGGCGAAGAAAGCTGTGAAAAACTCGCCTTTGCGTCGATAATTTCTTAATTAGCACTACAAACTCCGTCGGCTGTAAGTTGCTCGTCGCTTCTTCAAAACCAGCCTTCCTTTTAGACATTCGCCTATCTATCTGCTAAAGTTTTTGAATGATTTGAACAGCTTCCAAGCTTTTTGATTTATTTATTGCCATAGATAAACGAGACAGTCTCGATGGCTTCATGTACCCCAAGTCTAATATCTCTAGCGCGAATTTGTCAAGTCACGTGACATGTCGTCTGTATGACGCCTATGCTCTGAAAGTCCAAGCTTGGTAAAAAAAACCTGCATAAGTTTTGTATTAAAGGGAGTACAAAGACCAGCATGCTTTGCGCACAGTCAGCGACTTGCTCTGCACAGCTTCCAGAATAACTGACTGTACGAAATTCACAAAAACAAAAAGAGACGATCGCAAAGGCTGCTGGTCTTTGTACTCCCTTTAAAGGTTTTTAAAGAATAACTGTTTACTTTTTAGCGGATATCGACTTTACCATCACGACGCATGAGAACCTTGGTGACTGGACAATCAGCAACGATTGCAGTGGAGAGAAGAACAGTGGACCATGTAATGATATGTCATCTTCTTCGAAACCAAGTAAGTGTCATAATTTCTATGAAAATATCAATCACGCCAGTCTTTTACAGCATAGGTTCCAAATCTTTAAAAAGGTCGGCGTAAAATCTGTGACCTAGTTCTTTGAGTGAAATGGCTTGAAAGAAACTTTCCCTACTATGCTATAACTCTACCGCTGGCCTTTTCAGAAATCTTCAATATTTTCAGAATTAGAGTGTTTTTCTTCTTTTTTAACACTTCAAGAAAAATTGTGAAAAAAGCTTAAAACCATGGTAATTTCTAAAATTTTTGAGGAAACAAAGAATAATTTTGAAGAAAACATAGTTTATGAATGTCTACAATATGGTATCAAGCAAAAGTCTTTCACTCTTATGGTTTACGATTTAGAAATTTGATGACGTCACATCCTCAAAAGAGTTGAAATACGAAATACACTGTAATTTTGAATATTATTCAATATTTCAGAAAAGTCCAAAGGTAGAATTATAGCAAAGTAGCTTAAGTTTCTTTCAAGCCATTCAATTCAAAGAAATAGGTCACAGAATTTCACACCGACCTTTTTGCGCCAATTCAAAGATTTGGAGCCTATGCTGTCTTTTGCCTATTTCCGTAATGTCATAGGAAGGAAAGGCATCAAATCTTGCAATATATTGTTGTTGTTGTTGTCGTAAATTGTTGCTACATTATAGTAAAAACCCGCTTGCAAGAAACTTAATTTATTAAGAACCTACAACTTGAAATTTGGGATTTCTAACCCTAAATATAAGAACCTTTTCACCCTGATATTGTGTCTAGGTTCTTACTAAAAGATTTGGTTTACAGAAAAAGGGAGCAACGAAATCGGTCATGAGATTTAACACTATAGTCTTAAAATGGCACTATTTTGCGTGTGTGCATTTGTGCGAGTGTGTTTCTGTGAACGTGTTTTAAGGTGTTTGAGGGTTCTTCTTTCGCTTTCACAACGAGTGAGTTAGCAATCCAGATATCAAGCTACCTCTTGCAGTCTGCTTTGCTTACATTCTCGACTTGATAACTTAGAAGGGATTCGAAGACAATATACCAGAACACTTTCATCATGAGGGGTGACGAGCTATCGTCTGTCTTTAATGCCATGTGTTGTAAAACCCTTGTGAATTGTTTGCGTCTAAGAGGCTGAAGTATGTTTCTTTGTGCAAGCTTGGTCTCTACGTCATGCCACAGTCATGCTCAAAGCTTTTTTTTATNGAGTGTGTTTGTGTGAACGTGTTTTAAGGTGTTTGAGGGTTCTTCTTTCGCTTTCACAACGAGTGAGTTAGCAATCCAGATATCAAGCTACCTCTTGCAGTCTGCTTTGCTTACATTCTCGACTTGATAACTTAGAAGGGATTCGAAGACAATATACCAGAACACTTTCATCATGAGGGGTGACGAGCTATCGTCTGTCTTTAATGCCATGTGTTGTAAAACCCTTGTGAATTGTTTGCGTCTAAGAGGCTGAAGTATGTTTCTTTGTGCAAGCTTGGTTTCTACGTCATGCCACAGTCATGCTCAAAGCTTTTTTTTATTAAATTCTTTGGCAGCTTCATGGATTTATCCAAATCCTTTGACTGTTATAACACGGGTATCAGTTTCAATATTTTTCTTAATTTTTCATTTTCGATGCGCAGCGAACAAAAAATTAAGAAAAAATATCGAAACTGATGCCCCTGTGCTGTTATCCATCATGATTTGCTTAGACGTAGCTAACCTCTATGTACTGGGTGAGCCAGAAAAATTCCCACTTTTCAAAATTCATAGCACCAAGAGTACTGGATGGATTTAAAGGAAATGAATTTTGCTTAAAAGTCGAAAGACCGACGTATTTTTGTGATTTTATCGCATTTTTATGAGCACTAAAAATATAGATATTAATTCGATTTTACGAACATTTCTTTGTTACGAAATGCTCGAAAAGGGCCTGAAACACTTGATCAAATCTGAAGGAATCTCCTCACAGAGGACGGTGTAAGGTTCCCATGAATAATCTCTTGTTTAATTTATTCGTACTTAAAATGATGGCAGATTTTCGAACAATGGCATACGTTGTTTTTGATTGACATGTCAGTACAAAGCGATCAGCGGAGCAAACAAAGATCTTTCAACGGCCAAGTTATCAAGTCAAGAATGTAAGCAAAGCAGACTGATAGCTTGATACCTGGATTGCTAACTCACTTGTTGTGAAAGCGAAAAGAAGCCCCTCAAGCACCTTCAACACAAGTTCACAGAAACACGCTCGCACAAATGCACACACACGCACACCGACGTACACCCACGTACGCATGACGTATTAACCAACTGCCGTGCCACTGCCACTAGCTCGCTTTGCCACTTCTGTCGTGCCAGTACCGTTTCAAATTCAGTTGGTTTTGGCACAGCAGTGGCATGACGTGTGAAACCAACCCTAAAGCCCTGGCCACACGAGCAAACATTGTGTGCCAAACTTTTGAGATTTGCTTGGCAAGCAAACTGTTTGTCCGTTTGGCCACCTCGCAAAACATTTCTTGACAAACAGTTTTTGCATGTGACGAGCAGGAAATATTTTGAACTTTTTCAAAAACATTGCCCAACAATTTCTACTCAATTATGCTTGTCACTCAATGTTTTGCGACGTGGCCAAACGGGAAAAGATTGCTTGGCAAGCAAATCTGAGTTGTTTGGCAAACAATGTTTCCTCGTTAGGGCTTGAAACTAATTCACGCTTGAAGCGTTTTTTATCTTGACGCTGCCCAGGGTAGGTATCGCACGAGCCAAGAGCTTTTCATGATGCGTGAGCCTTGAGTTCACACTTAAGAAGATGGTGTGGTCCAATGGGGCGCGGCGCGATAGAGTTGGATTTATCAAACTTTGCCACATATGTAAGAAAAATCCTGCATCAGTCTATGCTAAACTCAGTACTGAGTCCTAGTGCGACTGAAAGTCCCTTGTATCTCTTTTGCTTAACAGGGACTCATAATTAAAAAGTGAAAAAAATAACCTTGCCTGCTTAGACCCAATCTCAGCCATCACCGCTATCACCTCACAGAAACGAAATGCAGCAAAAAACCCATTCGGCACACAGTTAATGACGAAAACTTGTAGTGTAGTAGTGTCGATTGAAGCTTGAATCACATTGGAATTGATGGGATCTTGTGAACTGATAGCCACCACAATTTCTTTTATGTGAGGACCAAAGTAGGGTCAAACTCTTCAGAGAAATCTTATGAGTCTCTGCTGATTGAAGCCAACCTCGTTCCCAGGGTGTTCTACGTCATTCGCTAATCACGAAGCCGAATGAACACCCTAGTACACATTGCACAAATTCATCCAAAATAAGGGCGCATTAGCAGCCATTATGAATTTGGGGTTGGCCAGGCAACGCTAATTGTGCGACCTCGATTCCAAACAACAAAGTAACATGGTAATGATTGTTGCTTGGTGACTAAATCATGCTGCTCTTAATGAATAATTAGTAAGTTTTAGAGAAATAATTTACTGTTTCTATTGTTTTCACCTGAAAATTGAAATCACNCCGGGTATTCCCTATTTTAGATGAAGCATGCTGTAAGAGCAAAATCAAAACCTTTTTTACTGTTAAATGTTAAAAACACTTTTGTAAAATATTTCAGGCCTAGAAGCACTTGAAGTGATGCGCTTTTAGTTAGGAAACATACAAATTTACTCCCATGAGCTACATTTGTTAAAAATGATAAAATAAATCGCTCACAAAGATGAGTTTTCGCCTATGTAAATGTCCTACCACCTTCCTGCATCTAAAATAGGCTATACTTACTAAAACGTCAATTACGTAATGAATAATTCGATTAACATGCCGAAGCTGGATGTCATTGGAAAGAAGATAGATTATGCTTTCAGGTGGTAGGCGTCAAATTAATTCAAATATCCCTATTTTCTGAAGAATCTTGACAAAAGTGGGTTGTGTTTTTTTCCAAATAGTCAACCGCCTATTCACAGGTTACTTTGCTTGTTTTGTGATAAAAATGCTTTGATGTTGCCGATCGTGCTTCATTGTAAGTTCTCAAAGGAGTCCATGTCAGAAATTTCCATTCTATAATTATTGTTGAGGATGACGAGAATGATTGCTAAAGTGAAATTAGTTAACAATATTATGATGAATTCTCACAGAATAGCTCCCCAAGCACATCCCTTTCCTATCCAAAATGTTTCGTGATCAAGACATTGTGTTTTTTAACAATAAAAGTGCTTTCCTGTGATTTTCCTGACCTTTTAAATGTCCGAAAATATTATCGTCCAAACTGATTTGCGTTTGATATATTTTATAATTGTCATTCAAGCATTTAGTATTCAAGATTTCCCGCCACTCCGAACCGAGGCAAACCCACCTTCGTGCAGAGCGTCCCTGAAAGTCAGCGCATGCTCAGACGATTGTCGCCTATGCTTTGTCATCATAGACTTAACATAATTAAATTCATTGTTATACATGGACTGGATGTATATAATAACAACGTGACCAGCCTCAATACCATATGTAGAGTACTTTCCGGCGCAGTCTTGGAGCCATGTTGAAGAATTAACTTTCGTCTTGGCGCTCGTCTTTGCTTTGATGGTGAAACAAAACAGTGGAAGAAGATATCGTAAATTTGTTGAAGATAAATTCAATTTAGAATTGAAAGACTTTCAAAGAGTCGTTTGAAAGAAGATCTTGAAAGAAGAAGAAGACGTTATTGTTCTAGTTGAGCTTCCTCTTCTTTGTCTAATTCGTTTCCAATTTCTAGAAATGAGGTTTAAAATATATACAATTAACTACAGGATTCAATCGAAGAAGTAAGGACAACAGGGTAGACGAAAAAATTTTCCGACCCCTGTCTTTGCCAAACGAGGACCCAATGGATTCGCCAGCTGGGAACACATCCTGCTTCGCTTTCTTAGCTTTTTGCACAGGTTGTGCATGAGTTCTTGTTGAGAGCTGGTGGGTGATTGTTGTTATAGTCTTCTAGCAAAACAAAGGGCTCTTGTGGTAAGTATACTATTTCTTCATCTATTTTACCACCCAGGTAATTGATTTTTCGAACTTTCCAGATTCGCTTACTGATGAAATGGACGATACTGGCAACTGCCAATTCCCGTTCAATTTCCAAAACAAAACATACCACAGTTGCATATTGCTATATAGTTCAGCTCCATGGTGTTCCTTGACCTCGAATTACACTGGAAGTTGGCGTTATTGTATGTCGACGCTACCTAAAGGTATGTAACTTATAAATAAAGTTTGCGAATGATTCGAGGACTGAATTGATACAGACGGCGTGACGGTTACAGCACCGTTGAAAACACGACGCCATCTTGTTTTGGGGTAAATCTTCAGAAAATTTCTATAGGTTTCTATAGGAAATTTTTAAAGAGCTGCATAGAATTGCTCTTCTTTTCTCCCTCGTGATAGTGAGTAGGGAACGGATAGGTAGCAATTGTCAGTCAGACCTAAACCTATGAAATAATTGCACGAACATGCTGCTTTTAAAAGCAAAACAAAAATTTAGGCGAAGAAAGCTGTGAAAAACTTGCCTTTGCGTCAGTAATTTCTTAATTAGCACTACAAACTCCGTCGGCTGTAAGTTGCTCGTCGCTTCTTCAAAGCCAGCCTTCCTTTTAGACATTCGCCTATCTATCTGCTAAAGTTTTTGAATGATTTGAACAGCTTCCAAGCTTTTTGATTTATTTATTGCCATAGATAAACGAGACAGTCTCGATGGCTTCATGTACCCCAAGTCTAATATCTCTAGCGCGAATTTGTCAAGTCACGTGACATGTCGTCTGTATGACGCCTATGCTCTGAAAGTCCAAGCTTGGTAAAAAAAAACCTGCATAAGTTTTGTATTAAAGGGAGTACAAAGACCAGCATGCTTTGCGCACAGTCAGCGACTTGCTCTGCACAGCTTCCAGAATAACTGACTGTACGAATTCACAAAAACAAAAAGAGACGATCGCAAAGGCTGCTGGTCTTTGTACTCCCTTTAAAGGTTTTTAAAGAATAACTGTTTACTTTTTAGCGGATATCGACTTTACCATCACGACGCATGAGAGCCTTGGTGACTGGACAATCAGCAACGATTGCAGTGGAGAGAAGAACAGTGGACCATGTAATGATATGTCATCTTCTTCGAAACCAAGTAAGTGTCATAATTTCTATGAAAATATCAGTCACGCCAGTCTTTTACAGCATAGCTTCCAAATCTTTAAAAAGGTCGGTGTAAAATCTGTGACCTAGTTCTTTGAGTGAAATGGCTTGAAAGAAACTTTCCCTACTATGCTATAACTCTACCGCTGGCCTTTTCAGAAATCTTCAATATTTTCAGAATTAGAGTGTTTTTCTTCTTTTTTAACATTTCAAGAAAAATTGCGAAAAAAAGCTTAAAACCATCGTAATTTCTAAAATTTTTGAGGAAACAAAGAATAATTTTGAAGAAAACATAGTTTATGAATGTCTACAATATGGTATCAAGCAAAAGTTTTTCACTCTTATGGTTTACGATTTAGAAATTTGATGACGTCACATCCTCAAAAGAGTTGAAATACGAAATACACTGTAATTTTGAATATTATTCAACATTTCAGAAAAGTCCAAAGGTAGAATTATAGCAAAGTAGCTAAAGTTTCTTTCTTGCCATTCAATTCAAAGAAATAGGTCACAGAATTTTACACCGACCTTTTTGCGCCAATTCAAAGATTAGAAACCTATGCTGTCTTTTGCCTATTTCCGTAATGTCGTCAAATCTTACAATATATTGTGTAAATTGTAACATACAGAAAAAATGTAAAACGAAAACGAGGCCACGTTTGAAACCGGTCAGTTTTCGCTTCGAAAATCAGAAAAGCGGCCTAAAAGAAGCTGCGAGAAAAGGGCAATCACTCTGGACAACTTGATAAGCCCTTTCGCAGATCGTTGAAAGCTGTTTTGAGTTGGAGAATATGTTGAACAATATACTAGCACTTTTTTTTTCTTTGACTTTGTCCTGATATAAGTATATAATTACAAGCAGAGCAATCTAAAAATATGCCTTTTAGGCCTGATGAGTCAAACTTGCCCAGGTCCAGGAGTTATAAACAGACAGTGGGAATTGGAATTATGTTGATATGTCCCGAATAGCAAGGTGCATTGCAAAGAATTCTACTGACAATTTTACAGTATGAAGCTATTTTTTGCAGACAGAACAAAAATTTTATCTCCCGAAATGACTTGAACCTTTCAGAGTGCAATAATGGGCCATGATTCAAGTTTATTAAAGCCACAAAGCAGAACCTTGGAAATGAAGTTGAAACTTTCAGGCCCCAGTTCAGGGAATATATCAAGAACTGCCATGAAAACCCTGCACCTCCAGAATTCCAGAAAACATTTTTGCTCTGGTTCGATTGAACAAGGACTTCATATCTAGAAATTCAACCTTGAAAGCTAGACACAATATTTGAATTTGGGTACATTTTACAAAAATAATTTAGGGGGCGGTCATAAAGTATCTACCAGGAGGGGTTGGAGGATTTTCGTAAATTTGATGGAATTTCATGTGGTTCTTCATTAAAAATGAGAAAGGAAAGTGAAAAAAGTAAACAAATGCTTGGTTGATCTGATAAGCTAAACAAGGAATTTGTGAACAAATCCAATATGGGCAAATTATCAGCTGTAGTGCAGGCAAAATCTTCACAAAAAATGGGTAATAATTTTGCAGATCCAGCTGCTAACACCTAGGGAAGGGAGCGCGTTTCCGGTCAGCCTCGTTTTGCATTTTTTCTCTTTGTTGTAAATTGTTGCTACATTATAGTAAAAACCCGCTTACAAGAAACTTAATTTATTAAGAACCTACAACCTGAAATTTGGGATTTCTAACCCTAAATATAAGAACCTTTTCACCCTGATATTGTGTCTAGGTTCTTACTAAAAGATTTGGTTTACAGAAAAAAGGAGCAACGAAATCGGTCAGGAGATTTAACAATATATAGTCTTAAAATGGCACTATTTTGCGTGTGTGCATTTGTGCGAGCGTGTTTCTGTGAACGTGTTTTAAGGTGATTGAGGGTTCTTCTTTCGCTTTCACAACGAGTGAGTTAGCAATCCAGGTATCAAGCTACCTCTTGCAGTCTGCTTTGCTTACATTCTTGACTTGATAACTTAGAAGGGATTCGAAGACAATATACCAGAACACTTTCATCATCAGGGGTGACGAGCTATCGTCTGTCTTTAATGCCATGTGTTGTAAAACCCTTGTGAATTGTTTGCGTCTAAGAGGCTGAAGTATGTTTCTTTGCGCAAGCTTGGTTTCTACGTCATGCCACAGTCATGCTCAAAGATTTTTTTTTATTAAATTCTTTGGCAGCTTCTTGGATTTATCCAAATCCTTTGACTGTTATAACACGGGTATCAGTTTCAATATTTTTGTTAATTTTTCATTTTCGACGCGCAGCGAACAATAAATTAAGAAAAAATATCGAAACTGATGCCCCTGTGCTGTTATCCATCATGATTTGCTTAGACGTAGCTAACCTCTATGTACTGGGTGAGCCAGAAAAATTCCCACTTTTCAAAATGCATAGCACCAAGAGTACTGGATGGATTTAAAGGAAATGAATTTTGCTTAAAATTCGAAAGACCGACGTATTTTTGTGATTTTATTGCATTTTTATGAGCACTAAGAATATGGGTATTAATTCGATTTTACGAATTTTGATTGACATGTCAGTACAAAACGATCAGCGGAGCAAACAAAGATCTTTCTACGACCAAGTTATCAAGTCAAGAATGTAAGCAAAACAGACTGCAAGAGGTAGCTTGATACCTGGATTGCTAACTCACTCGTTGTGAAAGCGAAAGAAGCACCCTCAAGCACCTTAAAAACACGTTCACAGAAACACGCTCGCACACCCACGCACACCCACGTACNTTCAAAATGAAACAGCGACTATAATGTATAAGTCAACAAATGGTCTTGCTCCAAGCTGTTTATAAAGAACTCAGCCCAAAATACACTGAGGCTGAGAAACACCGAAACTGACTTGCGTGTTCCACTTTTCAAAACGTCAAATGGGCAGAAGCCTATTTCATTTCGTGGACCTAAG
This sequence comes from Aurelia aurita, assembly GCA_004194415.1. Taxonomy (NCBI): domain Eukaryota; kingdom Metazoa; phylum Cnidaria; class Scyphozoa; order Semaeostomeae; family Ulmaridae; genus Aurelia; species Aurelia aurita. Next base: position 211,715 of record REGM01000070.1, read on the forward strand.
CTTTGGAACAAATTAAGCTTGGATGTCAAACATGCACCCTCTCTTCCTACCTCCAAAAAAGGTTAAACGAGCCATTGCAGAGGGTTTGATTTCACTTTTCTTTTGATTTAATTTCGTATCATTTTGTTATGGACATTTTTAGTTTTTTTATTGCTATTTAACTTAAGTTAGCAACATTTGTAAATTAGGTTTTTACTTTGTAGTCTTTCTGCGCGGCCCCCTGTAAAGCAGTCTCCACAGGACTGACGGGGCTACCGTGGTTAAATAATATAAAATGAATGAAATGAAATGAATTTTCGAATAACCAATCAAATTGCAGAATGGTCACCTGCATACTAGAGTACAGGTAGAGCAGTGAACTCACTCTGGGGAGGAGATTGGACCGAAGCGACATCATCATGTCAAAGAGCACATGGAAAAAAGGGACTCAGGCAATAAGTCTAAGTTCTAGTTATTGCTATTTTACAACAACAGCAACAACAACAATAACAACATTGAACGAACCGACTTTATGCTCCTCCTCAGTGGCGTATTTCGTGCTGTAAAAAAGGAATGGAGTGAAAACATTGGGCCCAGTGGAGCAAGTCTATGCGTTGCTGTGCTTTATGTTACCCGGAATTCGTCAATAAGAACTATTCAAGCATGAATTCAGCTTTATTTTACACTTCATTATACCGAAAAGAAACAACAGTGGAAGGTTTTTAGGAAAATCAACCAGTGTTTAAGGCTTTAAACTGACTTTACACTTGGGACGTTTTCATTTCCGCCGTCTAGATAGGTTCCCGTCTGCCTGAGTAAAGGGTGTCAAACTTGAAAAACAATGTTGTTGTGCGTGTTGTACGTCGTTTGTATCAGTAGAACAGTAATTTCAATAAAAATACGACTTTGTACGAAGACTAAGAATAGTTTCAAACTTGAGGCGATTTTCTGGCGAATTAATCCAACTTCGTCGTATTGCCGCGCTTCATTGTTATCTGGAATGCGTCAAGAACAAATGTTGCTCGATGTTCAGTGAAATGTTGGCTCCAGTTGGGCACCTACGCACTGAACAACATCCAACACATGTTATGCAATGTTCAGTGAAATGCCAGGTCTGTTGGACCATGGGTAGTTAGACACCGCAGTTGTACTTACATTGCCTTCATGATAAGATTGATTTCCTTCTGTATAATCAGTATTATAATGTCTTTTTCTGTTTCCTATCCTTGTGGAGGCCGCCATTTTGAAAGTCCTGTTGTTAAGGAGGCAATGCAAGAGAGAAGGAAGGAAAGTAGAAGAATGGAAGAAAGATCGTTTGCTTTCCTTTCTATCTCTCGCTACCTCCTCCGCAGAACTTTATAGACAAATTTTTTCCTCCGCAGAGGCATATTAGTTGCGGCGCTCCTCTATAGAAGCGCACATGCAGTGTCTAACCACCCATGGTTGGACCACGCATTAAACAACGGCCAAAAAATGTTGAGTGATGTTCAGTGAAAAATATTGGCATCGTTCGACTGGGGCTTAAAACTTGAAATCTTCTTTTTTGCAGACGAGAGAGGAATAAACAAAGAACAGCGTTATGACGTTCCAATGATGAACTTCGCTGCGTATGACCGCGGCACTACAGTGTGCACGCCCACAAGTTTTCAGGCTGGAGCTAACAAACTCGCTGCAGTAAGCTTCGAGCTTGGTGATCCATCCCGACCTAAAGTACTGATTGATGCTATATACCAATTCGTTGCTACGTCAGCATCGTCAGGTATGTAGTAGACTTATTACGTTGAGTTCTAGTAATCCCTACCATCCACCCTTCTGGCCACACAAGTTTGAGCGTAAAAGGAGGTAGTTATGAAGGTGGTAGCGAAAACAAGGTCGAAATGGCACAAGTTGAGGTTTGTAGTAGGTGTCCCAAAAAAGGGTGCCCCTTTTCTGTAGCTTTTTTGCCTCCCCACTAAAAAATAGGGTTTGACCCTTCGTTTTGTTTTCTATTCGGAATTCTTCCACAAACCCACAAAGAATGTAAAAGAGATAATACGCAGCTGCAGCATAGGGCTCAAATCTNCATTAAACAACGGCCAAAAAATGTTGAGTGATGTTCAGTGAAAAATATTGGCATCGTTCGACTGGGGCTTAAAACTTGAAATCTTCTTTTTTGCAGACGAGAGAGGAATAAACAAAGAACAGCGTTATGACGTTCCAATGATGAACTTCGCTGCGTATGACCGCGGCACTACAGTGTGCACGCCCACAAGTTTTCAGGCTGGAGCTAACAAACTCGCTGCAGTAAGCTTCGAGCTTGGTGATCCATCCCGACCTAAAGTACTGATTGATGCCATATATCAATTCGTTGCTATGTCAGCATCGTCAGGTATGTAGTAGACTTATCACGTTGAGTTCTAGTAATCCCTACCACCCACCCTTCTGGTTAAACAACTTTGAGCGTAAAAGGGGGTAGTTATGAAGGTGGTAGCGAAAACAAGTTCGAAATGGCACAAGGTGAGGTATGTAATAGGTGTCCCCAAAAATGGTTCCCCGTTTCTGTAGCTTTTTTGCCCCCCCCCCCCACTAAAAAAATAGGGTTTTTACCATTCGTTTTGCTTTCTATTCGGAATTCTTGCACAAACCCACAAAGAATGTAAAAGAGATACTACGCAGCTGCTTGAAAAGGCTACAAGAGTTTTCTGGTCACCGCAGCTTCTTGCCAACCAACGCCCGCCATCTTTTCTTCCCATAGTTGTTCCCGAAAAACATTGGAAAGCAATAGACCGCGCATTTTGGCCATCTTACTTGTTCAACTTTTAGTCATTGGATTTATTCTGAACAGCCATAAGACTTCTTTTCAATTTAAGACCCTGTGCTCCCCAAGATCCTTTGCGACTGTATGAAAATGATTTTGGACAGCAATCACACTGTTGTATTGTCTTTTCGACCTTTGGATATTCCTTTGGATGAATTAAACGAATTAATTAATGAATTAATTTATAATTTAAAAGAATTTAAAATAATTTATAATTTAAAATAATTTATAATTTATAATTTATTTTAATTAATTAATTAATTTAAATGAATTAAATAATTTTCGACGTTTGGATTACGCTTTTGTACTGAAACAATGGACATTCCTGAAATAATTGAAAGATTAGGACCGCTTTGCTCCAATAGCCATTTATGTTCCCACTATTGTGTGCTCAAAATTTGTTTTTTACGACCAATATGATGTTTTGATTGTTCGCGCGCGTGCAACGGATCATGGGAGCACAGAGTCTTTAACAAAGCTCTAGGGGTATCAACCTAGACTTAGCTGTTCGCGTTCTGTTCTAGTGAATCGGGGAATCAAATAGTAAACCTAACATTGTCCTAAATTAAAATCCAAAAGTTTATCAAGGTTAAAACTTTTTCCGAAAAACTATTTTGTCCGAATTGCCTTTAAAAAAGTGTCCAAAGTTTTCTTTGGCTGTATTTTTTGCTGTCGATTTCGATTTAAAGCATTCATTGTCGATGTTTGGTTCGAAATGAGGTTCATTCTCTGTACATATAACCCATTTTAAGTGAAAGATTTCATCAGTGAGCTGTAAAAACGGAAATTGTTTCCGATTTGTCAAAAATTGTCTGAAAGTTTTTTGTCCGAAGTTTTTTGTCCGAAACTTTTCCGTCTCAAACATTTTGATGTTATTGTATATTAAGTAGAGTATTGATACAGACGGCATGACGTCACAGCAGCGTTGAAAACACGACGCCATATTGTTTTGGGGTAAATCTTCAGAAAATTTCTAAAGGTTTCTATAGGAAATTTGCAAAAAGTTGCATAAAATTGCTCCTCTATTCTACCTCGCGATAGTGAATAGGGAAAGGGCAGGTAGCAATTGTTTGTCAGACCCAAACCAATGAAATAATTGCACGAACATGCTGTTTTTAAAAGCAAAACAAAAATTTAGGCCAAGAAAGCTGTGAAAAACTTGCCTTTGCGTTGATAATTTCTTAATTAGCACTACAAACTCCGTCGGCTGTAAGTTGCTCGTCGCTTCTTCAAAGTCAGCCTTCCCTTTAGACATTCGTTAATCTATCTGCTACAGTTTTTGAATAATTTGAACAGCTTCCAAGCTTTTTGAATTTATTTATTGCGATAAATAAACGAGACAGTCTCGAAGTCCAAGTGCGACGCTATGTTTTGTAATGGCTTCATTTATCGTAAGTCTGATTTTCGAGCGCGAATTGATCAAGTCAGGTGACATGTCGTCTGTATGAATATTAAGGCCCCGTTCACACTGCTCCGTTTCGTTATTATCCGTTTTTGTTGCATCCAAGCTACCCGTTCACATTGCTCCGTTTTTGTGCAAAAACGGACGGAAAAACATCCGTTGTTGTCCGTTCACATTGATCCGCCTGATTACAAAAAACGGAGGGAAACACCTCCGTTTTTGTGCGTTCACATTGCTCCGTTTTTGTGAAACTCGTTGTTGAACGTTACGGCGTTTTCAAAAACCGCAACAAAAAACATTGTAAATATTGGAAACATTGTAAATATTGTACAAATCTGTTGCCAAGTATTCTGTATTGTATTTTTTCTTTTTTTTAACAATTTTACTTTGTTAGATAGTAGGCTTGAATTATCTTTTATTTTATAGCTATTTATATGTATGCCTACTTTAAATAAATCGATAATAATAATAATAATGATAATTGGCATGATGATGAAATTGGCCAATCGTTTTCAAATAATTCTGTTTCGAGAGGCTACAAACCCGAAAACTATCGAGACAGCGTCCTTCGTTAAAATCAACCCAGCCTCTAAAATGAAAGCATCATTTCCTTGTAGATAACTATTTGGTGTGGTTTCTTCATCCTAGTCCATTAGATGGAGATTAAAAAGCAGAACAAATTGCAACAAAAATAATGTTTGCAAGATTCAATAGTTTCAATAGTGCTATTTAGTGCCCTAAATGTCTTGGAAAATATAAACAGATAATATCTTTACATTAAGCTCGTTTAAAATGCAATTTTGTTCGGAATTTTAAAAAGAATATGTCCAATTGTCTAACGTTCCAATGGTCCGCACTTTATACGTTGCCGGGTTTCAATACCAATTTATGAAATCGACAAGTTTGTTTGCTTGTCGCAAACTGTAGCATATGACATGGAACATGGTGGATTACCCAATAAAATATATCAAATTTAATGATCTTCCCATATTTTAATTTTCCTAGACTTTTAATATGCTATTAGGGTTACTGTAACCCTTCAGACACAAATTTATCGATTTTTCGTTTTCCTCATATCCCGATGGTTTAAGTATTTGAGTATCGTTTCAACCAACTCACTTCAAGAAATAACCACAATTACTGGGAAATTTGAGCATTTTAAAAGAAGCAATCATATTTCTCAAAAATTGCGGGAATAGACTTCAGAGGATCAAAGTAAACTCATTTGACCTTGCAGCTATATGCACAACNGTCCCTGGGGCCTCGCTATGTTTGGGGGGATGGTGCTCTGTACTTCTGTAGGTCCTGATTTGGTCTGTTTTGGACCGGGCCGGGGCTTGTGGGGTGCCGTCTTTCGGGATTTTGTGGGGTTTTAGGGGGTTTGGGCGTATTCATGTACCTTAGTGAAAATTAAAGCACGACCCCTAGGAAGAGCAGCCTTTTAGGTTTTTGATTTAATATATTTATAATTTAAGCTTGTATACATTGTCGTAGCTGATAGGGCATCGTGCCTAAATATTTATGCTATGATATGATATATGTATGCCTACTTTAAATAAATCGATAATAGTAATAAAAATAATAATAATAATAATAATGCGTTCACATTGATCCAGTGGATCATTGTGAACACTTTCACAAAAACGGGTTTTTCTCTCCGTTTTGGTGCAAAAAACGGAGCAGTGTGAACTAAGTGAAACGCATTTCTCATTTTATCTTCATTTATCTCCAGCCGCTGTCATTGTTAACATCTACACTGTGCTACCATTGAAGAAATACGAAGTGAATTACGTATCCCAGTGCAAATTTGTCACTTTTCGTAATAATATGTACTTTGGCCCTATCGAATGGAAAATTGGACCTTGGGCCTTCCTTAGTAAAATCTCAACACCAGATTTGAAAGAGATTATCACACCAATTCTGCGCTCGGATGATGCAACCATCAACAAAAGACTTTATTTGTTATTTGAGTGGAAAGAAGACACGATAAGGGGTAGTTTGTCTGGAGGGGGTGAAAAGAACCTTGTCTTAAGATATCACGATAAGACATCAAGTAAGTTGTATTCAATATTTTAGGCCCATTCCTTCTCAATTGAAATCTTACCGGGTGCGCCAGAGAAAGTATCCAATTTTGACAGGCTACGATAAATCGAACGCAAGGACGATTTTGGCGATTGATGATTTAAGTGATTCCTTGAAATTATTAGCCTCGAAACAGACTAAATTGATCGAAAAACACCGATCAAATTTCATGAAGACTGGACTTGAAAAAACAATACGAAAACTATTACTTTTTATCAGCACAAAGACCTTATTGAAATTATTTAAGTCGAAAGTTTTTGAATTGATAACATTAATACTAAAAGGATTGTGCAAGCATCGAGCAACCGCTCACGCAACTGATAATAATCAATCCACATACATTTTTTCTCACCATGTAGAATTTCTTCTGCAGATAACTACCTCTTGGCTGATCCTTCGACTGCTAAGTCCCCTGATTTGCCGCTCATATACAACACGAGATACTTCTCACCATCGAAGAAATGCCTTCAGTTCTGGTACTACATGCAAGGAGTTGGTAGGCGCTATCTTTCAGTCAACGTAAACCAAAAGTATTATGTTGCTACTGAGATCACAAGGATTGTAGGCGATCAAGGGGGTAAATGGAAGAAAGCAACTATACCAATTGAAAGCTTCTTAAAGACTGATGGCCATCTTTTTAACGTATGTATTGTATTTTATTGGTATTTTGTAATCCAACACAATTTTCTTTTAAAGACCCATAGCTAACCATGATCCTTTGTGGCCCCAAAGTCGACTGTTGTATGATATGACAGTCGTTTCTGGCCTAGGTTCTGTTTGTTTTGCTTTCCACTTGGCGCGCAAAGGATCGTGGTTAGCAATGGGTCTTTAATTAAGGCTGAAAACGGTTCAACAACAAGATCGTCAAATTCTCTGGAAGGGGGTGGGAGGTATCTTTACCTATCATCTGACCGGGACGTGACATTTTGCCCGAAAAATTGATAGCCATAGTTCCGCAAATTTAAAGAGTTTTAGGGTCATAAATCCGGAAATTTAATGAAAGCTTGGGCCATAATTCCACAAATTATGAAATATTTTCTGTAATTCTTATATTTTTGCCAATTTTCTCCAGAACAGGACCCATAGTTTCCTAAATTGTCTGAAAATGTTTCACAGGGGCCATATCATAAAGTTCCAATATGAGAAAAAATGAAATCTTTCAGATCTAGCGAAAAAATTAAATCCAGATCTTAGTAATAAGTATATGTAGCAGATGAGTCAGAAAATAGTACGACTTTTGCAAAATCTGTAAATTTTGGTTTTGCTCTGCTACTAATCTTTAAGATTCTTCTTGTTCAGCTATATCAAACAAAAATTATTTTGTCAATAATAACAAATATGATAAATTATTCGAAAGTTTTTGAAATAATAGCTTAAAAACGCGTTTTTTAAGCCATTTTAAAAGACATCGTAAATCCTATTCAGGATTCTTGACTTTACGATTTTACCTGAAAGCTCGATTGGTACGTGATCTAGAGATTAAATTCTGTCATAATCAACCATATTAAAGAATTCTACTGGACAAAAAGAAAGATCTGCTTGAAATTCTGTTCAGCCTCGTAATGTGCTTTAAAACCAAGCAGCTAATAGAATACCACGCCTTATCCTTTCATTTTTGTTCGCAGGTTGCCTTTGTTGCTGTTGGGGATACAGACGCTTCAAGAAGCATTGCCATTGATGATATTAGTTTCCTCAATGAAAGCTGCAAAATACAACCTATTGATAAACGTAAGTTTAAATTTTACGAGAAAAGAATAGAGTAGAGCGAGTTTGCTTCCGGGGGAGGGTACATAACATGTTGAGGGTACGAGTATATGCCGCCCATATGTGTGGGTTTTTGACAAGGGTCATTTTTTTGGCAGATTTTCCTTAAACATGGCTCGATTTGGCTTAAATGGCCAAAAAATAGTTAAAATTTGTAGTTTTCCGCCAAATATTGTCATAGAAGTGGCTACGAAGGCAAATTTTGACAATTAGAAGTGGGTAGCTTTGTGAAAGCTGGGTGGCAGACCCCCGTCCATCCACAATTCGTGTAGCCCCCCCCCCCCACCGGGCTCTCGTCACATGCCGAGATACGGTGAAAACTAATGGGTTCTATCTTTCTCTATCTTGGCAGGGCGTAGCCTGCGAGCAGACCCATAGTCTGCGCTACCCAAACCAATTATGACACATTATGACAAAGGGCAAATATTCTTCACAATAATCCATTGTTTCTCCAAAACTTTCTGATAACTTTGGATGATCAGTTAATTTCCCCATGAATAATTGAATGCTGACAGAATAAGTTAAACAACTTCAGTAGCTTGAGTAACATTGCAGTATTGTGAACATATTCACCCCGGAATATAGCCCTTCCAAATATTTCTGTCTATCATTACTGGTCTTATATCGTAACTATTATAGTATGATCTGAATTAGGGTCACTCTTACGCATATCAATGCAAACTGTCTTTCCTTTCTCCTCTAGGTTTGTTTTGGCCAAATTTAGGCTCCAACACTAATGGGTTGTTTTTTGAATAAAAACTCAAATTAATGCTATGAAAAATTTCCAAGCTTCCTAGGTGTTTACCTGATTGCGTTGCAGTCGTTCGGCATCTGCTTCGGCATCTTTGCAAAGCAGCTACGTCTGGTTCATAGTTTAAGCCTATTGCAAATCGTAACAAAATTTAATTGAATTGCTTCATTTTCACCTAGAAATTCGTTAATGTGGTGGTTACCTAGCCTGCATCACAGACCATAACGAGGGGGAGTTATGGTCTGCGTGATGGACTCACTTTTGTTGTCTCAGTTTCACAGAAATCTTGTGAAATCTGTTATTCGAATAATGATATTGGCTTGTGTAGCTCTTTGTTTGTTGCCCCACAGCGAAGTGGGGCTGTATAGCCCACCGCGCGCATACGAGGCTGCACGGTCTAGGGCTTCGAATCTCAAATCCTCGCATATTTGGAATTTTTCGTCGTAATACAGGTTTGACGGGTTCTCACGCAAGCTTGTTTAAGAAAGCTGGAGTCTTATTGGTTGTCTCTCAAAACGGGTTTAGTCAGCTTTGAAAGACGCAGACTTACTGCTTTCGTTGCGTTGTGGCTACCTCACTGATGCGACTGCAGCAATATCAGTTCAGTTGAATTAGTAAGAGTTGAGCGGCATGTTGAGTAAGACCACNAATGTTTTTGTAATATTGTTGTGGTTTTCATTCTAGGGAACCTTGCATTGGGAAAGACAGCCAAACAGTCGACAACATATGCAGCAGGATTTTGGTTGCCATCAAATGCCGTGAATGGTTTCAAGACAAACACCGTTAATGTACACAACCATTGTACCCATACTACGAAAGAGAAAAATGCTTGGTGGCAAGTTGACTTAGGTCGTAAAGAAATTGTAACAAGTGTTCGGGTAACCAACCGTGAAGACTGCTGTGGTTATCGATTAAGCAAGTTTGACGTACGAGTTGGAGATGTGACAAGCAGCTGGGTCTCTGCAGCGAAGTAAGTACCGTAGAGCCCCTTTACACGAGAGATCTCAGCCCTAATCTTTTAATCTAACTGTTTGCTGAGGCGGCCAGCCGAGATACTTTTTAGAGTCACCAATCAGAGAGCATCATTTGTAGTCTAGAGCCAAATATAAACAACTAAATAAAAAAAAATATTAACACTTTGATGCGAATTAAATTTGACACGACTTTTCGAGCAGAGCCCGTTATCAAGTATGGCTGAATATCTTTCGAATAATGCGTTCTGATTGGTTGATTACGTTAACCATGACAACGATGCCGACAGACGTTGACTCTCGCACCATCGAGCAGATTTACCGGATCTAGTTTATCTCTAAACAGAAAGATTAATCATAAAAGTTCAAGTTTTTAAAATCTTTGGATCAAAGAAGCATTCTTCTAAGTACTACTAATTAGTTTGTTCATGTTCAAGTCCTGGAACCCTAAATTTGAACCGTTTTAGCATCGGTATTTTTTATCAGATAGCCTAGGCCATCTACGTGGTCGTCTCAGCCCGCAGCCCTAGCCCGCAGCCCTAGCCCGCAGCCCTAGCCCGCAGCCCTAGCCCGCAGCCCGCAGTTGGATCATGAGTCGTAGTTGTAGCCGTATTCCGTTCAGGCAAGGAGCGAAACTACGACGATGTAGTGAGTCTATCTTAGCCCGTGTTGAGTTCAGCACGGACTGAGTTGAAACTTAAAACGGGCTGAGCTCAACTAGGCAACTCAGCCCATGCTGAAAATTTTGAAAATTTCCATGTAAAACAGAAAAGATTGTATCTCGGGGATTGTTAAAATCATGTAAAAATTAAAAACCAACAATCGGATTCATATCAGGTGACCTAATCTCAACCCGTGTTTATATTCACGTAAACGCAAAGCAAAATAAGCGATGTCTTCAAAATTCAACCCGTGTTGAACTCAGCCCGGGCTGAAAATTCTCATGTAAAGGGCCTCATTGTCTCTTAATTAGTGCTATTAAAATCAGAAGGTCTTTTTTCGCTTCTTTTTTTGAGGATGGTACTAGTTTGAGTGTAGAATGTACTCACACACAGTATTTACTTGAATTGTGTCTTTATTTACTTGAACCGTGCTTTAACGTTTATGTCATTCCCTCTGGATTTATAAACCTGAAACATGTCTTTATAGATTTATCAATTTGGATTCGTCGATAATATTATGTAACTGAATCTTCACTGGCTTACCATAAAAGCTCTATTAATGAGGGGGGGGGGCTTATTTAATTTCAGAGACTCCAGAGGGGGCTTAAAGAGAGGGGACCTTATTAGAGAGAGGAGCTTATTCACAAAGTTAAATGATAAGGCTATAAACGATAGCCTTTTAGGTATTTTACCGCGTCTTTTGCAGAATTAACACATAATTTTACGAATCAAATATACAAATACAACGCAGTATTAATTCAAAACCATATCATAATTAACATCCAAACTCGTTTCAGATAAATGGAGAATCTTTGGTAACCTCTCGCATTTGATATAAGTAGGGGGCCTCAATAGAGTGGAGGGTTTATTTTAATGTTGGCTTGGAAGGGAGGGGCTTATTAGAGAGGGGGCTTGACAACGGGGTGGCTGAACAGAGCTTTTACGGTAACCGAAGTCTTTTTATCATGTCATTCCGAGGATCAATTGTGAAACTGGTCGTGTTCATGCTTATTGCTTATGATAAGATTCATAGTCAAATTCTTCTGAAAAGGAAGGTATCTCGTAAGAAAAAACGACCCCCTATTTTTAATGATTTTTTCACATTTTTATTTCCTCGATTTTTGCTAAATCCTTCTTATGTCTCTTGTATTTCGGCCTTGAATAAGGTAAACAAATTATTCAGATCTAAGTTGATTTTTCATCGTGCACAAAAATGTGAATTTTTAAAAAGGATTGCTTCCTTGGTCGAAATTTTTAAAACTAAGACAAATCTAAATCCAAGCTTCATGAAAGATATTTTCGTTGAAAGAACGGAAACATATAATTTAAGAAGTGGGAATACTTTGCAGTTGCCAAAAGCCAGAACAACGACATACGGAATTGAATCTGTATCATTTCTAGGCCAACGGCTGTGGCATGCATTACCTGAAAGTTTTAAACAATCAGAAAATCTTGCAGAATTCAAAAGAAAATTAAGGAACTGGAAAGGACTAGACTGCAACTGTCGCCTTTGTAAAATATTTATTGCAGATTTGGGTTATTTATAGTTATTTTTAAGATTTAGTTTTGTGTATGATATTATGTAAATAGGTAAATAGTTGGCTTTAATTAGCTTAGTTAGCTATGTTTTTCGTACCTTCCAACTGTAAATAGATCATTTATTATTATTATTATTATTATTATTATTATTATTATTATTATTATTATTATTATTATTATTATTATTATTATTATTATTATTATTATTATTATTATTATTATTATTATTATCCTCTTTATCTTGCAATAAAGCAAAGTCGGTACTGTTTTCTGACTCACCGTCGCGGTACACCACGATGGCTTTCATACACCGGGTGAGTAGAAAAAACCGTGCACCCTTTGGAAAATCGCCAAATTTTGATTATATCACCGATCTTTAAATTTTCTTTTTGCGAATGTGTTTCAAGGACCAAATAAAGTTAATAGGTTGTCGCCATGTTGTTCTTCTGCGAGAGAGACAATGAAATTGCAGCATGAAGAACCTTACTTTGAGCAAAAGTATTTTACAAAGCGTGGCATTTTTAGCCAGAAATCTACAGTTTGTGATTTCATATGAAAGTTTGAATCCTACATAACATACGAGCTTCGTCAAGGACATAAGAAAACAATTTAAGTAGTAGTGCGGTATTATATAATCAGCTGTTGTGATTTCTAAGCATGCTTCAAAACCAGGTACCGGGGTGTCCCAAACATGTACTCCTGTTTGAAAAATGACCAAAATTCGATTATATGGCCGATCTTTAAATCTTATTTTTTGGCAAGTAGATCGCAAAGACCTAATTATTTTCCCAGGTATATAGCTGATCTTGTGATTGGTTTTAAAATATGCAAATTTAGCTCTTTTTAGGGCTCCCTGGTTTTGAATCATAATGCAAGAAGCACTGTTGATTACCAGATTAATCAGCAAATTGATTAAACTTCTAGGTTGGTCATTAATGTCAGAAAGAAACGCAAGCTATCATTGTAGGCTTGAAGGATGATGTGAAATCTCAAAATAATGGCTGTTAGTTAGGCAAGATTTACAATGTTGCTCAAAGAGTATAGCTCGGAATAAGGTTTTTTCAACCTGCCATTTTATACCCTTTAAGTAACGAAAACATAAATTTTGTCATCTTTAAATGTATTTGGATCATTGAAAAAAGAGATCAAAAAGAAAATTTTGTGATAGGTTCGATAATCGAGTTTTTGTGATTTTTTGAACGGGAGTACTTTTGAAGGACGTCCAGTATTTTTAAGCAAAATTCCCACAAATTCAATGCCATTTCAAGATTTGCAACGTATCTCATCTCAAATTGATTTGGTCCTTGACACGAATTCATGTTAAGACATACCCTGGGTACCAGAGCCTGATTTTCATGATCAGTAATATAATCAAATTTTTGTTATTTTCCAAAAGGCCCAATTTTTTTTACCCACCCTGTATGATTTACTGATCCATTGCTTCGATTTGCTTTCAAACAGATGCATTGATCGTCAAGAGCAAGTTCCCTCTGGAAAGACAATAGATCTTCCTTGCAGTGCTCAAGTCATTGGTCAATTCGTCTTCTTCGTCTTACAAGATCTTAATACTTACGAGATCTTAACACTCTGCGAAGTAGAGGTTTACTCTAACACTGCAGGTATAAATTTGTGTTTAATTCACTGTTTTTTTTTTTTGTGACCTCGAGCTCTGGTAGACCAGCAAGAGACAATAACGCTAAAGATGGCGGCCGCGGAAAGCATGCTGGTAGAAAGCTCCCTGACGACCACCTAACGACATAAAAATTTTGGTCTGCCGTTTCAAAGCTAGATGTGGTAAAGTTCGGAACAAGTAATCAATGTAAACAAATAGGAAAATTTTGTAATTCGAACGCGAATATTTCATTAAAACTTCAACTCGAATCAAAACTTTACTTTTTCTGCTCTGGAAAGGTTTACTTTCTGGAAAGATCGATTCGAATTCAAGCTAGCTTGTCGAAACGGACGAAACCGAAATTTTTACGTCGTTAGGTGGTCGTCAGGGAGATTTTTACCAGCATGCCCTGCAGCAAAACACAACAGATTCTTTGGAGCCGCCATCTTTGGCGTTATTGTCTTGTATCGTAAGCCAAATAAACATTGGCTATACCTGGTGAGTCCCTTGAAAATGTTCAGACGTTTGAAAGCCCCTTGGTTTCGAACTATTCTTAAAATCCCTTTATACTGATAATGTTTGTGTAGCTAACATGCGTGGATTTCAGGCCTGTTTTTTGAAATTTAACACATTTTATAGATTGCTTGTTACTTGCGAATAATATGAGCGATTATGACAATTTAAATTTTGTTGTTTAAGTTGACATGTGAGCTTCACAAATATGAGTAGTTTACTGGAATCTATTGAATAATTTTTTTTTATTATTCCATTAAAAATTTTACAAAACGAATTACTAATTACTCTACCTACAAATTACTCTACAAAACACTACAAGGACGATACCACATGGAGCAATAGACCATGACAACCCCGGGGCCAATACATGCAAAAAGATAACAACTACTGGGTGGATCAGGACAAATGCACCACCCGCCCGCAAAGCCGTACCCAAAGGATCACCCAACCGATTCACATGATTAAAAGATAGATGATTCTGACCTTACAGAATCAAGTCCAGGCCCAGTCAAGGCCTGAAGATGGGTCAAACCGAATCGGTTGTGTGGCCCTCGACTTTCAAGCTACAGACTTTCAAACGTCTGAACACTTTTCTGACTCACCCGGTAATAGAAATTATACAATTTCTTTACAAGTTACTGTCATTCTTAATCGCCCTCTGAGGAGGACACAAGTCCGAAACGCCTCAGTGCGTTTAAATATATCCCAAGTATTTTCGTCGTCCAAATCCCTCTACATCAAATGCTGCCGTTGATATGTCTTTCTTTTTCACCCAGATAACCTTCCAAGACCCGAAATACTTATTCCACTGGACCACTCACACTACGACCAAGGCCTAATGGGACATGCAGTTTCAAAGATTGCGAAGCAGACGTCTTTGAAAACAACTCCGGATAAATTTGGATATCCTCTCTTCGCTGCTTATTTCAACGGGACTGCATCAGCTACTTTTGAGTATGGCAGTACAATAGAGATCTCATCAGGATTCACATTTTGCTTTCATATGAAGATAAATTTGATGGGGGATTACACATTTTTTGCAATGACAAAGAATGGAGAAGATCAAATGTCTGTTGCAGCATTTGCAAGTGGTGAAATGTCATTGAGGTAAGAAATTACAAAGTTGATAAGGCCATTACACATGAGTCAACATTTGTGGCTAACATTTGTTGCCTAAGAGGCCCTTTACATAAGAAATTCCACCCCGTGCTGAGTTTCAACTCGGTTGACGGTCTAAGCCTTCATCGCGTTTACATGAAGGAGGGCGAGTTGAAACTCAACACGGGCTGAACTCAACTCGCCTACTCAACCCGTGCTGAAATTTCAGCACGGGTTGAGATTAGAGCTTATATCCATGCAAACGCAAATAATTTCAGCTCGGGGCGTGTTGAAATCAAAGATTAGAATGTGAACAAAGGAAATGGAATCTATTTCCGCAATCAAATCAATCAACTTGTTGAATGGGGCTCGCATTCCTGCTTCTATTGTTTGCCACTGCATTCATATGATGTGACGTATCTCAGCCCGTGTTGAGATATCATGTAAACGCAAAGCAAAATAAGCAATGCTGTTAAAACTCAGCCCGTGTTGAACTCAGCACGGGTTGAAATTGCTCATTTAAAGGCCTCTAAGAATATATAAAGGAATCTAAGCACATGTAAGCTTTTGATAAAAATAACCGTGCAAACACAATAGACCTTTGATGATATCCCAATGGATCACATGATTTGAAAGACCGCTCTTGATTGGCTAAATCCCGTTCAATACCGCTCTTGATTGGCTAGATTCCGTTCAAGATCGCAGACAATGAAGATGTTCATTCTCGTTCAACGTGTTGCCGACATTTTTGAACAGCATACAAGCACGTACACAAGACACGATTCAACATTTCTGGGGAACAATATCAGCATACATGTTACCAATAAATTTTGACCCTTGTGTAATGGACTTTATACTTAACAATTACTTTGAAATACCTCACACTACGAGGGGTGGCTGAAAAGTTCTGATCCTGAGTGGGAAGGAGACGAGATATACGACTGAAACTCAGTAGATATACAATATAATAGCAAGAGTGAAACAATATAAAAAAACATACACACGATTCAACATTTGTGGGAAACAATGTCTTCAGACTTTTGTTGCCAACAGATGCTGACCTGTGTGTAATAGACTATAGTTTGTTGTGATGCCAAAGTTTCAAATAAAATTCCATTGAATATCAGAAATAGCCCTACAATTTACACTTTCAAAAAGAAATTGAAGGATGTTTCTATTCAATTAAAAATTTAACAAAAACAAACTACTGAAAACCATACATATTAAATACTTTACAACACTAGAAGGAGGATACCACGGGGAGCAAAAGGCAATGACTACCCCGTGCGTGGCCATTACATGAATAACATGTGACTGAATTACAACTAAGTATACAACTACAAAAATACAAAAAATACTAGGGCCTGTTTCACATTGAAGGTCGGACCAGCATAAGCGATAATGCTGAACGACAGAAACTCCGACCGAGAGAACAACACGACAACAACTGCCGCTGCCACTGCTCCCCCCCCCCCCCTCCTCCCCAGAGCCCCCAGTTTCTCAAGAAATTTCTAAACTTAGCAGTTTCTGTAAGATTGGCATAGTCCTTGACTTATACTTCATTGCTTCTTTACAGGATACGGTATTGATTCATTCGATTATAGGTTTTCCTTTAGGTTCCCTCTAGTTTTCCTCTACCGGGTGAGTCAAAAAAGCAATCCCCGTTTGAAAAGCCACTACTCCCTGGACATCAAGGCAATAATACTGGCAGCTATACACATCTTTCGCCCAGAATAGCTTTGTTATGCTCCTTGGGATGGCACTTTCATCCTCCCAAAGGTGTAACACGTGCTAAAGCATGTACAAGTCATTGCTGTAAGGCAGAAATAATACGGAAATTTGATCGTGGTTTCATGCCATTTTTGAAGGTTTCCTGAAGGGGCTTTCTCGAGAAAATCCCTCATAATTTCTGAATGGAATGGCCGGTTTCAGTTAGCTGAAATTTAAAATTTATTTGAACATGTCCACTGTGATATCCAATATTATTGCTGTGATATCCAGGGAGCAATTGCCTTTCAAACAGGGATGGTTTTTTACTCACCCAGTAGTGTAATGCATAAATAATGAACGATTCTCGATACGCGAACATTTTCCCTCTTAGTTTCATACTCACCCAGTAGTGTAATGTATAAATAATGAACGATTCTCGATACGCGAACATTTTCCCTCTTAGTTTCAACGTTAAAGGAGTTGGTTTGATAGAAGCAAAGTCAAAACCATTCATGAACACAACTCAGTGGAAGTACATTTGCTTTGTTTACGAAGATCATCTGGGAATTATGAAAATACTCGCTGATTCTGTGGTACGTTTATTTTTCTTTTGTTGAATAAGTTCTTGTACGTATGCCGTTGTAGGGCCTAAAACCATGGTTAGACGTACGCTGTAGAAATATGTATATCTATCAGCAGTAGATTGTCGCCAAAAATTTAATTGGAGACATGTCGATTGATTAGCGGCTGGAGCACATTTTTCACCCCAATTGTGGTAAGCCAGTCATGTTTTATATCATTTCACTGCATCAGCCATGCTGAATGATTAATATATATCTATTGACAGTAAGTTAATAGGCCAGAAAAAATGGATTCATCAGATAAAGATGTTTCAAATGACTTAACTAGATCCCTTTTTCGAGAGTCATTTTTAAGAGTCGGTTGAGAGAACCAAAATATGAGCGGGGATGGCTTAGTGGTAGCGCGCTTGACTCCCAATCTGAGTATTGGCAGTTCGAGTCCCCGCCCTGTCGAACCTGCTACGTAGAGCGAGGATAGTCAGCAATTCCAGGCGAAAGAAATTATTAGGTGTGGTCACATTGAGAGAAAGGATCAGCACACTGCTTCGATATGCCTAGCTTCTCAGTGTCCTAAAAGTACCTTCGGATGCTAGGTAGAAATGATAAAAAAACAAAAATATAAATATCCTTCAACTACATTTTTCATTTATTTAATGTTATTTAACCACGAAATCCATTCAGTTGTATAATAAAGTAAATTATTTTATATTTTATATTTTATATATTTTATACCGGGTGTCCCAAAAAAAAGTATACAGATTTGGTTGGGTTCAGCGATGTGAATTTTGCTTTAATCAATGGCTAATCACTCTCAAAATGTTCCTCTGTAGTTAACTTGAACATTGATACCTCGTTTGTTGGTATTGGTGCTTTGAGAGCAGACATATCAATCTTGAAAGCTCAAATTTTTACCCACGTGCAAACCAGAGCTTTGGCCTTTTGGCCTAAGCAAATTCTTAATGCACATCAAAATTGAACACTGAAATCAAAGAAAAATCAAGAAATTGCCCAATGGGTGATTGGGGGATGACTTCTGGCAAACAGAATATAATAAGATCGAACATTATTCAAATTTTATCAAGGCTATCGCTGATTTATTCGCTGTGCCTCAAGAATTTGTTTAGGCCAAAAGGCCAAAGCTCTGGTTTGCACGTGGGTACAANGTTTATACGTGGGTACAAAGTTTAGCTTATAAGATTGATATGTCTGCTCTCAAAGCACCAACACCAACATACGATGTATCAATGTTCAAGTTAACTACAGAGGAACATTTTGAGAGTGATTAGCCATTGATTAAAGCTAAATTCACATCGCTGAGCCCAACCAAATCTGTATACTTTTTTTTGGGACACCCGGTATTTTACATTTTATATTTTATATTAATATATTTTTATATTTTATATATTTTAAATTATAAGATGAAGTAAACTACTTTCTTTTAATTTTAGATACAAAGTGAAGTCAACGTTGGATACGTGAAACCAGCAGTTTCGTTTAACAGTTTGGGAATTGGAGTCATTGTTTCCGCTGGTTTATCGGAAGAATTTGGCGTTCACTTATCATGTCTACAATTGTATAACAAAACTCTGGATTTGAGTGTTATCCAAGTGCTTGATGTTTGCCCTAACAGACATGGTAAGTAAATGAGATCTTAACCTATTATGGTACCTTCAAGTGGGGTGACTTTGATCGATTTTTTATGTTTTTTCTTCATAATTCCTATCAGAAATGAAGTAACGTAATACAACTGTTTTATGCTAGCATTGTGCATCAGATGCATAATATGCAAAGGAAACAATATTTTGGTGCTATTTTCTACTTCTTTTGCAGCTATGAACAGGTGATCAAAGTCACCCGGTAGATGGGGTGACTTTGATCAGGAAGTGAAAACTCAATGGGGATTTTGGGTCAAGGCAGTTATACAGTTGAGAACTTAGCACTCCAGCAGTCTTCTGTGAAAATTCATATGATTTTTTGTTATTTTCAAGGACGTCTGTCGTTTTTTTGAAAGGAGTACAAGTTTGAATCTGTCGTCCGAAGTTGACCTTTCGTTGCTGGTGTGCAAATATTTGATAAGATGAACCAAAATCATATCAGTTTGGACCTCCTATGGTCAATGGCCCCCAAGTAGTGGCTGGTTTGAGATACAGTTGGAGAGATCAAAGTTATAGAGGACTGAGTGTTCAAAGTCACCCTCCTGATCAAAGTCACCCCGTTTGACGGAAATGCTCCCAAATCTAGTCAACTGCAGTGAAGTAATAGAGACCGATAGAATTTGAACTTGGTTTACTAAAAACTTGAGCGCCGTTTGTAGAGCTGCTGCTGAGTAGCAAATATTTCATTTCTTTTTTTTTTTAAACTGTTTTATTGGAGAGGCTTCAACTTAGAGTTTGAGACCTCGTTTGTTCTTATTTGTTAATTCAACCTGTGGTAAAGAACAAGCACCAGAAATCTAAGTTGGGGTCAATTGTAAATCAGATATTCTTCTGTATTGTTCTCTCTCTCTCTCTCTTTATTTATGTGCTATATCTTCAAAACGTAGCCACGCGTGGGCGATCATGTCTTTCCCCAGTTTCCTTTCCTTTGTTTCCTTCAGCAGTTCTTGCTCTTGCCATGACCACGCGTGGGCGATCATGTCTTTCCCCATTTTCCTTTCCTTTGTTTTCTTCAGCAGTTCTTGCTTTTTCAAACTCCCTCTTTGTCCTTCTGGTACACGTTTTGCAGCTGCCATCCATGTGCTCAAACTCGTCAAGTATTTTATTGTTATCTGTATTGTTACTCTGTATAAATATTTTTATAATGAAAGCATGAAATGTGATGTGGACGTTTTAGTTCCGTGTCGTTATTTTTGTGATATTTAGATGCATCTGTTTTATTACAGTGAAAGATGCATGCAATTCGACATGTGCACAAGACTCTGTTTGTGATCAACTGTCCGGAAAATGCGTCTGCCCAACATATGCCAATTCATTTGTCAATGCTGACTGCTCCAATGGTAAGATAAGCATTCTAGAGTTGAAAAATCTTTTAATGCCATGCTGGATCACCCAGGATAGTCGTAAATTTGTTTTAAAGGATTAGAAAAATAGTTATTGAATCCTCTTTTTGATTTATTGACTCGAAGGGTATTTCAGGTACTTTGCTATAATTCTACTTTGGAGATTTTTTTATATCTTGATTATTTTCAGAATTACAGCATTGTTTTTTTATTGAAAGAATTTATTATTAGTTTTGAAAAAAATTTGAAATCCTAAATTAGCAGAGGAGAAACGGTACAATCTTCAAGAAAACCATGGTTTATTAAGGTCTACAATAGGATGCTAAGCAGAAACTTGTCGCTTTTCTGGTTTACGATTTAGCAATTTGATGATGTCACAACCTCAAAACTGGTTGAAACATGGAAAAACGCTGTTCTTCTGAAAAAAATCAAGATATCAAAACTCCCCCAAGTAGAATTATAGCCAAGTACCTGAAGTTCCCTTCGTGCCATCAAATCAAAAGGAGGATTCAATAACTATTTGTCCAATCTTTTTTAAAGATTTGATGCCTATGCTGGATGACCCAAACTACAGTAAAGCCCCACATTTACAAACGGGTGCGTTTTTCATTTCAGAATGCAATTATTTCGTCGCGCGTTCATTTTTGGTCTACATGAAAACTGTGATCTGTGATGCCTTTCTCACTGAAAGTGCAAGGTTTTGAACAATGTTCATTTATTCTTTAATCCTTTTGAAATTATGAGAAATAATGCACGAGAAGAACATAAAAATCCTTGGTCTTGCAGGAAACTCCTGTTATTTTAGAGGAGTGATTTTCCCTCAACTATGTTTTCTTCTTTACTAGTCTTACTACACAAGCCCCTCGACTCCCTTTCTTTATTGAGTTGAAATGATGTTTTTGTTTTTGGTTCAGTTGTAGTGACTTGTATCAATCCAGGCCAAGAAGTGACACTACGGCTTCTGTAGTGAGTCTCCTTTCACTACACAGTTAAAGACTTTAACTTTCATATCTTTTTATCCACAGCTTTTTCTCAATTGCTATACAAAGACGCTACAGAGACAGTCGACTTTGACAGCAGGAAACGTCTCCCAGCGAAATTTTTCTCGAACGCTGCTCAAGTAAACGATAGCCAGATTAATGGAACTACTTTTGAGAATTACCCCTACATTTATGTAACAAGCCCAGTCAATAGTGGTATGTGTTTCATAAAAAGTGGAGCTGTGAATCTCCCAGTATCCCGCAAGTCGTGCTTCGCATCGGGCGAATGCCTACAAGGTGGTACTATGTCAGTATGGATCCGGGTGCCTCCTGTCAGTGACTGGAACAACACTGGTAACGTGACTACTTTGATGACAGCTGGACACATAAAGTTTATGTATGGTCTTGCTGATGACGTCAGAAATGGAACAAAACAGCCGATTGCTTCTATCATGTTTGGTATTTCGGGTAGCGCTGAAACGTGCACTTGGATGACGATGATATACGATACAATGATCACAAGTGCCTGGTCACATATTGCAGTCACGGTTGATTCAACCAATGATATCACCTCTGTGTATTACAATGGGAGACGCAATCACGCGGTGAAAGGCGCCTGTGTAGCAACAAGTCAGACGAATGCTAATTTCATTAGTGGCGACCTGGTGCTCACTTGCATCGATGAGTTTGTGTTGTGGAATCGTGTGTTACCGTCAAATGAAACCGAGAGAATATATAATGCAACAGTCTTTGGAGGTACGTTTCACTATAATATAATAATAATATAATAATAATAATAATAATAATAATAATAATAATAATAATAATAATAATAATAATAATATATATATATATATATATATATATATATAATATAATGATAAATTCTTTAATTTAAAGTTGGCTAAGAAATTATAGCTATAATGCTAATTAAGGCCAACTATTTATAAAAATACATGCAATATTATAAGAAAAAGAAAAATAAAATTTACAATTTACAATAGAAAACCGGATGACTTAAAAAAAAGTGAACCAAGAAAATTTTTGCTCATAAAATATTAATCAACAGAAAGCAGTGATTTAAGCGTTGTTTTGGTAGCAAACTGGCTTGGCTACATCCCAATCATTTTATTATTTTTGTCGACATGGCAAATTGGGGAAAATAAAGATTTATTGAACTCGTCGAAAGTCACCAAAAATATTGGATGGATTTGATCAGTACGACAAATTTTCTATTTTGGAAATAACTAAAATTGTAATACCACAAGGGGATTGTTGAATGCATCCAATCTTAGTTGCATATTCCCAAAATGATATGACAATAGTATCGTTGCACTGCAGCTGATCGAAATCGAGCCCTTTTTGATAAATTTCAACTGACTGCATTCACTAAATCCTTAATTTCGCCAATTTTAGATCTCGATAAAAGTAGCAAGAAATAATAGCGATGTAGCTTAGCGTGGCTTGGAGCGGTGCGAGGATGGCGAATAACTCACACCTATCTTTAATTTACCTTCTCGTCGTTTGGTTAGTTTAGGCACCATGGTGTACATGTATTATTGTTTCTACAAACCATATTGAACGATAGAACCAAAGCAAAGAATTTAAAGTTCCTTTTAAGCCATTCAATCCAAACATGTAATGACCATGTACACTGTCTTTTTTAAAATTTGAAACCTATTTCGTTGTGTTCCGATGTGGCTTCTGATGACGCAGCATTTTGTGAATTGCTATTACTGCTAAATTGATGAATAATAGCCTAATTTGATTTTACAGGACAACAGCCCATTCGACATAAGATTGCTTTTAAAAAGCTGACACTTCGGGAACCAGATGAGTTGTGGGCATTGGACCAATCTGGAGCTGCATACAAGTATTTTAACGCATCTTGGGTCAATTTACCCTTTGGCCGAATAAGAGAAATACATGCAGGAGTTTCTGGTGTCTTTTTTGTATCGCAGAATAATTCATTGTATAAAATCAATGGTATTTCAAAGCAAAACCCAACTGGCACATCTTTTGAACTGATCAAAATGAGCAGTAAGTGTATTTAAATGTATTCTTTCCGACATTAACTCAGGGAAATATGGGGCGCCATGTATATTTTGGGTACTGAGGACGTGTCATCGGGAAGGGTACTATTTCATGATTTTGGTATAAGAAACGGTGGTATCGGTTTTCACGATTTTGATATAAAGAATGGTATTGATTTTCACGATTTTGGTGTAAAGAATGGTGTCGATTTTCACGATTTTGGGGTAAAGAATTGTATCGATTTTCACGATTTTGACATAAGATTGCTTTTAAATTTATTTTATAAAGAACGGTAT
The DNA here is from genome assembly GCA_004194415.1 of Aurelia aurita. NCBI lineage: Eukaryota > Metazoa > Cnidaria > Scyphozoa > Semaeostomeae > Ulmaridae > Aurelia > Aurelia aurita. The sequence goes on from REGM01000070.1 coordinate 235,487, forward strand.
CCATTTTTGTGATTTTGGTAAAAAGAACAAATGAATAGGCCATTTTTGAAAAATTGGTATAAGGTCGGGTATACTTCTTCGAAAATTGGTATAGGTGCAGGTATGTTTTGAAGCTTTGGTTATACGTTCCCAAACAAAATCTGGTCCAGTACCCCCACCCCCAGGGATTGACTTGTGTGCTACTTACAGTGGTCCTCAATTTAGACTCACCACATTTTCTCATTCATCGCTCTGCATAACAACAACACAAATTGTTTGCATTTTTTATTGAATTAAATTGATTGTTCGCATAGCAATAACTACGGCGAATGTAATACGTTTAGTTCTCAAAACAAGGGCGTTTTTTGTAACAATGCCTTTGATTGGCCTAAGGAGAGTTTTGGCAGTCATATGGATTTATGCGACCGATTAGTCGAGCTGCAAATGTAAATAAATCTAGACCCATAGGATATCTTGAAACCTGAGTGATATACCAGATGAACTTCACATGTTTAAAATTCTTTATGCGGAGAATATTTGAGTTATTGGAATCAATCAAAGTTTGGTTGATACCCGAAAGGCTGAAGTATTTTTGTGATTTTTGTTCTATTTTTCTCAGCATTAGAAATATAGGTAAAACCTAATTTACAAAAAATCCTTGACTTCGAAATGCGTGAAAAGAGGCATAAAAAAACCACGATCAAAATTATAAACAATCTTCTCACTCAAACTCATTCATTCTCCTCAAGAGTTAAGAATCAAATCTTTATAAAAGCAATAACGTATATGATCTGATACTTTTGTAAATCACTTTTTTAGCCTTGAGGGAAATGAAACGCATTTGCATGTTGCTTTAAGGGAGGAGATTACTTATCCCATTTTCACGCATTTCGACGTAAAGGAATTTTTATAAATCCTTGACACAAATACACAAAAAGAAAATTTAAAGATCGGAAACATCGTCAAATTTTGCTGATTTCCAAAAGGTGCAGGTTTTTTTTACTCACCCGGCCCGGCAGACTGGGCAATCTAAATATAGCCTATTGTATTTGATGCTCTCCGTCAATAATCAAACAATAGGACAATGCGTAGTGCGTGGCCTTAGTTTGTTCTATTTTTAAACCAGATCGCTACTTTCAAACGCTCTCAACATTTCATTGAACAAAGGTGAACTTTGCAGCGCGTTGTTTGGTGATGTTCGGTGACAGGGTGTTAAAACGTCTCAACAATTTGACTCAACATTTCTTAGGCCACTGAACAGGATCGCTTCCATTCATTCCTCTATTCCTAATCAATGGGATATGCCTACATTGATTTAGTGATTGATCACTCTTCGAGGATTACCACTTGACGCAAAAAACATCCCTAGTGCGCTTGCGCTGACTCAGCGTATTTGGTTGGGATATTAAAACGCTGAAAAGAATGGCTGCGGTCACACCAGAGTCTCATCCCGTTATTATCTGAATTTATTTTGTCGTTAGAAAGTACGGCAATATAACGATACAATCTAGGCCGGCACCTTGTTTATCCCGTTGTTTTGGATACTATAGTTTTCTAAGGACTCTGGTCCAAGAAATGAAGCGTTGTAACAGCGTTGTATGTGAAAGGGGGGAGCGGTCACATACCACAGTGTTGTTAGCCCGTTGTTTCGAAAGGATATAACGGGATAAAGCATCTTGTGTGACCGCAGCCAATGTCTTAGAAACCCTAAGGGTGACCACTCTTTCAAAAATCTTTCGAAATTTTAAATCAAAAGGATTCTACAAGATTTTAAAAAGTGATCCACCCTCCTTTGACTTGTGTAGTTTCCAGTGATGTCTTATAACTGCTTCTCGAATTATAGGTGGCTTTCAAGGAGCAATCATCGAACTTTCAGCTGGCCAGAAGGGCGCAATTATCGCAAAAAGCCTGTACAAGTGGCATTGTGTTGACACTCAGACCAGCAGTTCAACAAAAACCATTCAAAATTTCGGCGATTCTCTAAACAGTGGCATTGTTGTAAAAACAGACAGATACCAATGTAATATGGATAAATGCTGGATGGTTGGATTTGATCCATACAAAGGATATATGTACGGAATGAAGGATAGCGATGTGTGCTCTTATGTATGGCTTGGCCCGGTATGATATTTACATTCACGTTTTCACGTTTTAAAGAACCTGTGCTTCCCATGAGCCTTTGCCGTCTCGTAGTGACTTTTGTGCTGTATGAAAATGATTTTGGTGCAGGAGTCGCAATGCTGTATTGTCTACACAATCTTCAAATGACAGTCGTTATGCCATCATAACATTCCGGAAAATAATTGAAGGATTAGAAAAGATTTGTTCCTCGTAGCTATTTATGCCCCCACTATAATTTGTTAAAAATACGTTGTTTACAGCCAATATGATGTTTTGATGGTTTGCACGCGTGCAAAGGATCATATGGGGAGCACAGGGTATTTAATCTTCAGTTAAGTTAGCGTAGCATCACCCGTGTTTTGTCACCCCTCGATAAGCACTTATTTTCTGTATCAAAGGTTAAAACATGAGCATTGCACCCACCAACAAATTATCCTTCAGTCTCACTGAGCAGACTGTGGGAAAAGTTTTGTAATGGCCTTGTCTAAATAAAGAAATCATAATTTACAAGCTACATTTCAAAGCTCATAACAAACTATTTTCATGTGCACACACAGCCTACTAAATCAAACACATTGTGCAGCGTTTGTCCTAAGACCAAGACATAAAGTCTTTGCCTTGCTCTTAAAATCAGACAGTTGGGTTCTTTCAGCAACCCGACGTTTTTGGGCATTCGGTTGGTATTAACCTTTCTATAAAATCTACTGCAGCAATTGCGGCTCTTTCTGCTACGTTTGGCAGTAATGAATTTGCTAATTTTGCAAGTAGCAATAGAATGAAATGAAATATAACAATGCCATTGCAGCGACTTGGTAAAACGCAGAAAATGGTCAATCTCCAGGTAGCAACAAAAATGGAATTACCTTAGGCAGGTTATATGATCTTATCTGACATATGTGCTTATTGGGCAGATAATCCTAGTTATTTTCTAATTCATATCATTCAACCGAAAATAACTACATTTATTTAGTATCTAATTACAGTTATATCTAAGAGTCTTTCATAAAAGTAGTACTGGTCAGTTTAGCAATTTGCGAAAAGACATGTGCATGACATACAAGTAAATTAGGTAAATAAGACAAAACGAAAATTCTACAAAGTTGTATCACATAGCATACTCTTAAATTTAAATCACAAAAAATTGATGAGCCATCCAGGTTAGATCATTTCAGTAGCCTGTCAGGGCTTATCATTATGATATGGTGAATCGAATATCGATAGATAAATCAAATGCCATTAACATCCACTACTTGATAATGCTGGTACACTAAAATCTTATGGGAGGGGTGGGGAGGGGTTTCTGATCAGCAACGAGCTATCGACCGTGTGACCTTTAGACTCATGTACAAACTATTTATACTGTCACTATTTCACGAGCAAGAAACAACTTACAATCACTGGCACGCTTGTATCCGCGGCTCTATTGTACCATGCTTAGACTCTATTCTTTTCCCTTCTCTTGGGACTAAATAAATTCAGTTATAGTCTAATTCATTTCATTCAACCGAAAATAACTACATTTATTTAGTATCTAATTACAGTTATATCTAAGAGTCTTTCATAACAGTAGTACTGGTCAGTTTAGCAATTTGTGAAAAGACATGTGCATGACATACAAGTAAATTAGGTAAATAAGACAAAACGAAAATTCTACAAAGTTGTATCACATAGCATACTCTTAAATTTAAATCACAAAAAATTGATGAGCCATCCAGGTTAGATCATTTCAGTAGCCTGTCAGGGCTTATCATTATGATATGGTGAATCGAATATCGATAGATAAATCAAATGCCATTAACATCCACTACTTGATAATGCTGGTACACTAAAATCTTATGGGAGGGGTGGGGAGGGGTTTCTGATCAGCAACGAGCTATCGACCGTGTGACCTTTAGACTCATGTACAAACTATTTATACTGTCACTATTTCACGAGCAAGAAACAACTTACAATCACTGGCACGCTTGTATCCGCGGCTCTATTGTACCATGCTTAGACTCTATTCTTTTCCCTTCTCTTGGGACTAAATAAATTCAGTTATTTTCTAATTCATTTCATTCAACCGAAAATAACTACATTTATTTAGTATCTAATTACAGTTATATCTAAGAGTCTTTCATAACAGTAGTACTGGTCAGTTTAGCAATTTGTATCCGTAACAAGGGGGCTAAAGCCAGAAATTAAAACTGCAAGAAAAGCATCAAAGGCCTAAATTCAACGATAATGACAAAAGAGAACGAATATTGTCCTGTCCTTCATATATCCATCCTTAATTGTTTATGATTTCCATCGGCCGTGCCTCTTGAATAAGCCGATCTCTAACTTCATTATTCGCCGCAACGGAGGCGCCACCTGATCGAATACTATCAACTGAAAACTCTCTGGCACATTCTTCTTGCCAATTTTCAGGAGGATTACCTTAAGTTGTTCACGCATCGTCGTGTAACTAATAGGCCGGTTAACGCTCTTTGGCTTGTAATCGCTAATCGATTTGAGGTGCAACATTTATCGAAAAATGAATTCATCATCTCAAGTGATATTTGCTCTATCTAAATAGAATTGCAGTATCGACACTATGGTCCTATCCTGTCTTTGCAATATAAGGATGATCCCCGTCTCTGTAGATATCAGTCTTGCTCCTCTCTATAAATACTGTCATATGAGTTTCACAGAATGTTATATTCCCTTTCTTTAGGGCAGAGACTTCTCTGAATCGAAGAAATCCGACAAAGCTCAAAACAACGAAGCAGAGATTTCTTATATCTAATAGTGACCCTTAGCAGGCAGGGATATTACTTCCAAAAATTACTCTGTCCACAAAACGCAATTTTTTAAAACGACGAAAAATAATTCTTAGCAGTATTGAGTGTTCTTGACTGCATGAGTGTCACCGGTATTTTCTCTGCTAAGTTTATAAGGTTTTGGTCATGTAAACCGGATTTAACTGTATTCCTTATAGATGTTAAATGTAAACAAAAGGAAGAAGGAAAATCAGATTTTATTCAACACAAATAACCTAGTACGAGAATGTCGATGAATGCTTCAATGAATTTCAATGTCTATCATGCGTGAATACCTCCAACCCTCCATTCTTACCAGCAGAGGCTCAGCTTACTTCAGTTTGCTCAAATAGCCCTCTCCAATCTAGGCAGAAGCTGAATGGATGTCAACGTCTATCATGGGTGAATACCTGCAGCCCTTCATTCTTCTCAGCAGAGGCTCAGCGTACTTCAGTCTACCCAAATTGTAGTCCTCTCCGCTCTAGGCAGAAACTAAATGATCTAAATGTGTATCTTGCAAGAATACCTGCAACCTTCCATTTTTCCCAACAATGGCCCATACATACTTTACTTTGTGCAATTGTAGCCCTCTCCAATCTAGGCAAAAGCTAAATGAATATCAATGTCTATCGTGTGTGAATACCTGCAGCCCTTCATTCTTCCCTGCAGAGGCTCAGCATACTTCATTTTGTGCAATTGTAGCCCTCTCCAATCTAGGCAGAAGCTTAAATGAATATCAATGTCTGTCGTGTGTGAATACCTGCAGCCCTCTATTCTTCCCTGCATAGGCTCAGCATACGTCACTTTGTGCAACTGTAGCCCTCTCCAATTTAGGCAGAAGCTAAATGAATATCAATGTCTGTCGTGTGTGAATACCTGCAGCCCTCTATTCTTCCTTGCAGAGGCTCAGCATACTTCACGATGTGCGACTGCAGCCCTCTCCAATCTAGGCAGAGGTCGTGTGAATTTCAATGTATACCATGCATGAATACCTGCAACCCTCCTTCTCTCCCGGCAGAGGTTCAGCGTACTTCACTTTGTTTACCTGCAGCCCTCTGTTCTCTTTTCTCAGGGGCTCAGCGTACTCTACAGACTGAAAACAAAATGATTAAATCAGTCTTAAGCTCCTCTCAGAACAATTTCATTAATGTTGTTTCAATGCAACGAGAGAGCCCCTAAAGTTACTCGGGGGTCGTAATGAGAAGGGGCAACTCCCCTCTCTTAAAAAATCACACCCATTTTCAATGAATTAGATTATCGGAGACAAAATCTTCGAAAACTGATTCTTGTTTGACTATCAGTGACCAAAAAGATAACGATTTCCAATATGGAAAAAGCAAGCACTCCTCCTATGTCACCACCCTTGAGACGTTTTATTACGTTGTGTATCTCACTGATCGGTGGTACAAATAGGTTGTTTTCATTTTCCCAGTTCTGTGAGAAAGCATAACATGCTTCTGTATTTAGACAGGCGTATTTCGAGTTGAATCTTTTGAGCTTGGCATTTTCATTGTTTGCAAACTTAACTACAGTTAAAGAGCCCAATTTTTTTTTTTTTTCTATTTAAAGAGAAACGAAAAGAAATTCGGAGAAGTTGCCAGTCGTCAAAGTCGACATATTTTGAAGACTTGTCTGCTGCAACGTTTATTTCTCTGGAGAGCTTTAACTTCCATGTTATCACAACTGGAAATATCAAATATAGAAGTGCAAGATTTTGTAAAACGAGATTGTTACTTCCAACTGAATTAATCATTGACGCTGCATAATTATGTGTGTAACACAGTACACTTCTGATCATAATTTGGCTGACAAATGTGGTCGATGCATAATTGATTACCCCAATTTCACACCAGGTCCAGCATTCCTCTCTTTCTTGACGAGAAAATCTTTTGTGTGGCATTCTAAGGAACTTGATAAGCTTGCACCTAGTCAGGGGCGCACATCATGGGGGGCGAGGGGGGTGAAACACCCCCCCAATAATTCTGGATATTCGGTCCCAAAAGTTTGAAATTCGGTCCCGAGACACTTTAACGACCTCAGTTATTAGGCCTGACTTTCAGCCAGGGCGATTTTCAGTTTTCAGGCCGAAATTTTGAACGAAATATCTTCCAATGTCACTTAATTGCTTGTTAGAACATTCTGATTGACAGCAGTATTTAAAGGTTTCATTCATTTGTCGAAGCGAAGCCACTATCTTGTCAACAATTGGTGTGCAAAAAGTATTAGTCAAAGATGACTCCAGAACTCTTTCGAATTGAAAAAGATTGGTCCACGACGACAGTTCGATTTGAAATTTGTAAAGAATGAAACAAAAGAAAAGGATCTTTCCCTAGTCAGTGGGGCG